>JAXDDX010000006.1:9415000-9742500 GCA_034670405.1 Hoplostethus atlanticus | reverse complement strand
AGGCTGCAGGCTGGGTTAGTTGGGACTTGTGAAGGACTGCTTTCACACCGAGTCGTGGTGTGTAGGCCACTTCCACTAGATACATCTCTTAGCTGTAGGTTACATGTGACTCCCAGACTAGATCCTACGTCTTCATCACATTAGGACGTAGAAGACCGACTTTAAGGAGAGTAGTAGTTAAAAAAGCTTGTTCAAGGGTAATGGGAGACTTGAAAAGCGATGAGGAGGTTCTACCTTATCGCTGTTGTGCAACATATTGTAAGAATTGTTTAACGAGCTCAACCTTTTCCATCATATGAGGCACAGCATGGTCATTTTTTAGTACTTGATTTTGCAATCAAGCGGCATTGTGGCATGACTTCCCATGTACTTGGCTCGTGACCTGTGTTGATGCTTTCAGGGGTCGTTCCGGGGTCACCTGGCCACCTCACCCCAGCAAGCCTCCTCTCGTCGCCGGGCCAATGAAAACGCTGTCGTGCACTTCTTCAGGAGCTTTGTAAGTTTCTCGGGTTTAAATACCTCCAAAGTGATGTGGTGTGATGTTGTGTAGCGAGACGAGATCATAACGGTGACAATTACATTTTTACCGTAACTTTAACCTTGCACGTGAAGTCGTTTCTGTCATGTGATGTCATCTGTGAAAACGTTTGAGGTTATGGACTTAACTGATTTTAATGCATTATTCTGAAACTGCCATGAATGCAACTCGTGGAAGTTTCAGAATAAGAGTACCTGTCTTTATAACTGGAGTAAGTTGTCACCGTGTTTTCTTCCCTTACTGATTGGAGCACTGCACGAGTCCCTCAATTACATCATAATACCAGTGACTAATTCAGAGTTGTGTTTCCTGTCCTGTGCAATCAGTCACACTGTTGTTGTTGTTTTGTGTCTGTCAGGTATCATCTCCTCGTCCTAAATCCAGGGTGAGTCTCATTTTTCACAGTATTTGTTTTGCCAATCATTACAGAGGCCTCGTTGCAGGGATCGTACTGTAAATAAGAGGTGTGGTGATCGTGTTTGCAATAACATCCAAGCTTTTATCAAGCTTTTTTCAAGCTTTTGATGCAATATGAACTTTTTCCTTCACAATTACCAATGTCAGCTTTCAACAGCTGCGGTTTTGTATGACCTCTCGTTAGAATCAGGGATGTAGTGGAGCGTAGACCCACCTCAACTCACTTTACCCACCTTTCTAGGCTGACGTGAATCTTTGTGATGTAAACTCATAGCACACATCACAGGAAGTGGCAATCAGAGTGATGTAGATCCAACTGGGGCTCATAGTTTACCCACTGTTGCATTTACCACTGCATCCCCCGATAACAACGCCGCCTAATCCCTGTGACGGAAGGATTCTCTGAAGTGCCGTAGCTTCGTTTTCAATCTGTAAAGAGGCGGATGCTGCTGCCAGTACACTCTCCCATTGAATCATCTCATCATGGTACTGTCTGTTTCTCTTTCATATCCAGTGGAGGGATGTCTTGGGCTTGGTACGTCATGCAATCTTCCTTCTCAGATTGAACAAAACCCCACTGCTGACTTCACCTCTCTGTGTGTAACCAGAATACAATGACACCCCCCCCCCCCTGTAAAGGCCGTGGTTAAAGCTCCTCTGCGATGTGCTGCACCTGTTATCTAACCTCCACGCCCTTCCGATGCTGTTTCCCTCCCTGCCTACCTTTTTTTGTGTCTCTGCTTTTGCCCCCCTCAAAGAAACAAACCCCTTTTATATCTGAGCCGGTGGAGTCAAGCCTCACTAAACACGAGGGTTTGATTCGCTTCCCTTTGAACAAAACTGAAACATTTTCCCACGTCAACATGATCATGGATGGCTGCCGGCACAAATCACTGTAATGTATTGATTGAATGATTGATTGATTGATTCGTTTGAACCAGGTTCTCTTACTCTATGCCATCGGTCATCAGCTCATAAATGAACTAGACAGGCATCAGCTTATTGGTAAATTTATTATATTTCAACCCCCCCCCCCCCCCCTCCCCCCTCTGCTTCAATCCAGAGCGACTCGCTGCTTCTGGATGACTTTGAAACTGCTCAACTATTTATGAACCACAGCCGGTAAACACTCTCTCTCAGGAACTCTTGGCCTGCATCACACCCCTCCTCCTTTACCTCCTCCTCTCCTGTCTCTAGCCTCTGGTTTTTCTGTAACCTCTCCATCCCCCCTGTGCCAGCGATGACTCACTAATCCATCTGTTTCCTACCTCCTTCATGACTTCTCATTTGTCCAGAGCGAGCTGTTCTGCTGTATGTGTGTCAGAGGTTTGACAGTGGTCAGATCATTGTGTGTTTGTAATCCATTTTCTCTCCCCTAAAGGTTGCTGCTCTCTGAATCTGGTCATTTCACGTTTTCATATTTTCCTCCTGTCCTGTCTCACTCATGTTGCTCTCGCACAATAACGGATTGCAGAGTAGAGTCTGCCGTTGCGGGGAAACCACATAGCTGCAATTTTGTTGTTTTTCTTTAACTTACCCGGAATGGAGGTTGTGGTCAGTTATATGACCCTCCTTGAAACTCATAGTATGATTTTAAAACAACATTCATTTCACTTTTATTGAAAGAGGTTCAGCTTGCAGCAAGGCACAAAAAAACCCACAACAACAAAGATCCAATACAAAGATCAATCCCATTACACTTAAAAACGGTGAATGATGATACAACAGATGGAGGGAGAGCTAAAAGATGTTTGTGCAAAATGTACAAAAGTGCAAAATGCTGGGCTTCAATAAGAAAATAAGCATTTTTTCTTCATTCCTGAAAGACATAATTTTGCAGGTATGTGATTTTTGTCCGACAACAGCGATACTTTCCTTTCCTGATTGGTGTTCAGAGCACAAATGCATCGGCACATTTTAAATGCTGCGTTTAGCCCTTTTGTAGTCTAGCAGCTCTGTCATAAGGTCAAATGTGTCCCACCTCACAAAGGTCAAAGGGCATCATTCTAAGACTAATTGAACTTCTGGGTTAAAGGTTATAGACAATGACAAAGCAGCAACATGGGCTCGGGGTCCTGGTTTGGGGTCCAGCCTTTCTCCATCTGTGCTTATGAAGCGTCTTTTTCTAGGCCTCGTCGCCGCGTGTTGAGAGCACGAGGTCGCCCCTCAGACGACGCAGAGACCAAAGCACACTGTCCCGAATCTTCAACCTGGTGAGCTCACGAAAAACGTTCGCCTCCTCCGTTTCCGCAAAATTACAGAAAATGACATCTGTAAAGAATGGATCCTGATGCACATTGTTTCTTATCTGTGTTTGCCCGAATGCAACAGTGATGCTATCAGCAGAGATCAGTGAGTAGCATTGTGTGCAGCAGCCATAACGATAATTCACCATTCCTTCATACGGCCTTCATTCATCTTGGCATCAAAAAGCATCAACATGCTTTTACAGCGAAATATCATCATAATAAAGTAACAAGCTCACGTGCCACATTTGAACACGGTGTAATACCACATCTCATTCGTTTCTCATTCACATTTTCATTGATGTTGTATTATTTCTATGCATGTCGTCTACCTCCGCCCACTTCAGGGTTCATCTTCAGTGTGGATGAGCTTCCTGAATCCCAAAAAATGTGAAGTATTTGACAATCGCAATGAAATTATTACAGCCAAAACCATCAACTCGCAACATGGCTTCCGCTGAAAACTGCATCACCCCAGATCGCTGCTGGACTCCATTTTTTTTGTGGTGACTGAAGGGTAGTGTTTGTCAGTGACCTCACCCTCCTCCTTACACGTCTCTTTCCAGGGAGAAAGCAAGTCCCGTCCTCCCCCCAAACGCTGGAGCACCATCTTCTAAGCTCTCCGCCACGGACCAAACCACAGATCCAATAGAGACGGGACAAGACGAAGGAGAGAAAACAGACCTGGATTTGGCGGACTCCCAACCTCAAGAAATGTTAACCCACTAACACAAGTCTCCTTTACTTTTAGGCAGTGACATTAATATCAAGTCTACTGGGATGTAGGCGGTCACCGAGTGGGGAGAACTGTGCATGTACATGCCGATAGTTGCCATACTTCTTCTTTTAATCCTAATTCCCAGGGTATGTTCTCTAGATCTCTGTCTATATTTAGCTGTTTCAGGCTTTTGGAGGTTTGGTCATGCTATAGCAAAATGTCCTCCTGTAGAATCTAGTTCAATGGGCTATTCTCACCTCACCCATCCCAGTATCTTGGTCTGATGGTGCTAGCGTCTGCTGTCTGGTGTCCAAGGTTTGTTCACGGCAGGTGTTTGTTGTTGTTTTTCTATTTGTCTGCATTTTGTACACGGATGACTTGGCTTCGTATACCTTGCTGCTTTTTGGAAACACCACTCACAAGCCCACGCCTTTTGCTTTGTCTTGTATGTCCGCATCTGTGTGAAATCTGGACTGGAGAGTATTGTCGTTGCTGTTGTGCATGAGTGTAAAGTATGTTGCAATGAAATGCATCTGAAAATACAATTTGATATGGGCTCTAATATTGTTTTGCCTAACAGTTTTTGTTCAGGTATGTCTTAGTGTGATTAATGAACATGTAGAGTATTATTCTATCAAGTCTATCAGGTGAAGAGAGTAAAATGCCCTTCCTATGTGCACTGTTACATTGAAAAAAGTCCTAAATACAACTGGTCTGCTTTCTTACCTACTATTACATCTATCTCATTTATTGCAATTGATCTGTTTTCATGTTAAATTGTGTTAGTTTGAAATTTTAATGTCATTATATATTGAGAACATAAAGGTTTGTTTTATTGGGTGGTCAGATGGTAAGTTGCTCAAGGGTCATTGCGGTAGAGGTGAGGTGGCATCAGGAGTTTGGTACTGAAGGACAGCGTGTTACTCGCAAATATTCTCTCACATCATTTTTCTATTTTATTTTGTGCATCGTGTTTAATGACATTGCCACTGTCTTTGTAAATGGGCTGTGTGTGTTCACTGTAACTGGGCAGTCAATAAAAGGGTTTGTTTTTTCTGAAGTTGCTGACTTTTGGCGGTGCTATAGGGATAGGAACTGATACTGGAAACTGTGTTGTGTTTCCTCATAAAGTAAAACTATGTTTTGTAATGTGCAGCCTAACTTGAAATAAACTGATTTTGTCTTCCCCGAATTAGAAGAGTTATTACATGTTTTAAAATTGGACTGAATGATATATTTCAGCCGTATACTCTTACCTTTATTACATTTACATTGTTAGATTTAGATTCTGTTATTTGTATTATTCTCATCATAAAACTCATAAAACTCTATTCTATTTTCTCTGGTATCCAGATCTCCCACATATCAAAGTATTCTTTTTTATGCCTACATTTTCCAGCTTCACTATTAATAAATAAAGATTACATTTGCGGACATTTCATCAAAATATTTTAGGTGTCAGGTGACATGACTCTAAATTCTCAACAAAGCTTTTCAAACCAAACTGTATTTCAACTGTAAGTCATTATTGGACTCTGAGGTTATTCGGCGGTTGAATAACTCACACAGAGAACACAGAGAACACATCAGGCATGTCTTCCTGCAGCCATGACCCCATCACTAAACAATCTCCCTCACCCTTGCAATATCCCCTCAAGGCCAATCATATATCTGCAAACAATAATCCCTATCTCAAAATATTTTACAGACATGTCAAAATAGATCTCTCACTAAGTCAGACGGTATTTTTCCTTACATGGAATTGAACAATAAAGGGAGAAGCGAGTCATGAGTCACCCTCATTAGATTTCTTTGTCGATACTTTTAATGGGAAAAAAAACCCACGCTCCCATCATTAGAAATACTGCTGAGATGGAACTTTTCAAGGACAACTGCCCCTAAAACCACAATTAGTACGGCCTCCTACACAGCATGCAGTGTTCCTGAGAGAATTGGCCCAGTGGCTCAAAATCCACAATCACTAAGGGAGATAAAAGACAATTTTCCTCTACTTGACACATCTTAGTGTTCAGATAAAGGGCTAAATATACACTGAGCCTTTATCCGTGGTTCTTCTTGACTCGCTCATGATTCTGAGAAATGTCTGCCATAGAGGAAATATAATATCAAGTATATGTATACATGATAAAAGGAAAATCCCTCCGGTAGTGATACTGGCTCGTCGTATCCTTTCAACTCCACATGTGCCTTTCACAAGAATTCAGTAACATTTAAGCTCAAGCCACATCATCTTGCCAATATGAACCCACATGCTTCACCCAATACCTAGAACATATATGTTGTCTACTTCCACTTACAACCTTTCCTGTCTCAATTTGTACGCTTCCACATACATGTAACAAACGCTTTGTTCTTTAGCGTTCCTTATTGTAGAGTTCATCTTTGATCCTCACTTCCTCATATTTCCCTTTGAAGTGGAAATCTATATAGGCTCTTTTTTTCAAACACGTTGGAAGACCCTTTGTGCGATTAAGACCTGATATATCAATGAACAGGATGTTGCTTTGTTGACCAAGAGAGACCTCTGGTGCTCCATGCAAGTTCTGCAAAGCAACTAGTCTGGGATAAACCACACTGTTCTAGAATGAACCACCTCGTTCTAGAATGAACCACATCGTTCTAGAATGAACCGCATCGTTCTAGAATGAACCGCATCGTTCTAGAATGAACCACACCGTTCTAGAATGAACCACACCGTTCTAGAATGAACCACGCCGTTCTAGAATGAACCACGCCGTTCTAGAATGAGTCAGAAAAGTCAGAACTGCTTTAATTACTATAATCCAAAGATTTCTTTTTTTCTTATACGGTTTGGAGACACCAATATGGCACTATAAATATTTTTTGAATCATTTATTTTTTGATGAATGGCATATTCAAATAATTTATGTGTAAAATGCAACTTTTATTTCCACTCAAGAAGTACGTTCACAACACTGCTTCTTACTGATGTACAGTCTACAGCTTCACTTCAACATCAACCCAGCTGAGCCTACATGACACTGCACAAAATTTAAAAAAACAACAACGTTCACTTGAATGATTGTTTCCTTTTTTCAAAGTACTCATAAAAGGAACAAAGACAAGATGTCCTTAATTGCATGGCTGCTGAAAAAGAAGTATGAATCGATTTGTCTGTATAAAGCATCAGATCCTCCTCGTATGTACATACATTGTAAGTGCTGTAAACCTCTGCTTCTCACAAATCAGCAATCTCAGCTAAAACTCTCACTCGCCTCCTCTTTAAAAACTTGACTATTTAAGCTTCTTGACTGAGTTCTTAGCTCATCCACAATCCCAGACACACTCCTCAACAACCCACCCATCCCATCTTCCATCTCCCCATGAAAGTCCACTTCCTCCACTTTCACTTGCCCTGCCGTAGCGAGAAAAGCCTCCCCCTCGTCGAATCCATAACTGTAGCTGTCGTCCATGTCTGCCGCCGCTGTGCTTGGATTGTTACTGTTAGCTGAGGAGCTGGAAGCAAGTCTCTCACATCGGGCCTGGTGCCTCAGGAAGCTGTCCCTCCAAATGACTTTCTTCCCACACAGGCCGCACTCATAGGGCCGCAGCCCTCCATGGGTCTTAAGGTGCTTGGTGAGATGGTGCTTCATCTTGAAGGACTTTGTACAAACAGGACAGCCGAAGGGCCGTAGGTTGAGATGCTGCATCTTCACATGCCGGTCGCGCATGCTCTTCAGGGTGTAGGCTTTGCCGCAGTGGCAGAAGTGAACTTTGCCCGTGTAGGGGGCCCCAGCGAGGGAAAGCGAGGATGACGAAGATGGGGTTGGGGGTGAAGAGGAGGGTGGGAATGCGGCAGAGGACGGGGACAAGTGGCGACTGGAGGTGGGGGTTAGGGCACCACCCTGCCCCATGTTGGTGGAGGGCCAGTTCACCTCCGAGCCCGCCATTGTGAAGTTACTATCATCAGGAGACACGGGCACTAGAGGCCTCTGGGAAACCTGTCCTGTGCCATCTTCAATCTCATCATAGGTGTCGCCACCAAAAGTCCCTTCTGTGAAACGTTCAAAGTCCACATCCTCCTCCTCGTCATTTTCATCTTCATCCTTCCTGTAGCTGTCGCCCTCTCCTTGAGGTCTCGGCTCCTGTTGAGACCAGGGATGAGCCTGCCACTGCACCCGGGTCGAAGGCGTGGGAGCCGGACAGGAAGGGCCAGGAATTCCTTCATTGGTTTGACAAGCATGGACTGCAGGCATGACTGAGGAGGGATTACTTCCTCCCAACTCTCTCTGCTCCTTTTCCTTAATCTCCTCTGCACTCACTTTCCCCGTGGCCTGCCTTGCTTCTACATGTTCGTTTGCACTGGGGTGGAAGACTCCTGCAGAAATGCAAACCACAAATCCATGCAGAGAGAAATATTGATTCAAAATATGCATTGAGAGAAAACAGCAGGGAGAAAATAAGTGACCCAACATGGAAAAAACAGGCACATTGTAGGAGTTTGTTTTGTTTGTCGTACATTATTGATCTTTCCATTCACAGTATTAAAATAGTAGATAATGTAATAGGCATCAACACATTTTTTTACTGTTATTAATGAATGAAACTCTAAAACTCTGATGTAAAATGGAGTCTCTTGTAAAGTTAAGAGTGAAATGAGGCAGTTGTATCTTACCCATTTGTACTAATCCTTCCTTCTTCCCCACCGCCTCTTCTCCTATTCCTTCATCTGCCTCAATCCCTCTTTTCTCATTTCTCCTCTTCTCTTGAGTCACATCACTCTCTCTATTCCTATCAAGCAGTCTCTCGGAACTTGGAGGCGCTCCCCGCTGTTGAAATCTGGCTTTCTGCTTTAATGCCTCACCACCAGGAAACCCCCCGTGATGCCTGCTATTGTGGCCGGGTCCATCATGACCAAAGTGACTCGCTTTTGCATGGCTGGGTATCCATGCCTCTTCACAGCTGGAGTAATCACTCTCTGCACAGCCAGGGAGGGTGTCCAGTTGAGAGTCGGCTAAGTGCTGGGCTGATGAGGGCCTTGGTCGACCCCATCTAGGAAACTGCTGCGGCCTTCTCCACGTGGCCAAGGGAGGCAGGGTGTCGAGCTTCCTCTCCTTCCTTCTTCCCTCCCTCTCCACGTATAAGCAGTCGGTGCTGCTAGGGGACTGCTGTCGAGAGGAAGTGCCAGGGTGAGCTGCAGCAGCCTCTCCAGGGGTGCACTCTGCCGAGGGCCGGGGCCTCTTCAGGATCTCGGTGCACTTATCCACAATGTGCCACATCTGGAGGAAGCTGGCCACAGTGACGTAGTTGACAATGTCATCGTGCACAATGCTCAGCTGGCCTGTGTAGGCAGAACTTAGGACACTCTCAAAGGCCACTGGGTCCATAACTGAGGGCAGGGATACCGTTGTAACATTCTTGAGTAACACCTGTTGAGGGATGAGAGCAAAGCCATTTACTCACAAAACAATAGGTTAAGAGAACATGGTTTTCAAATCACACAAACATGTTCGTGCACCTGTTGCACACTGCCATAACCTGGCCTACCTGGTCATGGAAGTAAGGCGAGGAGGCAGCAAGCACACAGCGGTGGGCCCTGAACACTTGTCCTTGCACCTGGATGGAGAGGTCGCACAGCCTGCCTTCCTCCCGCTGGCGGTTAAGGTTGTCCAGAACAGCTGCACGGGCACCAGGGAAACACACCTGGACCACCAAACCAGCTGGAGCGGTAGAAGCACTGCAGGTCTGATCCATGGTCATACAGGTCTACAGATAAGATGAGATCATTGTCAAGTGCAAAAGTATAGATTGCTATTGAGCTGTAAAACATTTGTCCTTTACACAAATGACAGGTGAACAGTAGGTGTTGATGACTTTTGCTATAGCTGCAATGTGCAGCACATACTGCTGTGCTGAACTTGCAGTATGAATCAGATGACCAGCTAGTCAGCATTTGGTCTCAGCTGCTGATCACTACCATCTTTAGCTAACGTTGGATATCCTACATCCTAACTCGGCCCAACATCTAAACTGTTATCGTTATAAACTGTATAACGTGACGTCTGGTTGTAGTTACAGAAATCTGACTGATGTACAGAAAACACAGCAGTGTCCTCATGCAATTGCTAGCCTATTTTCGTTTCCAAAACTAGCATTAGCAGCTACCTAGCATGCTAGCCAACTAGCGTTAGCGTCTAGTTAACTGACGTTAGCAAATACCCTTCCTCAGTACCAAGTCATAACGTTAGCTAGCAAACAGTTAGCTTAGTTACTTTACCTCTATTGTGTCCGTACGGCAAACGTTTTACTGTAGTATGTAACGTTACTAACTATTTACAGCACAACATTATTGTTTGTGAATACAGTGTACAAAGTGTCATCGTTTGCCCCGTGTAAATATAGAAGCTAGCAAAGGCTAATGATGCAGCCTGCCCATAGGCGTAGCTAATGCTAGCTAGCTGACACTAGCTGCTCCCAGCATCAGCATCTTCACACATACAATGAGGGGGTGTTTGGTGTGAATGTTGGGCGGCGGTATTAAATGGCATTACACTTGCTACACAGGCCTGCTACATTCTTCTGGGATAATGTTAAAATCCGCATCTGTAATCGGAGTTTTTAGTGTAATTACTACTATTATAACCAACTTTTGCACTCATAAACATAGACTTGATCACCCCGCCCCTCTGAAGTCCGTTAAAGGGACAGGTCGCCTAATTTCCGCGCATTTAAATCACCACGATTGTTAAAGCGCATTCTTTTTCGGCGAATATGCAACGACGTTAGGCCACTTCTTAGTTTCCAATCAGCCCAATCTAATTTAGACGAGTGCATGTGAAGACACTGGCATTCAACCAGACGGCACAGGGGAGGCTAACATTGCATCGGAGCGCCACTCCGCTGCACGGTCACACAGGCGTTTTACCGCAGTGCATCTGCAGCATCCTCTGAACTGAGCGACAGGGGTGCTGTTGCAGGATCTGGCTCTGTCGCGTATTAAAACAGGGGGGGGGGGTATTCTGTAAAGCGAGAATAGGACGTCGTGTGTATTCTGCTTATTTTGTGGGCATTTAACGACGTTTATGGGCCTGCGTACGCTCACGCAGTTTAATCTGCAATGCCAGCACGGCCGAAGCGTCTCTTCTACGAGCCCGGGGTCATTAGATAGATGAAATTCATATTTCCCACATCCAGCTGTCATCGTCGAGGACATAATTGCTCGGTCAGACGAGACGACGGACTATATTTTTGCCGGAGACGACTCGCCTCGAGGGAAGGAGGCCTTTAATTCAGGACAGTAGGCTATACGTGATTGATTGAGGATAACCTTCTTTAGATCATTAGATTGGCCTATGGTAAATATTGGTAGCGTGTAGCCTATAAGACGTAGCCCTTTGATACTTTTCCTAAAGCATGCAATGTATTATTTATGCACTGGCATGTGTGTTGACCAATGCAGAACTAAGGCGTAAGCAGGCTCATATTGGCGTGCTGCACATGACGACTATATAAACACGTTTTAACACCTATAATAACTTTGTGCGCTTTTTGCTGTCACTGTAAATTGCCAACATAGAAGAGAAGTCCCAGGTTGACATAAATCTCTGTAGAGCATGTGGCCCCAGGCAGCTCTGGTGACTCCTCGCTGCATTTGATATTAGGACCTCAGGGAAATAGATAATCAAGTCTCAGGCTGCAGATTTGGGAACACTGTGAGTCTCCAGATATCCGGATTGTTTCACGTGCTTTAAATTAAAAGCGTTGCTTCAGTAGAGATAGATTGGAGGCCTGTCTCAAAGCAGCAATAATCAGATCAATGTCAGAAATAAACACTGTAACCAACATGAAACTGTTGCTGGCCTGAGCCAAAGAACTGAGAGACTTTCAGTGGTTCCATAGGATTATTAGGATATCACAAATTTAGAGGGTATAAGGTAGACCTATATATAGATATATATTTACACTTTATAATGCATGTTTAGCTTGACTACTTGTAAGCTGCTAATTGCCTGACCTATATACAGACATACATATATATCAATATATATATATGATACTAGCTTGCACTTTACTGGTCCATGTTGACGTTTAAAATTTAAAGGCGCACAAACTCTAGTCAAATAAAAAGGAAAACCTTATTACATATTTGGATGTCCTCTGCTTGATGATAAGACTGTTGAAAAGGGTCATTTAAAGCCTCAGCAACTGTTGGAGCTCCATACGAGGAGTCTTACACCACAGAGTTTGTATTTTTTGAGCCTCCTCCACATCCATAAATCAGACATGCTTGCATCTGGTGATATGGCAGCTGTACACCTACTGCTCCTCTCTCTGCTGTGCACCCTGTTTGGTGAGTTGAATCGATTTTTTTCTGTGGGCTTGACGTCCTGTGGGTAGATCAGACGAACCAGTCAAATATAAATGTAAAGTCTCCCTGTCTCTCTCGCCTGTTAGCAGTGTACCAGTGCCATGGGGCCTGTGCAGAAGTGGACTCCGACACAGAGGCGGTGGCTGGCAAGGGCTTCAAACTGGGCTGCATCTCCTGCAAGAAGAGGAGTGAAGTGGAGGGTTCTGCCACAGTCGACTGGTACTTTAGGGTCAAAGGAGACACTGAGTTTGCTCACGTGAGTGTAAATCCACCATTGTCCAAGTATGTTTATTCTGATGTTTATTAGACCTCAGAGATCAGTAGAGCTGCGGGGTTGAACAGCTGTGTTGACCTTGTATAGGATCCTTTCTTTGCCGCTGAAATGCATCCTGTGGTAATGACAACCGGCTGCATGTACGTTTCTGCGTAGCGCTGTCCAATACAAATATGTGAAGAGTTTCAAGTTTCATTTCAAAACGAGATTAAAAATAAATAAATAAATAAATAAATAAAAATGCTTTGACAACCTCTGACCAAAAGACTGATGCCATAGAAGGAAAGGCTTTTGCTTTGAGGATTGGATCAATTGATAGTGTATGGAGCAAAACCCGCCCCGCCCCTCCACAACAGAGTATGAATGAAAAACAAAACCTGAGATAGTCTCTTGCAATATCCTTCTGAATAACCCTGATGTCACTGTGCCACCAGATATACAACTACGGCGGCGGCAGCGCCTCCATTAAAGATGAACGCTTTGAGGACCGCGTGGACTGGAACGGGAGTAAGAGGAGCCACGACATCCAAGATGCATCTATCTACCTCTTCAATGTCAGCTTCAACGACTCGGGCACTTACTACTGCAACCTGAACCGCGTCCTCACCTACGAGTTTTATCAGTACGAAACGACTATCCACAAGGAGGTCCACCTCACTGTGGTGGCCAAAGGTACCATGCTGCACCATAACTAACCATTCTGTGTGTATGAGCACCGATTGCAGCAGTAGTAAGATTCAACAACATGGCTTGGGAGAAAATGAGATTTCCACCATTTGAAGGACCTGACTCCTCTAACAAAGTGATTGCTGGCATGAAAGTTATGGGTTCCCAGCAAGCATTTGATGGATGGTGACGTGCAGGAATTGGTCAAGTTTAACATCAACCCAAACAAGCACAACATTTTCACAGTATCATATTATGGCACAGTAAAAAAAAATCAGATTTAAACAGCTTTGGAAACTGTTCTGAAGATATTTAGGTCCCGGTTTCACAAAACGCTGCAGGTAGCAGCAATGGACGACTACAGACGTCGTCTCAACTTAGGTGTTATATTTACATTGGTTTTCAGCACCGGTGCAGGACGTCATGTCGGCGTCTTTTCAACAT
The DNA here is from genome assembly GCA_034670405.1 of Hoplostethus atlanticus. Lineage (NCBI taxonomy): Eukaryota > Metazoa > Chordata > Actinopteri > Trachichthyiformes > Trachichthyidae > Hoplostethus > Hoplostethus atlanticus. Next base: position 9,728,847 of record JAXDDX010000006.1, on the reverse strand, counting down.
CAAAATGTTTGCCGGGTTACCATTAAAGTTCTGAATCATCTTAAGACCTTTGCCTACAAAATAGTTTTGTGTTTAAGGATAGAATCATCTGTGGTTTTGAAATACTGACGTAAATCTTTCCAAAATGTATACGTAGCATTTTGGAATAAAACCCTCCAACTGCAGATGCCTGTCAGTGTAGAAATCCCAGTGATTTACAGGCAGCCTCCACAGTCTGCCAGAAGGGGGCTCCTGAACATCGAACAGCCAGGAGGCATGTGATGCAGTTGATTGCGTCTTTATCAGTCGGCGTTTTGGTTTCTCGAGACCAAACGAGACATACTCTGGCCTCACTGTTATTCACAATAACAGTAAACCACCCTTTGTGGATTGTTCCTGTGAACGGCGCCGAAACGCCAAATGGTTTCTGCCTGGTCAGACTCACTCTGTGGTGTTGTTGTCTGATGATTTGATTTCCTCCCTCCCTCCCTTCCTCCCTCTGCGCAGCCACCAGAGGAACGGCCTCCATCGTGTCCGAGGTGATGATGTATGTGTCAATCATCGGCCTCCAAGTCTGGCTCCTCATAGAGATGATATACTGTTACAAGAAAATATCAGCAGCGGGAGAAGAAGCGCTACGAGAAGCCGCGTAAATATATATCACATACAGCTATACATGCAGCTATACACACACACATATACTCTTTTTAAAGGGTGTATGTGTGTTGTCAAGCTTGGAACAACACACACTTGTGTTACTTTTCAACACAATGTATGTTGAGTCAGTATGTATGGGTTCCTAAACCTGGAAAAGTCATTGAATTTCAAACATTGTGTTTTCCAGGCCTGGAAACGTTATGGAAAATGGATGATGTGCATGAAATTTGAAATTAGTTGATTTGTTGAAGTGAAAGTTGCAGTCAGAAATAAGAGCATTCAGATCAGATTTTCAAAGTAAAATAAAACTATTATATGATATGATATTGGCAACATTGACTCTGACAAATATTGGTCATGGGAATTGTGCTATATATCATGGAATAGTCTTGGAAAAGTCATCGCCGTTATCCCTGGTATGTGCTGTTACCAACATACTGCATATTGTGTTGAAAACGAACGAGACATCCAGGTGTGTTTAAAATGACACATTTACCAATGTGCCAATGTGTAGATTTCCCCTGCATGCTGCCCCTGTTCGTACCTATAATTTACCCATGTTGACTTTACCGTGACCTCCCTGTTGTCCTCTCCTGTCTCTCTCCTGTCTCTCTCCTACCTCGCCCGTCCTCTTACCCACTCGTTTTTTAAGCTTATCGCTGTTGCCATTCTTTTTTCTGTGTTTTCACGTGTGTCTCTCTGTCTAACGTCTCACGCTCCCTCTGTCCACTTGTCGTGTTTTCGTCTTGTCCATACCATCCTGTCAACCTCCTCCCTAGTCAAAACCAAAACCTCCCTCCTGTAAGTCAAAAAAGGAATAAAAACTCATTGGTTGTTTTTTACAGCTGTACCTTTATTTTCACATTATTTCACCGTCATATGAGCACGCCGCCCTGTTCAGTTTCTAATAAGCGTCCTATTTTTCTTTCCTTCCAGAAATGCTGAGTATTTAGCAATAGCCTCGGAGAGTAAAGACAACTGTGCGGGGGTTCAAGTTGGAGAATAGCACAGGTATGTTGTGACGTCTCAGCAGCAATGCATAGTAAGAATGTCATTCCACAGTGAGATACCCACCTAGTAATTATAGTACTTTTTAAAGGACAGCAGGTCACCTAAGTCCTTTTGTTGACACATTTACAGACTAAGTCATCTCTTTTTGAATGGTGAATGTTAGGTAATGGTCTTTTTTCCCAAAGGGATATATCGCATTTGGGAATGTCACTCTTAAAGGACCGCAGGCTTTTTGGGAAATCGGCCCATTGGTCAACTTCCCCTTCACGTGACGACGGGCAGAAAACAAAACAACACCAACTCTGGTTTACTAAAAGGTCTTCCTTCTTACATCAGATAAGGTTACTGTTAGCATACTGTATGCTAACTGTGCATGTGCACAGGACAGAGAAATCCACCAGAGACACAAGAGATGGTTCTGGTGGTTCTCCTATCCTGACATGGAAAAGGGAGGTGGACCAGTGAGCCGGTTTCCCCAGAAGTCGGTGTAGTCCTTTACAAAGCGCATGCATGTACATAAACTGTCTGTAAATATCGTGGTGTAGAAAATGTGCCATGAAATTCAACAATGTGCATCATCCTTTTTTTTTTTTATAGGCTTCATCCATGGACTGAAAACATCTTCCACTCTCTTTGGTTTGCATGAAGACAACCTGAAAAAAAAAAATACTTTCTCTCTCTTTTACCTTTTCCATGAACACAGAACACAAATGGATATGACACACAAAAAAGAGCATGGTACCAGCACTGTATATATACTTGGAAAAGCATGTCCTGCACTTAAATTACACACCATTATGCATCAGTGAGCCCCATTGTTAAAAGCATATACGTACAGTACTTCTTTAAGTGTATGTAGTATTTATATACAGCGTAGGTGGTACTATGGGAGTCTGGTTGACTCCTTGAGATTGTGAAAGAAATCTTTTTACTAACCCATCAACATCATCTAATGTATGAACAATGCGATACGCATGTACTGTAAGCTTATCAATGAACTAGAATGTGATAGACTATGATATGACTGTCTTTCCAGTTTAATCAGTCTTGCTAGTTGTACATTCAATGAAATCTTAAGATGTCCTAATAAATAAAAAATATGAGAAAATACACGTGATGGAGAAATCGTCTTTTGACGACAGACGAGACGTGAATTTTTGCTTTGATTTGCCTGTTTTTATTTTGCAGCGTTGAACAAGTTGCATTGGGAAAAGTGCAAGGATGAGCAGGAATAGCCCAGAGCGTCCGTCACACACGTCTCAGCAATTCTAACAAAGCAAACTACTTCCGATCGGTATGAAATCCTGTGAAGGCTCGGTAGCGATAACAGCTTTCACGTTCAGAAACAACAACACTCCAAGTCAACGTGCAACAGCCCCCAGATTTAAAGACAACACCCCTTCCTGCATCCACAGTCGAACCAAGTCGAGGCTATCCAATCATCTGATCTCCTGTTCATGTCACCCCATCTCCCGAACAACTCCTACAGCCGCAACACGCAGTCAGTGTCAGGGTACCGAGGCAGGTTGAGTTGGTACTTCTTCTCCAAGGCAGGCGGCACAAACCGGCCTCCCAGGAAGTGGTAGCGTCCTCTGAACAGGGAGGCCGACTTCTTGGGTGCGGTGAGAGAGATGAGCATGTCGGGCTGGAGTCCATCTGTGCTGCCCTGCTCCACATCCCAACCTTTAAAAACAACACACACACACAGCATGTTACAATCCCAGACAGAGTAAGGTGTGAAGGTGAAAGTGCTAAAACAAGCATGACTGAAAATAATAGAAACTGTTAAATTGATGGGTTTATTTGCTTTCCAAATAACTGATCAATGTAAAAAAAAAAAAAAAAAAATTTAGCTGATGCTCTTATCCAGAGCAATTTACAATGATAAGCTAAGTAAAATAAGGTGAAATTCCCAGGATTGCCAAGATTACAAGCAACCAAGGGTGAGGAGTGCAAGGGTCAAAGCTGCAGCACCCAAGTAACAAATATCCCTTTAGTGGAAAACTGCCTTATCCCCTTGGCCGGTGTTGAGGGTGAGGTGCAGGGGGACCCACCCGAGGGGATGTCGATGCTCGCCGTGGGCACCGTGGTCTTCTTCAACACGCCTAGGATGGAACCGAAAGGCTCCCTCACAGCCCCCTTGAAGCTGAAGCCAAAGATGGCGTCGATCACCAGGTTGTAAGCCTCGTCGATCACTTTAGCCTGGGAAGACATTTTCATCCACGTTAATAGAGCATTTGTTTTGCTCCGTAGCCTCAACTCCACCCGACATCCACCCTCTTATACTGACACGGGGTATATTCTGGTGAGCGTGCACATTTTCCACACCCTGCATGTATGCTGTAAACCACAGCTCTGCAACCTGCAAACATCTGCTGATGAATAAATAAATAAATAAATCAATCACTGTATCTGTATTTATTGATTGGTTGTATTACTCAATTTGTTGTTTTGTTGTAATTACTTGCTGGATTATCGTCAATACTCTCGGCTTGTCCTGTTCTTATCCATGTTGTATTATTTGCTGCTGCAATGACGCAATTTCCCCACAGGGATCATTAAAGTTTAATCTTATCTCATGTGAAAGCTCAACAGCTGAGTTAGATTGCATGTGGAAGTACTTCTTTATTTATCTGTTACGTCCAACAGCTAAGCAAAGAGAAAAAAACCTTTCTCCACCGCTGTGACAAAAGGCTACTGTTACTCATTGATCAAGCGCCACACCTCGGGCATCTCGGTCAGGAAGGGGATCTCCATCTTCTCACACTGGGTGGTCAGGCCCTGGAACAGCGGTTTGTTCGGCCTCTTTGGGTACAGGATGGTGGGCTCGTATCCCTGCAACAGGACCGGCACAAAATATCAGTAAACTATATAGAGTTAATTCACACATTGTTAAGATTAAAGCGTCAGAAAGTGAACTGCAGCAGTGTCACTCACAAAGAGCTTAAGATGTCTGGCACAGACCAGGCCGTCGCCTCCGTTGTTACCCGGTCCACAAATCACAAGCAGTGCAGGTCTGGCCTTGACCAGAGAACTGGTTGGGTAGGCCTGCAAGACAGGAAGGGACAGGAGGGTTGAAGGATTACCACCAATGCTGTTTTCTACACAAACACATAAATCCTAGTCTTACAGTTTTTCTCAGTCGCTTTGGTCGCTTTCTCAGATCAGAATTGAAATTCTCAAAACTACTTGTTCAACCTCCACATCATCTAGTCACTTGTGCACATCATAAAAGCAGCTTCTCATTCTTTTGAACAAATTGCAAATGCTTTAGCACATTCAGGCAAATGGTTATGTCCAACTGTCTGCTGTTTCCTACATTATCAATAGTTTATGTCATGCTGATCAAAATGTATTATATTGGTTCTCTGTTGAATAGTCTCACCCCCCAGAACATCTAGGCACTGGTTCATTGCTTAAGTCATTACATGCAAAATGGTTGAACCAGTTGTCATAATCTGTCAAGCATATTTTCTATTTTCTACATTTCTATTAGACTTTTTTTGTAAATGTGTCCTGACTTGATGAATCTTGACTTTCACTACAGTTTTTCTCAGTTGCTTTGGCTCAATTCTCCAATGACAGTTGAAGTCGTCAAAACAAAATGTGAAATTCTCCACAACATTTTGTTTCCTGAGCACAACAGAAAGAGCATTTCTCTTTGTTACCATTTGCAAATGTTTTAGCACATTTAGGCAAATGACAATTATGACTGACAATTTGAACAATTATTGGTTGTATATGTCTTTTGAAATTGATATATGTCATACAGAAAAAGTGCAGCCTTGTGCATTTTCAATCATTGTCATCAAACCCTTCACCATAGTTTCCATCAGAGTAACTGTTATATTGACAACATGGCTATGCATTCTGACTATCTTGTTTGTACTCAATGACACAAGGACTTGTCATTCTGATGGTAGACATGTTCGTTGACATAAAGATTTACTTTTGAGAGATGAACTAAGGATTTTGAGCAAGTTACAGGCTTTTGCAGGTAATCCATTGTGTGGTGCTGTTTGTACCAATTGTTTCGAGAAATGCGCTTACTGTTTTGCAAATCTTAAGGATGATTCGAGAAATGTACCAAAGCGACTGAGAAAAACTGTAATTTCTGCTCGCCTTGTCCAGATATATATATATATATATATTTTATTTTTTATTTTTACAAACGTTACAATTTGGCCCTGATGTAAAATGCCATGACGTTTCCATAACATAACTCGGAGCACTTCCATGACCTAGATGTTTTATCTCTTGCACGTGCACCCCTCTGCAGCACTATTAGGAGAATTGTTTTAATTTCAAAGTAAGAGCCCTTATCGGCAACTCGCCCTGGTGATGGCTGTGGCGCAGCTGAGCCCAGCCAGCTCCATCAGCTGGTCCACGCTGAAGCCGTATTCACTGAAGAGCTCCTCGTCGATGTGCTGGGCCTCCTCCTGCCTGTGGAACAACTACAGGTCAGTACAGCCAGTCGAGCTCAAACACTCCTCAGTACTGCTTATACTGCTCCATGTACAAGGTATACACTTTTACCCAAGGTATTTGAGGGTCTGGGCCATGGTAGATGCTTGTCTACTACTGAAACACTCCTTCTTGTGGTTATTTGTCGCGGTGGCCAGTGGACATGTCCCCGTCTGAGTGAGGACTGTTGTGGCCCGTGAGGTCACCAGGAACCCAATCCCAAACAAAGCCCGCAGACTCAGCATCCAGATGGATCAAAATACCTGGAAGAGAACATATTGTAGCGTGAACAGAAGGATGTCCAGACGTTACATCGATATACAAACATACACAGGCTACTGTATGGCCACAGCCTACACCAAAACAAGAAACATGCCTTTTACTTGGAATTAATTGGGAAATAAGTCAATATTGTCGCTTATTGTTTTTCAGTAGAATCATATCATGACGCACGAAGAACATTCATTTGACTATTTAAAATGTGATTGTGCATGTTAGCAGATATCAGTATTTATTAGATGTGAACTTTGTCCATATCACCCAGCCATACTTGTATAAACTTCTCTGAACTCTCAATCCAACATAGTAGGTATGAGGGAGCGCTGAAGGGTGCAACACATATGACAACAAAACCAGCAACCAGTAGACCAGCAACCAGCAACCAGTAGACCAGCAACCAGTAATTTAGACCAGAAGATGTAGATGTAGTTAGTGACAGACAGCACTGTGTTAAGCTGCTAACGTTAAAAACAGTCGCCATGAGCTGCAGATTGATTTCGTTACACTCACCAAACGTTAGTTTTTCCTCATAACAACGTTAAAGACACATTTGATCATAAAAGCATTGCAATACTACAACCTACAAATCAAACAATATACTTAGATAAGAGCCGTGAAGAAACTCTTGCAATCCAGTGTTTATGTCACCTACTAACTAACTACTTCCTGGTTTGAAAAAAACAACAGACTGCTTCTACTTCAAAATAAAAGCCCTCTCTTTATCCAGCACACTGGTGGTTGGTTGTGTTAGCATAATCAAAATATGAAGACTGCACCATCTATTGTGGCAGATACCTCAAAAATATTCAACAATGTTACGTTTGGTGGTTACTTGTGTAACAGTGAAATTGTGATATGATACTTTTGTTTGAATAAACATATGTCGGATGTTGGTGTCACATGCTCCTAACACTCTCACATTTGTCCAAAAATATTTGTCAGGAACATCAAACCAATCACACTGCGATGTCAATATTGCATTAGTTTTCACCAAAAATGAAAATATCCATTATCACTTTGCTATGGTAGGACATCACAAATTATCCTGCAAGTAATCAAATAACCACTTCATCATATCATTAGGATTGTATAAGACAAAGGAGGCAGATTTCTGAAAACATTAGCCAACTTTATTGATATCAGCAAAATACACAATTTACTTTAGCAGTGCATTAGCAGGGTTGGGGTCAGTTTACTTTGTTTAGTCAACTGAGGGAGTGGATTGTATTTATTTACTTTTTGAATTGAGTGAATTAAAAGTTAATTGACCCCAACCCTGACATGCAGGTTGATATAGTGATGGGGAGAGAAAAAAGGAAATGCTGCTGAGATGCTAATAAATGGAGGATAATGAAATAAACCTGATACATCTCTGACATAACCAAGCTAGGAAACTATTTTCTATCTACCAGCCACAGTAGCTGTGGATATCAGTCACGTTCACTATTTTACCAGCCAAATAGGCTTTTAGAAAATAGAAATACAAAAGAAAAAAATAGAAAAGTCAGGTGGCTGGAGGCTGGTGGAAATTCCCCACCCTAAATATCACCAACAAACAAATCAATGTCTGACTGTCTCAATCACCACGTAAGAAAATACTTCATAAGCATGCCTATGTACAGTATAAAAAACAGTATTTACTTTTATTGGATACATTTTCTTGCTAGTTATTCCAATGTATATGAATATTGAACTGTAACTGAGTTGAAGTGCTCCGTTATGGATCCATGGCCTCACATGATTGGACAGTTCTCCATTCTGGCTCCAGTCTGACAGAGAAAAGAGATAAACAAAATCAGTGGCTAGAAAGAAACGTAAAAACCCAACATTCAGTTTACTGAGTTTTTATTCCAAAATGAGAATATCCACCATTTGAGAAAGTGACACCTAAAAAATGACTGACAGCAAAAACAAACTATTTTACTTTTTAAAGGACAGATGACGTACTTCCTTAGTTGATAAAATACTAATACAACACTGACCGTACCCACTATATTTTAGTAATACTGATTGATGACAATGATTTTTTTTTACAAAGCATTTATAGCATTTGGAAATAAATCTCTTCAATTTTGTAGACTAAATCACTAAAAAGTTGATTGATTGGTCTGATTATGAAAAGCAAAACTGCCCCATCCTCACCACAACCAAGGTGCGTGAGCTAGAAAAAGTTAGAAACGACCAAACTAGAAAAAGGTTATAAAAAAGGACCAATTCAGCCACTCGTGGAGGCTGACGGATGTTTTTATTGTTATGTGATGTAACCCTGAAACACATCGGTTTTAAACTATTTATAAAGCAGCTGAATTTGTTCTTCTCTTTCTGATGAGGTCGTGAAAACCGAACGCGCTGCCCCCATTCAGTCGCATTTCTGCTGCGCGTGGAGCCGTGCCCACCTTGCGAGGCGTGCTGCTGCAGATCACGTAGGAGTGCGGGAGCATACCCTCCGCGATCCCGCCGCTTCGGAAGGAGCGGGAAGCCGAGGACACGGTGCAGTTGCTGGATTTGTCTGAGGGCAACCCGCAGGAACCGCACACCACCGTCCGGCTCCGCAGGTTGTACTCGCTGTCCCCGCACGTGCTGTGGGCCACCTGCACAGGTAAAGAGAGACATGTGATGTGATGTGATGTGATGTGATGTGATGTTAGTATTTCTCTTACCATGTCATCATCATCCTCTTCAAACTGCGTACGAGTAACCTTCCTCATCGCCATTTCCTGGATGAAAACAGAACAGGAAGTTGATCACAAGGTACAATGTTGTAAACCATTAGATTATATTTGTAGGTCTTTGTGTTGTTGTTGTTGTCTTTGTGGTCCTTCGTGGCTCAATGCATTACACTAACACTGGCCATAATAAAAATGTACACTCATGCTTTTAATTTGAAGTGCCCGCCAAATGAATAAAATACTATGTTGCTGTAGTTGTAAGATCAATAAAAAATACCTCTCCACCGGCGCTGATCAGGATGGTCTGGAACAGGTCTCCCGTGCCCCAGGAGGCCTGGGTCTTCCACACCAGGTCAGAGGGAGGGCTGTGGCTTCCACCAGCACCGGAGGCCCAGATCTTTGACCAACCACGAGAAGGAGGAGAGGCATCCATCACTGAGTTCATCACTGCGTGAGTTAGTAATGCTGCTGATTGAAGGCGCTCCTTACCGTGACCCTCTGGCCTGCCTTCAAGGTGAATTTAGCAGGGAACTTGAAGGCAATAGTGGCACCAGATCCCCCCTGTCGCTTCACCTGCCAGTTCCCCAAATTCTGGTCCTGTAGGAGCAACGTGATGGGTGGATAAATCATGTTCTTCAGCTGTAATGCCAAATCTACAAAAGCTTGGAAAATCTGGGCAGAGAAAGTAATGCTATCCTTCCTGCTGTATTGATGATGTGGCCTTAAAGCTGCACTAGGCAACTTCACACGTTGGAGGCTCCAAATGGCAGCAAGAGATAACTGATGTCTGTGATGCTTCATATCAAAAGGACACCAAAGGGATGAAAGAGGCAGAAGATCTAATGCTGGTGAGTCCAGCTTTCTCTGGACGCTCGCTTGCTGCTGTTTAGGAGACAGTTTCAGTTTGTCTCTTACTGTGCACATCCAACACCAGAGTTTAATTCAGGCCAATAGGGTGAGTCTATGGGGTATTTCATCCCCAGACTGCTGCAGAGGAGCTGCTCAAGGGCAAACAGTGGCTGCGCCGGGTAACGCCCACCCTCTGTACATAACACGATGTCTCAAATACTTCCCCTCACCTCGTCTGATTTATTGCTGAGCCTGACGTATTTCCCGTCCAGGTCCACCTCGTCCACGGTGACCCGTCCGCTGGCTGAGGCCTGCTGGGTGATGCGCGTGCGAGCCATGGCGCCCCCTGCGAAGCTGGAGGCCTCGCTGTCGGTGTCGTTGGGGCGGCGCCTCTTAGCGGAGGAACTCTGGGCGCTGCAGTGGACCGTGCGGGCCGAGGCGGAGGAACGACTCTCCGACACCCTGGTCGGGGGAGGGCTGGGGGACAGACGCAGCCTGCAGGGACAGACAGGACGACCCAGGACGGAGGGATGGCGGCGATTTATTGAGAGGCGTGGCAGAGAAAGAGAATGATGTTAGTGCTGTATATCTCTTTCTAAAACTTGGATCCAAACCTGTGACCTTTAGATTACGGGACAGTCTCTCTAATCACCACGTACCTCTGCTCCTCTCCCTCCAGCAGTTTCCTGTAGGCGCATATCTCCAAGTCCAGGGCCAGCTTGACGTCCAGGAGCTCCTGGTACTCGTCCAGCTGCTGTTGCATCTGCTGCCTCATCTCAGCCATCTCCCGGTCTTTGTCTCCCAGCAGGCGGCGGGTGGTGTCGCGCTCTCGGGACAAGGGCGTCCTCCAGGTCCCTCACCTTCGCCTCACGGGCCGCCAGCTGGATCAGACAGAACGATCACACGGTTGTTTTCAGTTCGGAAGCAGAAGCAGAATCAGTTTGCACATACGAGGAATTTGTTTGCTCACAGTTGCTCACATAGGTTGCATTAAACACACACAACACAGGTTAGGGAATAGGTCTCTTTTAGGAGTGGTATAGAAAATGAATGTGTAGAATAGAAAAAAGAAAAATAGAAATTTAGAAATATAGTACTGTGCTAAAGTCTTAGGCACCCTAGATTTTTTTTGGTGTTAGATGTTTATTTTTTTGTTTTCTGCATTAGTGTTTTTTTACATTACTGCTCTTTATAGTACATTTTTTGATATATAGAAACTTTTCATTTCATTGTTTTTGAAAGCATTTTCACTTTACATGTGTACTAAGACTTTTGCACAGTACTGGTCTCTTTTCTGTACAGCACGCACGTGTCGTTGAAACCTGACAGCAATAAGTTGCTTGTTTCACATACCTGTTTCTGTATCTGGCTGAGTTGAGAGGACATGGACTCCAGGCGGATTCGCGTCTGCTGGAGCTCCTCGTGGGTGGCGCCCACCAGGTGGCTGCTCCGGTCCGCTGACTGGCGAGCATTTTCCAGCTGACGGAGGGAAACGACAGGGCATAAGGAGCATGAAACGTGGACTTTAAACTACCTGGAGTCCTAGCCGGCATTACTGCCCATGTCCCCTGCAGACCTGGGTAGTATTAGCGATGAATGAATGAAAACCCACTGTTGAGCCACATCAGTGAGGTTTGTCACACAGAAAAATACACTGGATGCCAGAAATTTTAGACAGTTTTGGAAAGTCAGTATAATAGTATAATATTTGTTAACTTACATGACAGATTTTTCCTGATGTGTCTGAGCTACTCTATGCAGATTTAAACAGACTGCTAGTTATTTAAGCCATGTCTGGTAAAGTAAAGTAAGTAAAACTTTATTTATATAGCACTTTTTTAACAGTGCTTATATATAAGGACAACACAGACAGACAGCACATACAAAGAAAATACATTCAAAAGTACATACAAACACAGAAAGCATTCAGCAACCAGTCACCGCCCAGAGCACATCCATGAAAGTAAAGAAAGGCCATCCCTTAACTGTTTCTTAAAGCGATCGACAGACTCAGGCTGATCTGATGGGAAGGGGGAAGGTTGTTCCAGAGTCTGGGTGCCAGAACAGCAAAAGTCACAGTCGCCTTTGGTTTTTAGTTTGGCGCGCGGTGTAGCCAACAGGCTTTGGTTGGATGACCTAAGTGACCGCTCGGTGGTGTAAGGGAATGTAGGCAGGAGCTAAGCCATGTCGTGCCTTAAAAAAGTAATTAAAAGAATCTTAAAATCGATCCTGAGCTTTACTGGCAGCCTGATGTAGTGAGGCTGAAATAGGAGTGATGTGAGATCTGGTACCGTGACCAAAGATTCACCCAGATCAGCACTACACTGTGGTAATGTACTTCAGAAGAGTCCCTGGTATACAGAGAATGGATGGTTTGCTCAGTAAGATCTGCCCTTGCCCTTTTCCCAGATAAACTTCATATAAACTTGAAGGACTACCTTGGAGTTGTAGGTCTTCTCAATCTCATCCTTGTACATTTTGATCTGCAGTTCATGCTGGGTGCGCATGTCCGTCAGAGCCTCAGACAGCTTGTTTTCAAAGTCCTGCTGGTGGCCATTGTCCAACTCAACCATACGAGATTCATGGCGCCGCTTTGTCTCCCTCAGCTCCTGTTGAAGAATTACCAACAGTCTCTGTCACTCTACAGTCACCGAGACTTTAGTATAACAGGTATTGGGACGTGATCATAGAAATACTCTGACCTCTGAGTAGAGGCTCTTCTGGAAGTCCAGCTCCTCTTTGAGGGTCTGGATGCGATTCTCCCCATCCACCCTCCTCAGCATCTCATCCTGCAGCTGCTTCCTGGAATCGCTCAAACTGCTCTCCAGCTAAGAAAGCAAACAGCAATTGACTATTAGTGTGAAGCAATTCATAAACATTCACATGGGTATGCAGCAGGGTGCAGCACATAAAGTGGGCAGCAGGATGGAGTAGTGAGTAGTGAGTTGGATTCAAGCTCCTATGACAGCAAGCATCTGCTGAAGTGTCCCTGAGCAAGACAGTGAATCCCTACCAGCTTTATGGGCGCTGACCTCCACGTGGACGGGAGCAAGACAAAAGATAAACGAGTGAAACCTGATGTAGGCACCCTTTGGGCCAATCAGTAACACGATGCACCATCCCTCCCAAGTTTCATCAAATTTGGACCTTTGGTTTTTGACATATCACGTTTAAATTTCGGACCTTTAAGTATAGCTCCCTATTAGGTCAGTCAGTGTCATTTGTAAGGATAGCTGGATGTGTGTAACAGGTTTTGTTCAACAAGTTTCATCAGAATCAGACCAGTAGTGTCTGATTCTTCTGAAATACGATCGCCTATATGAAACTGCAGGGTGGATTGGGTCCAGATGTGTTTCCGTCGAGTTTTTAAATCCATCGCTGGCTGAGTTTACCTTGGCGACCTGGGTCTTCAGGTCTCTGACTTCCAACTCGAGGTTACGTTTCTCTCCCAGGGCCGTGGTCAAGCACGCGTCCTTAGAGTTCAGCAGGGCCTCCAGGTCTTTGAGCCTCAGCAACGCCGCTGCCAGATCAGTCTCCTTTTTCGTGTTCCTGGGGAGATGGGCAGGGGCTCAGATGTTGATATGTCAAGAAATGTATCGTAGAGTATTGCAGCGTATATTAGACAACTCTTGGATAGAACAAGGATGCAATATTCATTCCTTAATAACAACATTTGCTTTACTGCACATATTCAGTTATGACCAAGTGGAAATCAGATACTGCAGTTTCCTTTATACCGTCGGATGAAATAAATGTGGGTTATTTCTGGACAAGAATGGAAGCCTGGATGAGGTAGAAAGAGGGGAAAGGCCTTGGTGTTTCCAGTTCTGTGTGTGACTCATAGGCCATAATCACCCACGTCCAATCTGATGCGTCTGGTAGCCACAAGCCACAACTGCCGGTGTTTAGCTGACGCGCTGCCATGGCAACAGCCTGGCTTTGCCAAACACACGGCCGCCATCGCCTCAGCATTTATGGAAAAATAATAGAAGCGAGAGTGGAACCCTCCAAACACTGCCACGTATTATAGTGAAACGGGAAAGAGTTAGTCATCGGGCTCTGGATGTGGCAGCACGGGATGGAAGCTGGATGTTAAACTGCAGTGAGCAATAAGGAGGGTATGCTAGCAAGGGAGTGGCCTGGGCAGGGCGCTGAAGCTGTACAAGACCAACGTTTAAACTCATGTTCTGCTGCTATGGATTTCACCAATAACCTACGAAAACCTTCCAACTCTTGCACAATAAACATACGGACCACACTGTGCTCTGGATAAGATTTGCTGGGTTGAGATAAGGGAAGAAGAGGGTGAAGAAAGGAAGGCTTCAGAGGCCTGCAGGCGGCTCTTCGCTCACATGATCATCAGATACACAAAATATTTGGATGGTTAGTATCTTTTTATTTTGGTTACAAAGGGCAAACAAGGCTGATGGACATGGAAGTTCTGAATGTAATGCTGAAGAAACCACATGACACACACACACACACACACACACACATACATACAGGGGTGCTGCTAGGAATTCTGGGCCCCCTGACATGATGTGACACCAGCCCCCTCCCCACACCAATTCATCCAATTTAGTGTAGTAGTATCACCCCGCCTCCTCCCTCCCACACACGTGCGCACACACGTGCACACACACGTGCACATGTCACAAACACAGCCTCTAGTAGATACATCTACATTTGGACCGGAGTGGTGCATGTACTCTACCTGGCTTTAAGCTCCTTGTAGTCCTCTCGCAACTTGCCCAGCTCCAGCTGCAGGCGTGCACGCTCCTTGGCCACGGAGTCCAGAGTCTGGCGGGCGTCGGCCAGCTCGGTCTCGTAGGCGGCCTTCAGACCCGTCAGCTCGCGGCTGATCTCCGTCTCGGACTCGGTGATGCGCAGACGCAGGCCCGCGTTCTCGAACTCCAGCGAGCGGACCTTGTCGATGTAGACGGCCAGGCGATCGTTGAGGTTGCACAGGTCGTCCTTCTCCTGGAGCCTGGTGATGCGGTTGGGGGACAGAGGGGTGCCTGCACCCCGGGGAGTATTTTTCTGACTGGGTGTCGCCATGTCTCCTGTGGGTTATCTTGGTAGAAACAAAGGCATCATTATCAGCTTTCTGTTATCAGAGACGAAATCAGATTCAACTGGTTTTCCAAGCATGTTCAGGAATTTCCCTTGCTGGTGCACAGACATATTGATAACTCACGTAGTAATACGGTGTAGGACAATAGGACAAGAGGACCTCACATACGGTGCAAAGAGGCTTTACAGGACATGCAGCAGATAGTAGATGATACATTTCAGTCTACAAATATACACTCAACGTTCATCAGTGTCATAATCAAACTAGAATATAAGAAAAACAAGGATGAAAACTTTTCTAACTTTCCCCTTAAGAGTCATTTTTTGCTTTTCAGGGAAAGTGAACATTACTTTAATTTTGAAGTTATTACAGCACCTAGCCTTCAGGAGATCACTGGTACAGTTCAATGCACCAGTGTGATGTGATATTTATAACACTGACAACGTGAATCTGTCCCTTAGTTGGAATTACATCAAATACAAAAAGGCATTAACAATGGAAAGACATGGGAGGGGCTATCAACTCCACCCAAAACCACAGCAGAAGATGCCAAACTGAAATGAACATTTACCTTTTAAAAGACGGTGTGAAGCAGAAAAAAAAAATTTCTCTGAGGATATTGGATGACCTCTCCGATAACTTCAGCCGTGCTGCGATCCTCTCCTCTCTCGGTCCTCCGACACTGATCAGTCTATTACTGTACTGTCTGGAAATCCATCTGAGAGTGCCCATATAGGAAGGAATGAGATGGGAGGAGAGGAGAGAGAGGTTGGCCTCAAGTTTGGCACTGGGAGGTAGTAGTTTCTCTCTCTCTCTCCCCCCTCATCTGTCCCTCTGTAAGTGATGTGCAGTCTCAGAGAATGCCATGTGATACAGACGACACAGAGAATACGACATAAATGTGAAGGTCATTTATTGCCTGTAAATTGAATTAGACCCGTCAGCCCATGCCACACTACCCACATTACTAATTACATGATTGCATCGTTTTCAGGATTTTAAAGCTCCTAATGTTTTGATGTGTATAATGTGTTGTGCACTGGTGTCCGTTTTCAAGTTTCAAGTTTCAAGCTTTTTTATACTCTGGATGGGGCCAGACACTCTACTCTACTCTATTCTATTCATTAGAACATAGATATGGCTGTGCAGTGTATAATTCATTACTGGGGAAGAAAAAAAAAAAAGCTATTCCAGTTTTCTTCATGAAAATAGTTTAGCAGGAAATTGGAGTGACTCAGCCTGCAATGGAAAATCATTAAAGTGCTGCAGGAAATTCAGGGTTTATTAAAAAAAACTTAAGTCCATGTTTACAACAACAAAAAAACACTTTTCATCTCAGTTATTGATGGGTGGTCAGAAACACATTCCGCTGAAGGCATGAAGGGTAGAGATACTAGGGGAAAAATCACTTCCCAGTGGTGGGATGCCATGAAAAGGTGGCGGCTGCAGGATGGATCAAGTCCTCAAACCCGATCTGAAACCTGCTGATGTCAAATCAAACATACATGAAGGCATTTTAATGCGGATTTGAACCAATATCATTGTTGGCAAGCCAGCGCGACAATAAAACACCAAGGATTATGTGGAGTGTGTGCGTGTGCTATGTTGGTTTATGGCACGGCAGAGGTAAATTTATGTCATGTGGTTTGTGGGAAAACCCGTATTGGATCTCTTTGGTCACCTGGGCAGAGGACTGGGGGAAGGAAACAGCGCTGTGTGAGCGGCTGGTAAACAAACACACGAGTCTCAAGACGAGAGAAAACAACCAACAACATCTCGCTTCAATAACTCACACACACACACACAAACAATCCATGCGTGTCCATGCTTTTAATCCACATGTGAACCAAGATCAACGCGTGGGCAATTCATTTACAATCAAACTGCTGTCACCAAACAGTCACACGAATCGTACACGGCAACCCCGCGAGTTAATAAACAGTACAAAAGCAGGGAAATCGGTGAATAACTCGGTATTTTCTACACGGTAATCTACAATAATAATCCACTCCATATTTTATTGGGTGCAACTCCAGCCTGCAGCCTCGCGCGGATAAACGGCAGCTGTGCGCGCCGAGGCCGTTGGTGGAACAATAAGGAAGCCGAGGAGAAAAAAAACAAAAAACGGCAAAAACTCCCAAGAACCGATTTAAACCGTAACACTCTTCGATTCGCGGGTCCAACGAGAATATACCCGGTCGATTTGACCACCCGTACCGAGCCGGCGACCGCCAGAGACCCCGCTACCCGCCCGCAACACAAAACGGGGAGAGGTTTTTCCGCACAGACGCAGAAACGACCCGTCCTTGTCTGCAGCGGTCTCCATTTTACCTCCTCGCCCGGTCGGTACCTCACGTGTCCTGGACTGTCTTTCTCACATGACCCGTGTGTTTGTCCCCGTGATCAGCACTTCCATCTCCGTATATCAGTGTCGTTGAATATCGCGTTTTGAGCCCGTAAACCTCCATGGAGATGCTCGAGCAGAGTCTGGACAGCTCGGCGAGGTGAGGCTGCTTCCTGCTCGCCATGGCTCCCCGGCCTGTGCCCTACAAAGTCACCATTTTCTCTCTCTCTGTGTGTGTGTAGCGCAATGTTAAACCGTGGACAGATAACTTTTTTTTATTCTTATTTATTATTTTTTTTTACATTGTTTTATCCCCAATCAATGAATGGGTGCACGCTCGCGGAGAGGTGGCGCTGTATTTTATTTTATTTTCAGTCGTCCGCTTTCTCCAGAAGGATGTTTTCAGCCAAGTGGGCTCGTCTTTTTGGAGAGTTGTAACGTCAACGTCTGCTAATATTGCGCGAGGCGAGCTGGGCAGCAGTTGGCGTTTCTTTTCAGCGGGACATCTTGACTTCATTGCCCTCTCTGATGTCGTGTAACGTGCTCTACCACACGCAGAGTTTGGAGAGAAAAGGGGGTAAAAAAACGCTTTAACCCCACTAGGATGGGCGTTGCTGGGAGTGTTTTAATTCTAGTGTTTGAATTTGGGGAGTGATGTTTCTCCACGTGCAGCCAATCAAACCTCACACACGTGGATTTCAATTCTTAAATAAGAGAAACTTTTACCCTGAAAGTTTCACCTGTCAAACATGAATTCTGTTTCACTTCCACGCCAATTGATTATTACTTTACTCCTGTGTTTCCGCCTCGTCCCGCCGCACGTGGGCGCTCTTGAGCCACAGTTGATATTTTGTTTGAGAGCTCTAAGGTACTATTGCTGATGATTAAAGTGATTTCTTACAATTTTTTTTTTTTTTTTGCCTTATCTTTCTCCTTTCCAGTCACGAGAAACAGGAAACAGAAGAGGTCGTCCAGTTACAGGAAGGTAGGAACTCTTCTTCCACCCCGCCCAAGTGAAAGGAACAATCTGCTTTTGTTTGTGAAAATAAATATCTTCAATGCACGTAAAGAGAGTTCTCCCGCAACACAAACATTATACCAGTTATTCCAGTTCTGCTGCAGTATCCTTGTCCAATTCCTACTTTGACCACACTATAATCACGCCTGCAGTCTTTTTCCTTTGTGTTGGCATCTGGTTTTTCTTGTGGGCCTGCCTTCTGTGTGAAGTGACAGACTGAAACGTGCTCCTGTGTTTCTTGCAGCAGAAGCTGTGGGGACGGAGGAGCAGACCGCCGTGACCATCGCCAGTGTTCAGCAGGCTGCGTTCGCAGACCACAATATCCAGTACCAGTTCCGCACAGAGAACAGTGGCGGGCAGGTGAGGAACACAACAGCATTTTTGACACATGAACAGTTCGATCTCTCCTGCACTCTCTCTAACAACAGTAGTAGCAGTAGCAGTAGCAGCAGATGTAGTAGTAATAATAATAGTAGTACCATAGTTGGACCATGAACAGGTTTGGGAGGAGAGCCGTGGCTGTGAAATCATTATTAAAGTGATTGATTCTGATCTTACACACACACACATTACCATACACACACTCTCAACAGGAAGAGACACCTATTGACCTTCATGTATCAAAAGCCTTCAACCATGCTCATGTCCTCCAGTCACATCTGCTCCAACACGGTATTTAAACCCACATGCTGTTGCGTCCCACCACTCTCCTCCGTGGTGTTATTGAAGGGCTCGGGCGCAGCGTCACTTCCTATAACCTTGGGCTGATATCGCCCCGCTGCACAGAAGCCAAGCCAGCCTGGAGCTGAAGTCTGCCTGGCATCCTCTTGTGCACCGGGGTGATGATGAGAAGCTCAGTCTTGCAGGATAAGAGCTTCCCTGTAGCTGCCTGTCTCTCACCTCCTAGCTAGCAGTTTCTCTATACCTAAATATTTGAAGGAATATCTTTTACAACTATTGTGGCCTCCAAGTATGTCTTGGCCCTTGTACTTACTGTTAGTTTGAACTGGAGAGTTTAATCTTAGTTCGCTTCGTCGGGGCAAGTGAGAGCGATGCCGTTCAAACCCAATGGTGCCAAATAACAGCATGGAGGCCTGAACACGCAGGTCTCGGCCTTCTTCCAAGCCAGTGTGGTTCGTTAGGAGTGGGAATGTGATCCTAACCAACTACAGAAAACCACCCCAAAACACAAGGATTTATGGGTATAAAGAGACGGGTGTTGACATCTGATAGCCAGCAGCTACTCATGGCAAAATGACCCGAGGGCAAACTTGAGGAATTAATGTCGTATGAACACCAGAGGAGATACAGCAAAGAGCACAGATGAGATCGTTCTACTCAGATGAACTGGAATCTGATTTGTTCAGGCTCCCCTCCGCCGCCAAAGTCTCTTAACCTGGCAGGACGACAGCTTACCAAAACTCTGTCCAATGTGAACCCTATCAAACCAAAGACAGAAATGCCAACCAGAGTGTCGCCCTGCCCCCAGGTGACCTACCGCGTGGTTCAGGTGACAGACGACCACATAGAGGCGACGGATGGAACCGGAGCCGTCAGCGTCGTCTCCACCGCAGCGTTTGCTGGAGCCCCTCAAGCGGTGGCTCAGGTAAATATACTCTGCCATTAAAAACATTTCTAACGGATCCATTTTAGTTTTGCTCAGAGTGGTGCTTGCACCCAGAGGAAGGCTTTAGTGTTGAAACTATTTATTGTTGTTTTAATGTGAAAAATGCTTTGTTGGTGCAGACCACTGTTCTGCTCTGTTGCTGCTCTGACCCGATCTGCTGCTCTCTGCTGTCTCCCAGGCTGTTATCCAGAACCCCTTCAGCAATGGGGGCAGTCCTGCAGGCGAGACCGTGGGAGGGGAGACGCGCTTCGCTTACTTCCCCGCCACCACGGTCAGTGATGCCACGGCCGTCTCGGTGCAGGCCACCACCGACCCGGCGCTCACACAGGCAGGAGGTGAGGAAACGCCGACAGTTTTGTTCCAAAAATAGAAAAAAATGACACCTGCTGTCGCAAAATGATGGATGGCAAAAAACGATACAGCACCATGTAGTCTTGTACTACCTTCA
Source organism: Hoplostethus atlanticus (assembly GCA_034670405.1). Taxonomy (NCBI): domain Eukaryota; kingdom Metazoa; phylum Chordata; class Actinopteri; order Trachichthyiformes; family Trachichthyidae; genus Hoplostethus; species Hoplostethus atlanticus. The sequence continues at coordinate 9,708,428 of JAXDDX010000006.1, read as the reverse complement.
GAGGACGGATGCTCTGTTATAAACATGTAATGATACTTTATCTGCTTCTATCTGTAGACTGGGATGTGACATTTTATTTTAAGGGTTTTTAGACAGTTTCCCTTTATTTGTGTTTTTTTCATGAGAGCATCTCTGATCGATATGTTTTTAAAAATCCACTAGATTTGAAACATCACTGAAGGATAGTTGTGTTTCTTTGTCTTTTCTGTATCCAGGTCAGTTTTACGTGATGATGAGCCCCCCTGACGTGCTGCAGACCACCGCCCCTCGCACTATCGCACCACGCACACACACCTACACTGCGTGAGTACGACGTGACGTACCTCCATATTGTGTCCAGCTCATTCAGCATTACCATGTCACCAGAATACACCCTCCATGTAGTTGGCCGACTTCTCACCCCACATATTCCCCACCCAGTGGATTGGATATCCCCTTACCTCTTCCTTCCCGTTTTGGCATGATTGGTTTGTGGTTGTGTGTACAAATGAGGAATTTGAAAGAAAAAAAAGAAAAAAAAAGAGAAAAGAAACAATATTGATCGTTCAAAACATTGGAAATTGAAAAACCAAATCTGTCCCACTTACCTGCCATCCCCAGAGACCTCGGTGAAAGCGAGATGTTGCAGCATGGCAGCACAAACTGGTGAGAACAACTTTCACATCCCATAAGAAGAAGAACCCCCTGCCCCCATCGTGTGTGGTAGAGACAGACCTTTGGTGCCTCGCTAGTTGTGACCAGTGCTAGGTGTTGTTTAGCGTCCCTGTGTGATCTGTGGTTTTGATGTTTAGAGGGAGTGGCTACGCTTACACGTATGGAGTAACCCGGCTATTGACCACGCCCCCTTTAAGGTCCCATTGAGGTCAAGCCGTTTATATGTATCCTTGTTGCCGTGAGTCAACCAGTTACCAGATGATCCCTGTCCACAGATAAAACGGCCCGCCAGTAAAAAGGAAAAAGGCAAACGGACAGGAGGTTACTTCTACTACAGGGGAGAGAAATGATGATCCTAATAGTTTAAAATGCACGCAAAGTTCTGTGCAGAAAGCAGGAAGTGGTGTTTCCATGCCACAGTAATAAGCTAGGCTTCTTAACCGGGTTTCCCATAAGCTCAGAGTTAACCGGGTCACTAGTTCTTCTTCGTGCATGTAACCGTAGCCAGTTCTGGTCACCCAGCGGATTCATCGTCAATCAGATGGGTTTGTTTCGATGCCTTTCAGCGGGCCGGTGTGGGCTGGGATTAGATTGAATTTGTCATGCTCTAATTGAATATAATGGTTTGAAATTGATTCTCATCGCATTCAACTGTCAACTGTTATTTCAGTCTAGTTTGGAGTAAAACTCTGTTTTCAAGTTCAGTTCTTACAGTTGAATGCAACAAGGATCAATTTCAAATTGTGTAATACAAATTCAAATAAATGTAATTTGATTCCCTGGTGGCACTAATCCCAGCCCATCGGCCAGCACCAGCGTGACTCATATGAAGATGTTTTTTTTTTTAATTGGATCCTAGTTCAGGTGTAACAGAATCACTGATGTGTTAATAATATTAACCACATTCAAAATCTGTCTTGACATGAAAATCTTTTCATTTAATTCTTTTAATTTGTGATTTCCATGTCCCTTTGGGCTGTGGCCTCAACACAGGGAAAGAGAAAGTCAACCTCTCCAGTATTTCTTTCTCTTGCTGTCTCTTTACAGGAAGCTGGACGGTCCACGGGCACCCAGGGACGAGCGGCGACGAGCACAGCACAACGAAGGTATGTGGTCATGGTGTTGTTGATGATTGAAATATCAATGTCTTAATTCAATTATCCTTATAGTTGATTTATTTAAAAAAAAAATATATATTCCTTTTTACTTTACAGTGCTACAGTTATTTTTAGATATTGATGCATATTTGGGGGCATGAAAGGTTTTTGTTTAGAAAGGGAATAAAGATGCATTTAATCCAAAGTGACGAACCTGTAAGAGTTATATTATTCTCTCAGGATACATAACACATTGACAGTGAAACACATTGACAGTGAAACCATGGATGTGTTTCTCTGTTGGCAGTGGAGAGACGGAGGAGAGACAAGATTAACAACTGGATTGTCACCCTGTCAAAAATCATCCCCGACTGTAACATAGACAGCAGTAAAACTGGAGCGGTGAGTCTGAGAGTACGTACAGACTAAGTTGTTTCCATTTCAAAACAGCGTTTTCGGGTCTAGCGTTTCCGAAAAGCTCACAGCCCACACTAGACCACCACATACAGATACCTCCTTCCAGACCAGCTCGCTCACGGCTGGACCAAGTGACAGTCGAGCAGTGAAACGTCAATGTTTTTGAAAGTCTTCGTTTTCGCCGTCCACGCTACAACAAGGGGCCGGCGTCTGTTTTCGTAAAAAGCTCAATTTTTGGGGGGTAAAAACAGAGTTGACCTGATACAGAGTTGACTTTCCAACATGTCCTCCCAACACCCCAGTCAGATTGCAACGTGTCCATGAAATTGAGCCTTTTCAAAAAGTGACGTACAGTAACGTTTTGATGAGATTGAGATTTTATGGGTCCACATTTGGCCTTTCCATGTCTTTTTAAATATAATGAATTAAAACATACAAGTAAAAGTAAAGTTACTGACTTAACTTAACTCAACAAAGTGCAAGCACACAAAAAAACGTCATAGTTACACCAACAAGAGTAAATAAAGAAAAATCAGTAATTCCTGACGTGATGAGTAACGTTTAACCTAGTTGGTAATTCGACGTTGGGTTCTGTTCCTCAGAGTAAAGGAGGCATCCTGTCTAAAGCTTGTGACTACATCCGGGAGCTGCGTCAGAATAACCAGCGATTGCAGGAGAGTTACAAAGAGGTGGAGAGAGTCCAGGGGGACAACGACCTGCTCAGACAACAGGTCAGCTTCATCAGCGATGCTTTATTAGTGTGATGTTGAACCTTTTTATTTTGGGGTCACAGAACACGGTATTTAAAGAAACGAGCCTGTGAGCAGAAGGTTGACGGATCGATACCCTAGATTGGGTTATTTATGACCGTACCACCTTTGATTGACAGCAACAAGTTCATGCCGTTCTCTGGGGGTTGTTGAAAGTCATTCTGGGAAATGTAGGAAATCAGTGACTGAAATAGAAGTAGAGTTTGAGGGGAAAGTGGGTACAGCAAAAAAGTAACAGTAATCTAACAGTGTAATCTGAGGGTGGATTTTTCCCTTAAACCCCAACTGCAACAGTGGAGCTGATGTTGCATGACGCTTTAAAAAAGGGTGTTCATGCTCAACAAACCTTCCCAGGATAAAAACGTGCAGAAATAGTTTTTTTTCTTCTAAATATCCATTTTGTGGTTTTCCAGATCGAGGAGCTGAAGAACGATAACGCGCTGCTTCGAGCGCAGCTGCAGCAGCACGGTGTAGAAATCAATGGAGATGCGACGCCGCAGTGATTACGGACTGATGGACTGAACACACACACACACACACACACACACACACACACGTCACAAACACAAGGTCACACACACCCCCTCCCACCCGAACAATGCTAGGACAGAATACTGAAAGGAATGCACACGGGGCTGGAGTATTGAAGGACTGCAAACTGACCACGCCTCTTCCACCTCCCGTCTGAAGGCCGGACGCCGAAACCCCCGACTCTGTAGCCGACCGAGCGCCTCACCTCCGCTTGAAAGGAGAACGACCTCTTCGCCGTCGCCGCCGCCGCCACGCTTGCACCAAACCGTCTCTTTTTTTTTTTGTTTTAAATTATGAACTCGCTACGGAGACTTTCCTTTTTAACAAACGTCTGCAAGAATTCATCTTTGCGGTTTTTCCTTTTCACTTTCTTTGGCATTTGCTGTGTTTTTTGGAAGTGTGACATGAATGAAAACTCCTTTTTTTTGTTTTGTCCTTTTTAATTTATTAGCCTGCAGTGAACATGTATACAGAAATCCGTTGCAGTAGAGATCATAGTACAAAAAACACAATTTTGCTGTGGCATCCCCCCCCATCCCCCCATAATAGACCAATCAGGTACTTTGATCCATTGTCATCACTGTTACTAAAGCTAGTTTTGCTGTCAGTGGGCCATGTGCATATAAAGATTTGAAAGCTGTACAGTTTGGCGTTACCTTTTCAATGTCTGCCTCATCCAGAGCGCCCAAACACACGCTTCATGATCCAATGTGTGTGTGTGTGTGTGTACTCAGTAAGGATCTTTGACGGAGCGGGCATGGAGGTTTTATTTGTAGTGCAAGGCCTTAAGACTCTAGGTGTTAACATAGCTCAGGTATTTGGGATGGTGCACTGGCAGTGGTTCCCAAACTCATGAAGGCACGGGAGGTTTAGATCTCTCTCGCGTCCCCCGTTGGGCGCAATGTACAGAAAGACGACAATATTGACATGACTTCCGATGTGTGAAGAATTTTTTTATCGGGCATTAAATCATGGTTTGTATATCTGCTTGTTGTTATAGGTCACTGCTTTTGATGCACTGAATTGGAAGTGTAGAGCGTTCCTGTTGGGAGGCCGACCTCTCTCGGCTCACCAGTCCAATCGCATTGTAGTGGAGACCTGAGGTAGCATAGCATAGATGACGGTAATCACAATTTTCTTCCTTTTTTTTTTTTTTAGTTTGGGAACCGTTGCTGCTGATGATGTAAAGACAGAAGTTTGCAGAACTACCATGGTCAGGAATGTGCTGGGGGGGGTTTAGAGCGAGCGATGATGATAGTTGTAACTAACCAGCTTTTGTCTACACTGAAAGTGACCACAGCATGGGACTCTAACCACTGGCATGACTAATTCTGATACTACAATAAAACAGCGATGTTTATACCCGAGTGTTGGTGGTTATTGAAGATGCCTGCATCATATCAGGTGTATCTGAAGCTACGACCAAGCTGCCTCAACTGCTAACGGTGTGTTTTGGATAAACAGAAGGTGTTGTGTTGTTATTGGACAAAAATGCAGAAGGGAAGGATCCTCGGTGTAGACGGGACCTGTGTGGGTGTCAGAGAGAGAATAGGCCAATGCGTGTTCTTTGTCCAAGGCACTCTCACACTGCAAACATCAAAATACCTTTATTTTGAAAACCTGCACCAACACGTTGTAGCCGAGTCTGGCCTTCATCGGGGATAGACAATTACATTTTTTGGGCAATTTCTTTTGCAGGAATTGACTAGTTTTGACTGGATCTTAATGTATATCTACAAAGACTTCCTGTGTTTTATTCTACTCTGACTGGTTTTATTTTATTGTCTGTTCACGTTGAGTCTCGACAGGAACTTCACCTGCTCTCTTTCCAAGATCAGTGTTGAGTGTCGTGTTGACCTTTTACTGAGCAAACACTTTGGGCCCCTGAATTCATTACGCTTTCCTAAATCATACAATAAACTAATAACGAATGAACCGAGTGCCCCGCTGAACCAACATAGCTGACTGTTCCCAGATCTGTACGCTGACACTATAAAGTCATGTTATCTGTGTTTACATGTACTCCACCTGCATAGGAGCGCTGGCTCATTTGCGTGGACTACGGCAAGAACGGGAGCACATTATCGCTGACAGGAAATGGGCGGAGGACGGGTTTTCGCCTCGCCGTCTTGTTTGAAGTCCCTGCAACCAGGGAGAGGGCCGCTTTACAGCCGCGCCTCACCACAGCCTGGTATAATCTCTGTGTTTGCACTTCCGGCCGTCCGTGCTCGTAACTAAATTGGCTTGGCTGTAGAAAACCTCTTACACCTGCCTCTCTGGTCTTAACAGCCCTCGGGGGTTGATTGCTTTATCCCAAGCCCCTGTAAAACACTCATGTTTGATTAATCAATGTCCTCCTTACAATTTGAGTCATGAGTCATGAGTCAGGGGGGTGGTGGAGGGTAACGCCAGCCCAACTCAGTGAACTGGAGTTTACAAACCTTTTTAACCTGATAGAAATATTTTACTCTATATATGTATATATGTTATAATTTGACTTTTCATTCCAAAGCACTATATATCGATTTGAGTCACATTTCAGAGGTGATTTTATTTTGAAAGATCTTAGGATGACTCATAACTGTGACAGTAACCCGTAATATGCTTGGTTTTCATGGCAGCAGTCATTTTGTAAGAGTTCTCATTTCCTTATGATGTTCTTCAGCTGGAGTTCGTTGTTTACCCACCATATTGTATTTGCCATTGCATCACTGTCTCATAACCCAACAGTAAATATATGTTGAACGCCAGCTTCCGGCGTCTTATATAACGTGTGTCTTGGCAGGGCTTGGTCTCGGCTGTGTCACACTTCCAGTCTTTTTTAGCGAAGGCTCATCCTACATGTCTTCTCTCTTTAATCCCATTTCATATCTTCTTACATGCCCATAAACATTCTCTTTAAGACCCTTCAAGCTGTGCACATCAACGGATTTTAAGGGATGTAATGCAATAACACATGGCTGGGTTTACAGTGGTGGATTAAAACACTGAATTCCTGCTTTGACATGTTTTAGTTCAAAGAAAACACTGAAACCAGCAGATAAAATACCAACCTAAAACACAGATGAATTTCAGTGCTCAGGAGAATTTAAGACTTTTGAAGGAACTTGCTTCCTGGTGTATGACGTGCATGATGTCTGCCAGCCACAGTGACGGGTATCCCCAAAACGCACCGCTGGTTTCACTGGTTAGAATGGAGTCACGCCTCGGTCGGCTACCTGCCCGTTCATAATAGTTACATGAAATAAACAAACACACTTTCTAAAACCAAACGTAGATGAATAACGTCTTTTCAAGGGGGCGCTGCTTCCTTATACTTGTCGGCCGCGGGGGGTCCCAAGCGAGGACAGCAACGGGCCCTCCCACACTTCAAGACGTGCAGTTTAGCCGCGACGCTCCTGAAGCAGTGATCTAGCATGCTGCGGACGGCCGCCGAGGAGAAGTAGAAGATGAAGGGATCCAGGCAGGCGTTGAAGGTGCTGGAGAGCAGCGCCACCTCCCGCCACTTCTCACTCTCACTGCGGGCAAACCCCACCACGTGGGAGGCGTTGTAAGGCCCGAAGCAGACGGCGAATACCAGCAGGGTGCCAAGGGCCAGGCCGATGGCGCGCAGCCGCCGGCGCCTGCTAATATTTGGCAGCCGGGACAGAATGAGGATGAAGTTGAAATAGCAGAAGCAGCAGATCAAGAATGGGATGCAGAAGAGAACCAGGAAGAGCTCCAGGCGGACCGGCAGCAGGATTTTGAGCTCTTCCTCAGTGAAAACCAGGTAGCAGGTGGACGGAGGGAAAGTGGTGGCAGTGGTGTTGGCATCGCCGTCGACGCCGTCCTGCACCTTTGATCCACTGGCGGAAGGGCACGATGTAGACGATGCTGAGGTTCAGAAAGGACACCGCCCAGGACAGGATGCATGCCACCACAGCGTAGCGCGGCCTGCGGCACAGGGAATACCTGATGGGGAAGGCCACGCCCAGGTAGCGCTCCACGCTCACAGCCGTCAGGAGCAGGGTGCTGTTGTAGATGGTGGAGTAGAACAGGAAGCCACTGAGGGGGCACAGATAGTAGGGCAGGCTCCAGGTCATGTTGTCCGAAGCCTCCTTCATTTTGAAAGGCAGAAAGGCCAGGAAGATGAGGTCCGAGATGGTGAGGTTGAGCAGGATGATGTCGATCGGGGCAGGCTTGCGACGCACTTTGCGAACAAAAGTGCAGAACGCCAGGATGTTGGCGGGGACCCCCATGAGGAAGGTGACGATGTAGACGGAAAGCAGCAGGTGACTGTTCGGCATGGCGATCACTCCACAGAAACTGCACAAAGCAGAACATTTATTGGTGATTTACTAAAGCAAAACCATAATGAAATATGGGCTCCTTTTTTCTTCTCCCTACCTCCCTACTGCTACAGCAAGAAATACATCATCAGCACTTTCAGATTTTAAAGGGGATTGTTCAGGTTTTAAAGAAGCCCATCTCAGTTATCATCAACAGTCCTTTCAGCCTCCCCGAGTCCTCAGCTTCAGTGTTTGCTGGCAATTTGAAATAGTGGAGGCAGAAGCAGTTAGCATTCCTGAGTAATAATAATAAAAACTGAGAAAGTCCACGCAGTGCATTCCAGGCAGCTCCCACAATATAATTCAATATATAGACACTTAAAGGATGATGCTTTAAAGGAACTGTTTCCAACCTCAGTGGCGTCTCCAAGCATTTGCAGCCAAGATTAAGAACATATGCCTCTAATATCCCAAGATAATATCCCAAAATACTGGTGAACTGACTGATAAATCAAGATAGTTTGAATTTAAAATCTGGCTTGTGCTCGAATGGACACTGGGAATGTCAGTTTATACCCTCTAATTTAATGTTCCATAACTAAGAGACCTTGGCAGCCCAACCCAGGGGGGGATCTTTTTCTCATCACAAAATGAGAAAAATGAGAAAGTAGAATAATAAAGGTTTCTATTGAGCAAGGTTTTGGAGTGCAATATTTTTGTCAAGAGGACTTATAAGAGCACACATTCGTAACATCTTTGACACGAAAAGAACAATTCTAGTATTCTGCTTGCTCAATTTTGCCTACAGCGAACCTCATCGATGACGACAACTAAATGAAATCACACTATATAACAAATCCATTTGCGTTGTTGAAGGGAAGAAAAGTAAATGACTTACCTCTGTCAGTTATAAAAAAGCAGGATCTCCATCACTGTGCAGCTGTCCTCTCTGGATCCTCAGACAGACTGGCAGCACACATAAGAAGACTCCCCTTAAGTTGCACGGCCGAGTGAATACCTGCTATCTAGCCTCAGATAGTGGAAATTTAATAAACCTCTGTCACAATCTTTGTCCTCCAGGCTCTCCAAACATCAGCTCCAGGCAACCGCTTCAAGGCTCCACGTGTGATATAGATAGAAATGTGTTGCAATAACCTTTTTGATCTGTGTGAAAGGCCTTGACGGACACAAAAGGGAGGGCAGATGTTACGTCACTTGCAGTAAGGATGTGGAGAGGCGTTATCACACGACGCCGCCCGCGAGAGGGCAGAGCAGACTTGATTTGGTCAGGTTGACATGCTTACTGTAGGGGTCAAAACAAGTTCAAGCTTGGCACAATACTGCAGGCTGAACCTGAACATGTTTTTTTGGACCGGTTTGTAAAGAGCAAGTGAAGTGAAGCACCAGAGGCTGCGTACAGGTCAGTGCTTGTTTGTAATGATAAAGTCCAACGGCAGTGATTTGTATTGTTAATAAGGTTTTTTCACTCTGCATGGCCTTCCTCTGAAGTGGAGGAATAACATAAATAAAATGAAAAAAATATGAAAATTGAAATAATAACGGATGCCACATGAACTACACATAAAACCTGTTTTTTTTCAAAATGCTCAAAATACCCAAAGAGTGCTCACATCATATCAAGCTACACCGTGAGTCATTTTGAAAACAATTTCATAATAATAATATAATATAATATATAATAATATTTAACCGCCAATTTTGATTTCGTAGCTGCAGCAATAGTTTTAAACGACTGACTCAGATTGACTGGCTTACCTGCGGTTAGTAGAAATGAAACACTCTCCAGACTGGGCAGGTGACTGGTGTTGATTTCAAGCCCTGCCAGTGTAGATGAAGCATGCAGCATGCCTGGAGGAGTACAGGTGGCTCAGCCTGTGGAGCCACACATGTCCACCGTGGCCCTGGCTGAGCCCATTTCTACCAAAACCGCACCCACCCACCCCCTTTTAATGTCGTCTCATTGAACAGCAATGTTCTCCAAAACAAGATCACTGTTCACTGTGGCGTGTTGTTTGTAGCATCGTCCCTGGTTTCCATCAGTGGTGGTCAAACCTTTGAATCCCCCGGCACACAGGCAGACAATCACAGTGCATATCTGTTCATCAAGTGCGTGGAAATGTCACAAACATGTCGTGGAGGTAAGCCCACCTAAAATCAGCTCATTCAGCTCATGAAATACAGTTTACCCCAATTCAGGGTTGATATGAAATTATCTAAATCCATGGTATACAGTAGAGGAAGTTCTTGGTCACATGTTCTTGGTCATAAAGCTCAAGGAAGACAAGACAACATGAAGCTGCTGGCCAAGAAGAAAATATTATCTTTGGTGGTGGGAGGGAATGATCACAGGGTCATGTGGTGATTTAAGGTCTTCTGTCTTGGCCATGTTGGCAGGCATGTCAGGATGTGTGTCCTGGGTTTACTGTTAATGGATGGATTCATTATATGGACGTCTATGGAAGCCAAGCACAGAGCAGTTACCTTTTTGACTGCTTTTTGCATTTTATTCTGAAAAGCAACGTCATGCTGTTGGTGTATATGGGAAGAGTGAAAGTCTTATTCTGTCATAATCTATCACTGGTGTGTATTATATAGCACATAGACTGTTTCTGCTGGACTGGTGATGATATTGCGCCCTCTAGCAGCCACATGTTAACTTACCACAAGCTCACCAGGAGAGGCAGCGCGATGATTCACCAAGTTAAACATGAGAAAGTGTTAGAGGCGTAATAGATGAGGCAAACCAAAGCAGAGGAAAACAGAAAATGACCAGTTAGTAGATTAACTTTGGAAATAAGAATGAACTGAATACACTGTAGTATGAATAAGAGCTAAAAACGCTGTTCTTAGTGATGAGCAGTTTTGTCTACAACAGAATACTGCTCAAATATTAGACCTATATATGTGAAATGGTGAATAAAAGTCCATCTTAGAAAACCCTGCACACTCACTCCTGCTCACAAGGGTAATTGTGGGCTCCAAATCTTAGCCAGAGCAGTCCAATATGTATTTCACCGCTCATGTGCAAAATCCTTTTCAGCTGTAAATGTTGTTTATCATCTTTTTTTAAAGTTGTGTTTTAAGTATAAGTGTTTTTTCATAACCTCAGGGTTCATACAGAATCCCTTGCATCATTTCCAAAATCTGTCATCAGTGTTAAAAGAAGTTTGTGTTTTTCTTATAACAAATATGATCTCTATGGAGCACCGGGGCAGAAACAGGGATCTTAAACATGACAGTCATCACATTTCCTCAGTATGTCAATGGTCTGTTACTTACACTACTGATATGTAATGTGTAAAGGTGTAAAAGTGTTTCAACAGATCACATTTCACCTCATGGATTTATTTTCATTCATGTTTTATTCTCTGCATTAAGAGAGGACCCACACAGTACACTTGTTCAGTTCATGTTTTATTGTGAAAGAAATCCTAGATTAAGAACATTTTTACTAAATAAACAGAGATCGATCTTCCAAAAGCTGCTAACGGAGTTTAGAAACTGATCAATTATGTAGAAATGGGTGTTCATTTATTCACTCTAAACCTGAAGTCCATCTGAAAACATCCTTTGAGGTCAGCTTGTCTTGTAGCTGGTCTTTTGGGGGAAAACACTGAAAACTATCACAGTTTCTGAAAGAGTACATGACACATTTTGAAATATTTCCCCAATAAAACTACGGCGTCAAATGGAACAGTAGCTAAACCTCGTTGTTTTATCAGGGACCGTCAGAAAGACCACAAGACTCAGTCAGGCAAAAGAAATATAGACTTCAAATCAATCAATCCTCTAATACGTATCACTGACAAGCTAGTTACTCATTCATCCATTCCCAGTCCATGAAATATTGCACGATGAGTCACTTCTTATCATCAGCTCAAACCGCCGAGATAACACAGGGTATGCTGTTAGACAAATGTGCGGTCAGATTTCGTCAACATCTTTCTGTTTAAGAACACGAGAACATCCTTATTTACTGTGGCAGTAAATAAATAAGGAAGTCATTCTTCCTTGAAATGAGAGAGGTGGAGAAATCATCTAATCAAATCATCCTGTACGCTGGATGTGAGCCAGACAGGAGAATTTGTCACGACTGTTTTTTCCAGTTCCTTAAAGCCTCCCCTCACGTTGACCTTACTCCTGGCTTACTTTAGTCTGGCTTCTCTCAGACAGCGTAGGCGCTGCCCTGACATTCGCCACGGCGTCCTGCATCAAGGTGTTGCTGCGTTGATGCCGAAACCCGTTTGTCGTGCTGAACCCGCTCTGCCGGCCGCAGATTCTCCCCATGATGCCCTGCGACATTGCCGGGGACAGCATCAGCATGATCACAGGCTCCAGGAAAACATTGCAGGAGCTCGTCAGCATAGCCTCTCTCCTCCAGTCCAAGTTTTCCCACAACACGAACCCCACGATGTGAGAGGTGTTGTAAGGCACGTAACACACCATGAACACGGCCAGCGTGGAGAGAGACACCGCCAGGACCCTCCTCTTCCCCAGCGGCGGCAGGCTGGAGCGCCACACCAGGGTGACGCAGCGCAGCGTGCAAAAGGCCGTCACCATCAGGGGCAGGAGGAACAAGAGGATGGCCATCTCCAGGCGCAGGGGCAGCAGCACGGCCAGCTGGGAAGCATTGAAGTTGTCGTAGCAGACCAAAGCGTCATCACTGATCGAGGAGACAAAGTAAGCCCCTCCTTCAGCCACCAGGCTCAGGGCGAGGTGGAGGAACACCAAGGCCCACAAGGCAGCGCTGATGAAGCATGAGTTGCGAGCGCGGCGGTACCGCTTGTAGCTAATCGGGAAAGCGATGCTGAGGTAGCGCCCCACCGTCACGGCGGTCAGGAACAGGCAGCTGCTATAGAGGGAGGAGAAGAGGAAGAAGTTGTAGATGGGGCAGAGGGGTGCCGGCAGCCTCCAGTCCTTCAGGAAAGTCTCCAGGGCCTTGACTGGCAGCCAGGCCACCAGCACCAGGTTGGCCAGGCACAGGTTGAGGGCGTAGACCACGTTGGGTGTGGCGCCGCGCTTGCGGGCCTTACGCACATAGGCAAACAGGACCAGCAGGTTGGCGGGAAGGCCCAGCAGAAAGGTGAAGCTGTAGACGGAGAGGGCGACGCAGTCATCAACTTGCATGTCTTCAGGCGAGGTCGCGGACCACTCAGAGGCACAAGAACAGCATCGAGAACACCATACGCTTAAATCTTCAAACAAAACAGGAGAGCTGAGAGGAAAGAAGTCTCAACCAAGGAAATAGACGATACTCTTCCTTCCCCTCCTTTTAGAAACTGCATCTTTAGACAGATCCTCCATTAGAAACAGCGAGATCAGCAAGCTGCTGCCGAGCCGGGGCGTCCTCCTCCCTCATGTTCAGACTCGGCAAGAGCAGGTAAACAGAGCCTGCAGGTAAACAGAGCCTGCAGGTAAACAGAGCCTGCGTCTCCGAGAAGGGGCGGCGGCAGGTGACGGCGCTGATGCATGTGGGCACGGAGGGGGCGAGGTGCATACGCCATCGTGACACAAAGGCAGATAAGGAGAGATATCCACTCATGCAGAAACGCGGGGCATTTAGGAGGCACCAGGCTGCCTTAATTGCCCTCTCAATGGAGGGCAACAGGCAGGTAGCATCTGGGCCCTTTAGTGAAATGATTCAGAATAATTCAGCTTGTCAGGAAGCGCAGCGCCATCCCGCTGAGGCCAAGCCCGTCTAAATGAAGTGGAGGGCCAGGCAGTAAAGTCATAAAGCACTGAAGATGATGGTCAGTGCGGGGGAAGAGGGCGGGTCGGGCTTTGGGATACGATGACGATACGATGTTGTTTGTGGCATGAAGGCGCTTCCGATTGTTTTATAGTGAGAGAGAAACAGTTTCTCTCTGTTTGTGTCATGAAAAAGCCTTTTTGGGAGCAGAAAATTAAAGTGGCTTCATCATTGAGTGAAGAGAATGAAATGAAAGAAATTCAAAAGTTGACAACAGGGCTGTCCATTGTTTCATTCATTGTTTTTTTTAACAAACGTATATATCTAGCCTTCTGGTATTTTGTGTAATGGGTGTTTTCCTTCAAATTACTCCATTCAGTTATATTTTACTTTATTTATTGACTGAATTGAAAGTGATTTTACCTCAGCCCTTGTTCACATCTTACATTTTGTCAATGTTTCCTTTTCATGAAGCAGCAGAGGGTTGCAAAACATTCATATACAACATACATACTAGTACTACTGTAAATACAAGTTGTATTAGTACCATTCTCCTGATAGGGTGGGGTTTCCTACATCAGATCAATTCATTTAGTGTCAAATAACCAAAATGTATGGTGAATTGAGTAAATTCAATCAAGTGCTTTCCTGTGATGCTCATTTCCTCATGGTATTGTCCTGATGTGGTAAACTCCACCCACCTGGGACAATCAGGTTAAAGGAAACTAAGAAGCTGTTTGACCTGGTCTGGTCAAGAAATCAGAAATCAGACTAGATGTGGTAAAAACTGATTAACCATAAGCCCGAGTCAGCAAACAGGACGGGTTTGTCTTCACGGACCTTCTTGTGAAAACACGTGAACCTTCAGAAACAGACCTGGGATCAGTTTAATTCACAACTGGTTCCAGCCTGGAGTAACAAGCTTATCACGTGTAGCACAGAAAAAGAAAAGATTTATGATTCCTTGTCTGCAATAACCAGAAACATAAAAAATCTATACAAGCCACATAAAACTTTACAATTAGTCTGCGTGGATGTTGTGGTCTATTATATTTTATAGTTTGGATACGGCACAGAATATTATCAAAAGTATGAGAAAACACTCCTGCTAGTCCTCGTAAAGAGACAGCCTGACAAAAACACATCCGTTTAAAGACATGACAACGGAGCGGTGGCAGTTAAAGGGTTTACTGTCCCAGGTAGTCTGTTCACGGCGTGTTTACCTGATCTTCTATCTAAACCACGCAGATCGTACGAGACAAAGTTCACGTCATAATCACCCTCAACACACTCAGCGCTGATCAAACAATACGACGAGGATAAACGCCATTAAGACTAATGGTCGATAAAAAGGCACAAACGTGAGCGCTTTCATTTTTTAATTTATTTTTCTTTGCCCTCGATAAAATAATCTGTCGCCAGTCACTAAATTCTAAAGTGGCTAATCTCAAACAGATGCCAGAAAAGTTAATATCTTGTTGAGTAAATGTTTTATTGAGGCCAGAGGCAATTAAATATTACACACGATTACTTTACTCTAATATAAATAGACAAAAATAACACATTTCATACAACACTATGCAGAGCACATCTCTGTTCAATCTGATGAATGAAGCTCTTCAGCATTTCAGATGAGGACATTTCCTGTTAAGTTCAAATAGTAGAAAAATGCTACGTCATACATCATTATTGGGAATGATTTATTAAGACCAGCTATGCTCAGACTGATATTTCCAGGATGGGACAGAACGTTTTCAGCCCTCTGCCATTCAGTCCATCATGAAAACAAATGAAATGTTCAATGCCGAGTCAGATCACCAAAGAGAGGACGTGGTCTTACTGAGCCAGTAGCTCCAGGTTGCTTCTCCCGCTGGAGTTTGTGAGTGGGACCAGTGCAGCCCGGGTGTTATCCGTGAGGGCAGCCGGCACCAGGCGGCCGCGGGTGTTCATGCTGCGCTGCTCCAGGGACAGGGCTTCCTGTTTTCTGGAAAGATCCTGCAGCATACGGGCGTGATGGAGCTGCATCTTCTGCAGGGAGTACCTGGGTGAGGAGGGGAAGGGTGAAATAGATGGATGACTAGCTTTTTAGACAGTGTTTTTTGTTTTTTTCAAAACACTCAGTGTATTATTCTCTAGATCTGTATATATTGTGTTTATTTTTTGTACTGACTTCAACAGTTTCCTATCAGTGCAGTCAGTCAGGTTTCAACAGAGAACCATGTGCATACTGTATAATAAAGAGACCTGCTGCCTATAATGTATATTTCATTTTTTTCTACTACTTTCTTTCATACTCTATTTTAAAAAAAGACATATTCCTTACATTTCTACTTTTACATTTTTTATATACCTACGTGAGCAACCCACCAAGTCAAATTCCTTGTCTGTGCAAACGTTTTGCTGGTTCTTTGAGGGTTAAAAAAGCATAAATTCTTGTGTTGTTTTTTTTCCCTTAAAGGACCCTATCCTTATATAATGTACATCAGACTGATAGTACTTCCTATCATGTATATTATGAATTGACATCTTAAAGGTTTAGTAAAAAGCTCTGACTCACTGAGCCTCAGACAGCTTCTCTCTCAGAGCCTTGATGGTGGCCTCCAACTGATTCACCTCATCCACCAGGCCGTGCTGAACCTGAAACAAACAGGAAGTAAGGGACCAATCAGAAGCTGTTCTGTTGACTGTTGGGTGAAGCCTCACAGTCCTACCAAAATATAAAATATATATAAAAACATAAAAGTAATTCTCAGGCAACCTAACCTGGTTCATACTGTAATAATAATAATATATATAATATATATTCTTCTTCTTACACATACAATAGGACATGCCAGACATCAAATACTATTTTCAAATATCTTTTTAAGGTTTGCTTTAGCCCATTTACTGTAGGTGCCAAATGAGTGTTTGTTTGTCACCAAGGACAATACAATGGGTGACAGAAAGTCACAGGACAATACTTGAAAGTTATGTTACTGGTAACTTACCTGACACTACCTGAAATGTCCTGATGTGGTAAATCCCACCATGTGGCAGTCCAACCAGTGCAAAACAAACACTAAGAATTATGGGAAAATGATTTCTCGCGCAACCTCATTCGAATGTGTATTATAAGTCTCTTTAATGTTTTTATGCCTACCGTGATCTTGGAAGTTCAGCAGGCTAGCTAACTAGCTTACCTTGATAACTATAGCTTAATATAGCTAGCTTTAACTTGGAAGTTCAGCAGGCTAGCTAACTAGCTTACCTTGATAACTATAGCCTAATATAGCTAGCTTTAACTTGGAAGTTCAGCAGGCTAGCTAACTAGCTTACCTAGATAACTATAGCCTAATATAGCTAGCTTTAACTTGGAAGTTCAGCAGGCTAGCTAACTAGCTTACCTTGATAACTATAGCCTAATATAGCTAGCTTTAACTTGGAAGGTCAGCAGGCTAGCTAACTAGCCTTACCTAGATAACTATAGCCTAATATAGCTAGCTTTAACTTGGAAGGTCAGCAGGCTAGCTAACTAGCTTACCTAGATAACTATAGCCTAATATAGCTAGCTTTAACTTGGAAGGTCAGCTAGGCTAACTTAGATAACTTAG
Source organism: Hoplostethus atlanticus (assembly GCA_034670405.1). Classification (NCBI taxonomy): domain Eukaryota; kingdom Metazoa; phylum Chordata; class Actinopteri; order Trachichthyiformes; family Trachichthyidae; genus Hoplostethus; species Hoplostethus atlanticus. The sequence goes on along the minus strand of JAXDDX010000006.1, from coordinate 9,691,388 downwards.
TGTGGCTAGAATTTTTTTCAGTTAGTAGCAAGAGCGCTAGGCTTCATAATATTAGCTAGCTCCTCTCTTACCTCTTGCCTTTTTCACTGGGCTTCAGCCTAACACTGGTAGATCTAAAACTACGACCTGTTGGTATCCAGGTGTACCTCATCCCTGCACAGGTCCATGCCAGGTCTCTTGGTTCTGTTCTCCAGTCTGGTGTGGGCCAACTTCAGTGAGGCTGTCTTCACCCGGAGGTCTTCGTCCAGCCCACGGATGTCACTCTCCATGTCTGCCATCTCATCCTCAGTCTGACATGCAGGTACAAACAAGACGGACACAGTCGCCCATTGCCCATACCAACACGGATACCAACACTGAGACCATTGATACTGATGTCAATACACCTGACCCTTGGCTCTCATCAGTCATATTAAGTAGAGGTGGTTATACATCTTGGAGCCTCAGACAATAGCAGATAGGTTACAGTGCTTTGATGGATCATAGTTCAACTCCTATTGATCCAACTTAAATACATACATAAAAAAGATGATTCCAATCACTATGAGGGAAATAGTTCAAACAAAACAAACGTACAAACTTTACCGTTTGCCATTAAAAGCACCTCCGATCACTCACGGTTTTCAGCTGCCACTCCAGCTCATCGTGGGCCTGCTCTTCGTGGTGAGTGCGCTTGCGGAGGGCGAACTCCGTGGCGCTGCGCTGAGTCTCCAACTTGTTCTGCAGCTGAGGAACAGAGGATGGAGAAGCACTTCACCCCCTGATCTGCCATACCTTACACAGCCAGCCAGAGGAAAGCAGGAAATGGTGTGTGTTTCATGCAGGCCTGGGCCAAATAGTTTTTGCACTTACTTTTTTGTATTAGACTAGTTGGTTTGCCTTATGGATGGGATTTACCACAATGTCATTTTAGTAGACTTCTCTGTGATTCACAACTTACCCGACTATCACACATACCTGGGCTCTAGTCAGACTCATGTCCTCCCTCATTTGCTGGGACAACTGCATCGCCTCCTGGGCACAAGCCACATTATACTGGGTAAACTGCGCCCACTCCTGGGGGGTGGAGGAACTACAACAGAGGGATTTCTGACACGTTAGTGCTATATTCTACCTGACGGTGACGTTTCTGTGTTTTCCAATTTTAGCTGCTGTGGCTAAATCAAACCCTTTTAAACCCTTACTTAACCAGGCAGGTTGACTAAGGAAGCATTACTCACAAGTGATCGTCTTACTCGGCCTATTTTGACTCAGACTTGCTTTGGTCTCTGAAACTATTGGATGACGATTTGACTTTTTCCCGCTTTTCAAACTCGACTGGACCTGGTCTTGGAATTGACGTGGTTTTGACTACAGCCCTGCTCTTACTGTATTTGAAGTTTTTTAACAGTGAAAGTAAAAACAGAACATAACTTGAAATGATGAAGCCATGATGTTTGTCTTGTAAAAACTATTACAGTGCCTCTGACAGTTTATTCTGTTGCACTGTACGTCACTTTGTATGAGTTTCAGCAAAATGCTTAAAATGTTGAAAGTGCCACTGGGTGAACTGTGTGTTATGTTTCTGTATGTTGTTTCGTACCCTGTGGGTATGCGAACAGGGTTGGTCTTCAGGGAGATCTGAGGTGACTTCACTGTTAGTGACAGGCAGGTCATATCAATGTCAAGGGCTTCCGTCTTGTTCTGGAGGTCAAAGGTCAGCTGGTGACGAGCCTCCTGCAGAATACTGTGAACAGCAAACAACAGAGGCAGTCAGAGGACATCAGGCATGAAGTTGATCTGATTGTACTTTTATTTACCTTTGTTTAACCAGGCATGTCAATAAAAACATGTTCTATTCTAATGGCTTGGCAAAATGCCTCTTCGGGGGAATGGAGGGAATGGGGAGGAAAAGAAAAAACAAAAAGAAATGAAAATAAAATGAACAAATAAATCGGCAGACGCAACATGGAAGTAGTCGATGTTAGTGGTAGGAATGTTAAAGTCATGGATTCATTTTTGTCCCACTGAGCATTCTGGTTTTGATCCATGGTTCAAATTTGAACATTTTGCAGAGTGGCTGCTAGTGGGAGACGTGGAAAAACACACTCACAAACACACAAACAAGGATAAAAGATGCACATCTCGGCATATGTGGGCTGTAAAAAGGAAAAGCTTCAGCATTAAACCATCATTTCCTTTACCACAGCTCCTCAAAGGCCTTGTCAATGTGCTGCTGGAGGACCTGCTGCACTCTTTGAATCAGCTCCACTTCCTTCTTCAGCTGCTCCTCCACGGGGTCGCTGACCAGCTCGTACCCTCGCCGACCCTCCCTCAGGGTCAGACACTCCACGCTGACCTCCAGGGGCACCGCTGTCGCAGCCAGGGCCTGCTCGGTCAGCTCTTTGGACTGTCCCAACACACACCAAGGGACTGGTCATTTCACTTGCAGTCAGTTGAATGATGCATGTTGGCACTGTGTTCTGGCGTTTCACAAAAATACACCGATTGGCCTGATGGGGACTTAATGTTAACGTTAAAAATGTAACTGCTACATCACTGGTCCAACTTTGACGAAACTTGGAGGGATGATGCATCTTGTTACTGATTGGCCCACAGGGGACCTACATCACTCATGGGGGGACGACATGTTTACTTGTTATCTATTGAAAAGCAATCACTGTTGCTTGTTTTAGAGAATTGACTCCAACCCTGATAAACACATATAGAGGCACCAACACTAGAGCCAGGACAACTTTGAATTATCATGAACACAAAATGAGACAAGCTCCTTGAGTTTGAAATCACCAGGGTCAGAGCCTCCATCTCTCTGTCCACTTCCCGCGCAATGGCTTCCAACGCCTTCTTCGACCGTGTAACATCCCAGATCCTGTCACTCAATCTGCCACAGTTATCGCTCTCATCCCAGATCGTCTGAGGAGGAGAAAGATTGCAAGAAAATGACTGAGGGGTGGAGGGATGAAAACGTGTGAACAAAAAGTCATTTCTGGACAATGCATGGGAAGTGTTCTGTTATATCTATCAACACGGAGTATTCTCCACATCTCGGCTTCCCCACCTTACTGCTGGTGTTGTTGCGCAGCGTCCTCCCCTCCTGCCGGATCTCATGCGAGACATGCCTCTCATGCTGTGCCGTGGTAAACAGCTGCTGGTTGTTGTTGTCCCATTCTGACACACTGTGGCGCAGACCAGGCTTTGCAGCAACGGTAGACATCCTGCTGCTGTGGCAACGTGCCGGTGGTAAACAAGCAGTGTCAGAACCGCTTTAATCATCAAGAGCAACTAAATGTTCAGGAATTTATTTTGCCGACACATTGATACGTTACAGCTCATAGGGCGAAGGGACAGTGCAAGAAATATGATGGACTATAATCATACACTCAATATTTAGTCTCAAACAGGCTGAATATACTGCAGGTGGACTGGACCATAACTGCTAGATAGTAGATAGCACTTATAAAGTTTGAAGTATGGCAGCGATGCACAAATTATCAGCCACATTCACCATGAAATATGACAGTAAGGTGAAGGAGGAAGAGGAAGTGGTGATGAGGGGAAAATGAGGATGCCTTAGCGGACTGTGGTCTTCAAAGACGATACAGCTGGTCATTACAACCAATAGCAACACGGTGTATCAGGTATCACAACTCGAGGAAATTGACTTTATAGCGTCTTAATTCTTTCACTAGTTACGTGGAATATAACCACAACCACCAGAAACCGTTGATTCCCAAATCGTTTTACTCACCCGGAGTTCTAGGAGGTCCAAGCTGCCGACTCGACGTCGCTCGGTGTTCCGGACCGTTCAGGTTGCCAAGCAACGAGCCGACGCAAAATATCGAACGAAGCTACTTAATGATTAAAATATCATGGCAACGGTAAACACGAGCTTTTCATCAATTAAGGTTATGACGTAATCAACCAACAGGGAGGCAGCAAAGAGCGTCACGAGCCATTATGGTGTAAAACTATTTCTAAGAGCTTTGATCCCCCAAAACGTTTGATTGAATTATGTACACTGTAAAAATTGAATTATTTACAGTGTAAAAAATGCGTTAAAAAATGTGTAAAAAATGCTTTCAGAGTTCTCTAGTTAAACATGTCCAAATACCAAACCACACACAGGTTTCATACATAGAGTATTTAATCAAAACAATTAAATATGACAACCAAATAAAAAGGCTCAACTTAGGACCAGGATCAGATAAGTGTTAAGACAAAAAAGGTCTTGACATACAAATTTACTTCTAAAAGTGACACAATTTCATAATCAGGCGAGGAAAAAAAAAAACGAGCACATGAATATACTGTGAAACCAAAGCATCACTTTTCATTTCTTGTTGAGTATGATATGCAGCCAACCACAGAGGTGTAGGGTTTACAGATTTATTTTTGTGGGGGATCCCTTAAATGGAAAACGGGCACTCATGGGGTCACAACTCAACCAACAGAACCATCTCATCTCTGTAAACGTCTAAATATCACAATAGAAAATTAACAAAGAGGAATAAAAGTGGGGTGGGGTGGGGGGGGGCTACATGCATGCATTCAGGGAAGGCCAGAGGTTTCAAAATACGAGGGCATGCGCCTATATTGGCTTCATCTACTGTAGGTTTTGCTGGATGAGTTTCCAAGAAGAATTTATCCTCAAATCACGTTATTGAAAGAGGCTCGCTGCCAGTATTCGCCTGGTGTGACGCAACACAAATCGATTGCACAGAAACTTTAAGATTGCTTATAGTTATTGCTATCCACTGAAGATGGAAAACCTCAAACAACACTAAAGGAGGAGAAATAAAAACACCTTGTTGCTTGCAGACAGCAGGGGAAGGGTCAAATAAATAATGCTACATGTACATTGAGCTACTCGTTACCTATAAAGCTATGAGTGTTGCTGTATGAGTTGCCCCATTTTAGAAATGTCAACTTGTGGGTTGTGCTTAGAGTGCCCGTCCACTTCACCAATCCCCACAGGCCTTTTGGTCCTGTCAGCTCCAAACTGATCAGTTCTGCATATTTTGTGTTCTTGGCATATGTCAGAGGTATACACACACATACAAACCATACATGTACGCACACAATCACACCTTACAGTATTGTCGTGTATCAATATATACTTATCAATGTAGACACGGGCACATCGCCCTAAACGGTTTTTTTTGAATGTTAAGATTTCTTCTTTGATTTACTCGTTTTCAGCACCATCAGGAAAGGCACAGTCTATTGAGGACAACTCTGTCCCAGGATGAACTTTCAACCCTCCTCCCGTGAATATGAGGAAACAACACAGACCAACACAAACGGGCAAACGTTTGATGTGCGCTGTACAAGTATGTAGGCATTGAGAAATGTAATATACCTCATCAGAAGCAAGGCCAATCAAAGTCACTTCCTTGACGAGATTTCAAGAGATGATAACAAAATTCATAGTAGAGGGAGATCTTCACAGGTCCATAGTTTAGTTAATAAAAAAGAAGTAGAGGAGGGGTGAAAGTTCATCTGTTCACTACATGACAAAACAAAAACAAAACCCCCAACAATCTCCACACAGTAGGTCAATGCAGCAAACGTGTCAGTTTTCTTTCACATAAGACAAGTAAACCTATTGCATTATCAAATTTGGATCATTATTAGAGGCTAAGGATGATCATTAATGTCATATTTCATTACAGCCATCATGGTTCTATCTCATAAAGGATTTTGTTAGAAAAAATAAGTGGTGTGTGCATCATTTTAATATCTTTAAATATAAATATATCTCCATTCAGACTTAAAAATGCTTTTTGAATGGTGTGAGGAAAAAGGCATCTGATGTCCAGCGCTATAAAGACACGCAAGGCCATTAGTCTCATACGCAATGCCCCACCTAGGCTCTAGAGGTCAATTCCATGGCAATATGAGTGGAGAGGATTCCCGTACTAAGGCTGTATAGACGTTAAGTATTATTCACGCAAGCAGACGCAGCTAGCTACACACTAGCCTACACGGTTAAAACATGCCCGCAACTATCATCGCTGTTCTTCAAGTAGAAAATCAAATGCTGGTAATGTCTGACATCAAGACACCGCTTAGCTCCAACTTGACAACAACACTGCGGGGGAAAGGGGAACAAACCCTTGCGATGTTCTTGAGTTCGCGTCCTATAACTGTTCTCCAGATTTCAGCATACGAGAGAGTCCGCTCTGCTGTTGCTTCTCATCAAGTTAAAAAGTATTTCCTCAGCATCTTGAACTTTAACCTTAAAACGCAGCCATCTTTTTAAGTGCAGTCAAACATCCTATCCTCATAGTCTATCTCTGTATTAATATATAGCCTATCTATTTGATGTAGTATTAAATAAATGCTCATTCTAATAAACGTTTACTTATAGCAGCTAGTTTGGTTCTAATGACACGTGGCTAGCACAGTAAGCCAAGCACAGAGCCCGTCAGCACGATGCTCCTGCTTCTGCTTTAAGGCTGTGAGAGCAGGGAGCAACTGTATCCAGGCCACACTGCGGCCCCCCCCCCCAGGCCCGGAGACTTCCTCCTCCCCCCGCCTCTCACCCCCACCAGGCACGTTGGTTTGGTCCAAGTGGAACGCGACAAAACCCGAAGGCTTCATCCGGAGTCTACTGCGCTGCAAGGCCATGAGAGACAATGCCCTCTAGGGCTGGGCATCAAAAACCGATATCGGCACCATCACCAATTTTTTTTTTTGGCATTGACGACTGTTTAAAGGCATCAAAAGGTATATCGATAAACTTCACGATGCTGGAGATGTCTATTTTATCCCGAAAAAAATAATTTGAGAAAATTGAGCATGGCATGATTGTAGTTTCTTAAGCAGTATGTACAAATGCAGCACAGAAAACTATTTTCTCTATTGCATACTGAAATATTGTTTTACCCAAAATAGAAAGGTATTTTTTTTTAAAAGTACTGTTTTGAAAATGTATTGAATCTGAAGTGCTGAAACCGGCACTGGTGTCGAAACATTGCCAGTGATACCCAGCCCTTATACCCTCTGAAAACAAAGAAAACTAGTTGATAAAAACTCTTAAATTTGAAATATGAAGACTTTGACTGAAACAGTGCAAACAGTGAGTCCTACCAGTGCACCACGTCAGGACAGCACAGCCAAGCTGACCGCCTCCCGCTCCACTTGGTCAGATGTGGAAATTCTCCGCTCGGAAATTCACATTTACAACCACACCCCGAGGCTCTGTGCCGTCCAGCCCCCGTGTGATGGGCAGAGGATTTTTTTTTTTTACATTACGCTTCAACGAGATTCTGAGACTGTCTCAACTAAATGCATTAACAGAGGCACCCAAACCAACACACAATTTAAAACCTTCCGTCTTACCATCGGTTCACTCTCTAGACAAATCAGGCACTTTGTCGCAATGTCATCCTTTCTTCCAAATACCAACAGACCCTACCGCAGGTCTACACACCAGGTCTGTGGCATCAACCCATGTCAAATACTGTACATTCCCCGCATCCAAAATCAATGTCACTTGTCCAAATTCAATCAGAAAAGACAACCCCCCCCTCGACGCCATGGGGAGGACCCATCTCAGCACCCAAACACTAATCCAAAACATTCACCGTGGGACCTGCTCTCTCTGCATTAACACCTTATTGCACTGAAGGAGTTGAAGACATAATTGGTCAGTTCCTCATGTGAAAACTGAAAAAAAACCTAAAAAAAACAAACAAAAATGTTGCCTGTGGTCATTAATAGATATGAACCGTCCGCTGTGCTCTATTGCTGAACATGAATGTTATTTAAGTTAAAAAAAAATCTCATAAATAGCAAGAGGAATAAAACACACAAGGAAAGTTTGGTATAACACTCTGTACCAAGCTAAACTCGAAGCGAGAGTTTTAAAAATGTCCTTTACGTGGCCATGGCGTCGCATTCTAACAGTCCTCTATATGCAATGGCTGTATGTGGCTTTGCGTTCAAAAAACAATATCAAGATTTCGTTCAGTGTTTATATTGGTAGAGTGCAGAGTTATGCTTCTTATTGTCTGGCTGTACGACCGCGAGCAGCCATTGGCTTAAAGGGAAAGAGAAGAGTAACGGGTAAGGCAGCTTGCCGTTTCGAAGAGAGGGCGAGGCCGCGGTTTACAAGCGTTTCTCGGCTGCCAGGTGTTGCCATGGCAATCATACTTTGCTGGACAGACAAAAAACACACATACAGTATCGTATCAAGACAAGCTGAAACACACAAACAAACATGTAAAACTGTCTATAATAAAGACCAGCAAGGTTAGGCTCATAGGCTGCGGAGCAAGTCAGACCCTCACTGGTTCTGCTCGGCCCCCATCCATGCACCGAATTCAGCCATTTCATTTTCCCTGTTACTTCTCTATGCTCTATTGTTCTGACAATAAACAAAACAAAAAAAAAAGAAACAAAAAAATAAAACTGAGTTTTTCACTCTGCCGTCAAAACTGTAAGGCCAGGACATGATTTGCGAGCCCAACGAGCATTATTGGAGACATAAAATCCATCTGATTTAAAATACAGCAGAGGTGTGAGGGGGGGGGGGGCTGCATGGGCGGGAGCACAGGAACGATTGGCTGGTTTCAAATTGCATAATGTGGCTGTACTCCTCTCTGGCTTATGATATCCTTTAGCAGGCTGGCGTCCTCCTGTTTCAGTGGCCAAAGCGACACCGGCACAGGGTCCTTCTGATAGATAAGGCCAGGCTGCTGATGTAAGTGGGACACCAAGACTGGCTGACTGGCTGGGTTGCATCTTGGGAAGGGTGGAGGAGCGCTCAGGCGAAGTACATGGTCCTCAGTGTGTCGTGGTGAATCTGAACAGCCTTGGCCAGCGCCTGGGGGTCCCTGCCGTTGCTCTGCCCTGAGACGTGGCTGCCCTCCGCACTGGGACGGGAAGTAAACAGAGGAAAGAAGTAACTACACAGAGAAAGTGATCTACACAGCATCCCAAACTAACCTTTTGACTCACCTGCCAATGGCTGCTAAACTAAACAAACAGACTTCAAAGTAATATAGTTTAAAAATGTTTTTTTTTTTTTTAAAACTGTCACACCTGTCGTGCTCTTTGTCCACCAAGTGGTAGCGGGCGCGGAAGGCCACCAAGTGGGCGTAGTAGGCCGGCGCAGGGATGGAGACGGAGCGCGTGCAGCGGACGTAGGTGTGGCACAGCTGGTAGGTGAGGAGCTGGAACTCGTCAGCGGTGAAGCAGTTGTCGTCCCACAGGACGTGGTAGTGGGAGGGCCGGCTCGTACCCTGGGGAAGGCAAGCCAAGTTAGTCACCCCCCAGAGAGAGCACATCGGTTCCATGGGGAGAATACAAAACAGACAGCGACAAAATCTGAGCGTGGAAGGGTGGCCATGTGGTTCAACACACCGACCGTAATGAAAAGGTCACAGGTTTGATCCCTGTAGCAGCTATAACTGCTGTTAGTAAAAGCACACTATTCCTACTTGCTCACTCATTGCAAGTTGCTCTAGATAAGAGCATGAGTTCAGTTGGCTAGGTCTATACACTGGAATGTAATGCAAACTTGCAAATTGCATAGCTAGCAATAGCTGTAATGCAGCATCTTATTTGGGCTCCGGACTCTAAAAGGTCTGGCTGTATGACCGTGAGCAACCATTGGGTTATGATGAGGTCTGGCAAAAGTCTAACCCTGGCAAAGGTTTTCTTTTGGCAATGTTGGGGTTGAACTATTGATGTAAAGAGCATAATAGATAGTTAGCTTACAGTGAGGCAGGTACTACAGGGTTCTTCAGAGGGTTTGGAGCCAAAGGAAGCTTACCTGTATGCCAGCGTGACTGCAGAGGTAAAAGTCAAACTCGTAGGGGTGAGTAATGTCCGTGTCCACGGTGGTGCCAGCAGGAATGTTTCCACTTCGTCCAACCTGGGGGAAACATAAGAGAGGATGACACAAGCTAGCAATATCCCGATTTCTTCAGTCTCTCTTTTTACCTTGCATGCATCTTTATAACTGAGTTGAATTTAATAACCTGAATTCACCTGGTCAAGCAAACCGATGGAAAGAGAAGGCAGTCCCAATATTTTCTACGCTCAGTGCCCATTCACGAACATCAACCAACAAAAATAAATCCTTTGCGCTGCTCACCCGCTCGTTGCGATCCGCACAGAAGAGACGCGTGTGGTGGCGTTTCTGTACGACGATGTAGGTAATCCCTGGCTGGTACTCCTTCTCTAGACTGATACAAGCCTCCCGGATAGCAAGCAGCTCATAGTACAGCACCTACATAGAAAAATACAGTTTTCAGTTTCACAATACAGTTTTCAGTTCACCAAATACAGTACATCTATGTTTCTTCATCTGTAGTAGGCTGGACAGAGAAAAAGACAAGTTTACACACCTGTCTGAACTGGCCCTCTGAGACACCGTCCCTGTAGAAGATGATTCTGGTGGGTTTGTAGCGGGTCGACTTGTAGAACTGGATCAAGAGCTCCCGCACCATAGAGGCCAGGTCCTGGATGACCTCCTGTCTGGGCCTCTGGACCCGCACCGTAGCACAGTACCTGCTGGGGTGGGCGTCCATACTGCCCACCACCTACACAGGGACAGCCGTGGTCAGAAGGGTCAGAAACATGATCCTGGTAGATCTATGCAAAAACAATGGCAACTGCACATACATTCCCAATAAAATACTATTCTACGCTCCAACTGCATGGGGTTTGTTTGTTTGTTTACATTCATGTGGTGGCGATGGCCCGCTTTATCTGCTTTAAACCCAAAACAAAATATATTTACAAATGCAGTTACAGCACAATTGTGCCTCTATCATGATATAAATATCCCAATAAGAGCCAAAAAGGCTACAGGAAACACTGAACTGATACAAAGCCACTGCAAGACAGCGTGAACACGCCACAGTTGAACTTTGGCATGACATCGTTCAGCAGCCAATCACGTACTAGCTTTGCTATGTGTACTGCCTGTTGCAGCAACACCAATGGCAGTAAAGCGAGGGCAAATCACCAACGGACATTAGTACCAACGTGGCTGCTAGTAGAGATACTGTATGTACTGTGATAGATAGAGTAGGGGTGGGCGATATGACTTCAAATCAATATCACGATTATTTCAAACTTTTACCTCGATTACGATTAATGAACGATTATTTTATTTGTTTTATTTTGAAATTTGCTTTATTTGGAAATTGACCGGATGCTCTATGCCGTTCCTGTGTCTGACTTCCTGCCCGGCTTGACACATTCGCTCGCGGCTCGCAAAAAACGAACGGTCAAAACCTGTCTGAACACGGCGTTAGTTGGACGGGGCGGAGGGACGTGACTGAATACGACGTAGTATTTTTTGAGGGGACAGTTCATGAACGCAGCATTGGGGAAAGTATTTGGCCCATTCATTCGCGGGAAAGTGATGTTACGTCTGATGCGCGCGCACACACACAGACACTCACACTGGTTGCTTTGCTAACTGGCGCTTCTAGACGTTCCTCGTTCTTGTAGCCTAAATAACAATCGAAATCAACGATTTTGAAAATTTGCCACGATTACATAATTAAAATGACGATTACGATTATAAACACGATTATCGCCCACCCCTAAGATAGAGATTGCCAGATACACTGTGAATGGGACGGAAAGACGAAGCTCTCTTTGCTGATAGGAAGTCTCACCGCTGCAATAGATGGCTTTTTCCCATCTCCTGCTGGGGGGTGAGTGACGTCAGCCCCGAGGAAGATGACAGGCTGCTGGAACACAGAGGGACTGGATGGACGAGAAGAGAGGAGACACAAAATTATCTTCACACCAATCTGTCATGAAATGAGGCAGTTTAGCGAAGGCTGTCACGTCTTGACATGCTATAGATAAGCAGAGAGATGCTGGAGTAAGCCAGGTACAAAAATATCAGGAAAAAACGTGCAAGTGAAGTACATACCTTGTCCTAAGCTTGTACTTTCCCCATTTAAACCAAATATTAAGAACAAATTGAACCTAATATTAGTTAACCAAATCAAAACATCCCTGTTGTATTTTTGTTAGCCTGTCACAATATTACCAGCCCGCTATCAGAGTGTGAAGTGGTAAAAAAACAACAACAACTTTGAACTGAGGCTGAAGGCTAGCAAGATGGCTGCACCCTGCAAGTACCCAGAAGGTCTTTATTTATCTAGATCGTTTTTTTCTCTCTGTGTGGCGATTTTACCGTTGATGTGGAACCAGGATGTTGTTGATGCCTCCCAGCTTTGACGTTGATTTTGAGGCAGAGGTTGGAGAGGGTCTGAGGGGATGTCTTCACCACATTCTTCACTTGAACGCACTGGGTGGCCATGCCTAGGAGGGTGTCTCCCACACGCTTCACCTCAGCTGTGGGCCGAAGGGATTGGACAGTTTACCTTCATGTTACTTTACCATACACCTTTAATTTATGTCTACACTTGAATGCCTCATAAGTATAGGCCTTAATCAGTCTGTAGTCTAGACTCTATATGGGGGCGGCAGTAACAGAAGTGTTTATTTTTACCTTGCTATATACCTTACATTTGTTTTAGAAAGCATTATCATACCATAGACCGGTGTCTTGCCAGGCAGGATTACAATGATGAGCTGCAGCCCAGCGTAGGTGTTCTTCAGGTGTCTGAACATGGGCTCCACGCTGTCGGCTCCCTGGGCGTATTTACAGAAACATGGCTGGCCCTGGATCGGCATCCCAGCATCCTTAGAGATTTTCCTCAGCTGGTCAGTGAAGCCCCTGGGAGAGAACCGCGGTTAAAGACAATACTATAACAAAATAATGACAATAACCAGAAACAGACGAGTAAAAGTCTCAGGGTTTTAATAACTTCACGTTTGAGTTTTACCACTGCAGAAAGACAGAAACTGAACCGAACTCACTTGAGAATCTCTTCACGGCACTGCCTCTGGGTAGCAAAGCAGGCGATGGCCCACATCTTGATCTCCACCCCGGTGTGGAACTGCTTGCCCCTCATGTCCCACACCCCGTGGCTGGGGGTGGCCACCGTGCGGTTCTGCAACGACAGTGCAGGGTTGATCTGCTGGGGCTGGCAGTCACACAGACACATACATGGACACATAGACACTGAGTGGGTTCAGGATATAGGGGCTGTCATGACGATGGACTATCAATGTGAATGGTTGAGTGATCCATCAGAAGATAATAATATAATAAATAAGTTCATCATCATTCATCAGCTTTCCTCTAAGCTGCTTCTGATTGGATTGAGCATATATATTACACCACCCCCCCCCCAACAAAAAATCTATGTCAAACCATCGTGCACAACAGATGCTTTCTTAAAACACTATGGATATATAGTTAATAATACTAGAGAAATGGCAAATGTATACAGTTTACCAGCAAATTCACAACAGTTAACGTTCATATGAGACAGAGAGAGAGAGAGAGAGAGAGACAGAGACAGAGAGAGAGACAGAGAGAGAGACAGAGACACACAGAGAGAGAGAGAGACAGAGAGAGAGAGAGAGAGACAGAGAGAGAGAGAGAGAGACACACAGAGAGAGAGAGAGATAGAGAGAGAGGCTAGTGGGAAAACAGACAGGAGTCAATCAGTGATGATTGTGGTGTAGAGTGAAAGCAAATTGAAAAATAAAGAAAAATAAACTATAGATGCTAAGTCACAGGGTTTTCCACCAGAAAAGTTGTTCAGGCTCAGGCTGATAATATAATATAATATAATATATATAATATAAGGGAGGCCAAAGAGGTCAAAAATCAGAAAAGATTTGACAGCATGACAATCTCACGTGGGTTTTCCCTTTCACGTCAAGCACCCAGCCAGTGTTGGATACTCCACCTGGCCTGTACTAAACTGGAGGAAACCCTGCAGTCTCACAAACATAAACACACACACACACACACGCGTATGGAGGGTGATTTAAAGGGAAGGTACCATGAAGTGCTCAGAGCTCACCCTGCCACCATATTGCAGCATGGGGGCAGGCAGGACGCGACCCGTCACCTGAGCCATCTCGTCACGCACGCGGAACTGGAACTCTTGGACAAACGGGTCGGCCTCGTAGTTCGCACTCCGCACCTGAGAGAAGACAGAAAATAACTTTTATTTGTGAAGACTTTTTTCTAAACAGAACTGCAAAGTCGTAATATAAATACAATCAAACATTAAAGACAAAAAAAAAACAGTGAAAAGGGAAGGAGGACGAAGAAGAAAGGGGAGAGGTTTTCAAAGTGGAGAGTAAGATGTGATCCACGGGGAACTCACCAGCCTGCTGATCTCCTCCTGTCTGTCTGGGGCAGAGCGAGCGGTGGCTTTGATCATCGTAGACGTCTGGTTATCGGTTAGCTTTTTAATACAGCGCTGTCCGGCAACGATGTTGCACACCTAAATGGAAATATGGAAGCATCATTGATCTGAACACTTGAAGAGACGACGGCTTCACTTCATCTGGCGGACGCTGCTTCCACTAGTGCTTACCTCCAGAGGCAGGTAGGTGTGTTTCTGCTCCTGGCCCACCTGTAGACAGGGCAGGTGGGGGTACTTCAGCTGCAGGTTGTACTTCTCTCTGAAGTACTGCGCCACGGTGCGTTCAACTGTCTGACCATTCTCAAGTTGCAAAGGAAATCTGGAAATTTCAGGGAAATAAGGATATTAAATGTTGACTCCCCCCCAATGAAAGCAGATAACTGCTGAAGAGTGAGTGTTCATGGCTACCGGTTGAGATGTTGAAACTTACGTCTGGTGGCTGGCAGGGCGTCGCGTCACATTGCACACTCGGTACTTCCTCCGCATGGTGCCACAGTGCGTCACTTCCACTTTAAGACCTGTAAAGACGGTGGCTGCATCAGATGTCATCAAAATGTAAATGTTTTAGGCCAACGCTCTTATCAGAGTGACTTACAATGAGTACAACAACTGAACAAGCTCCTTTAATGCATAGAACAAACTGAATAACATACATCTAACGCTCAATTGTCTACTAACATTAAACATTAACAGGGGCTTCCTACACAACAAGACAAAGCAATAAAGACCCCCCATGGTGAGCTCTGTAACTGCTTGTTTTCTCCAGGGGTGACATATACCTTTGATCTCTTTAGTGAACTTGACCCTGTGGGAGTCGGTGAGAGGGCGGGGCTGCTCGTCAATGTTGTGAATGTCCAGGACCTCACACATGAACTGGATGACTGGCTGGGCTTTGTAAAAAGCTGTGGCCGACACTGGAAAGGTAGCAGACAAGGTCACACTGTAAAAAATACTCACAACAATAATAACAGAAGTGGATTGAGATTTATTTATTGGGACAATGTGACCTACGGATTGCTCTTTGAGGGCAAATGTATAAATTAACTGAATTTACACGCTGATTTTATGATATTTCATTATTGAAACAAACTGCAACCAGCCTCACAATGTGGAAAAACATCCTACTGCCTTTAATGACTATTTTGTTCAAGATGAAAGTTGTTTGAATTGGTTTCAAAACAACTTGACATGACAAAAATAAAGTTTGAACAGATGCAGACACCCCGAGGCACTTTGAATTGATCACAAGGGGTCCCACAGGAATATGAAGGAACGATTTCATTTAACCTTTATTTATTAGCCAGCACAATAAGAGACACTGTATTGAGAGAAGGCAGAACCAGTCACCAGTGTTGCTATCTCCCCACCTCTGCAATAACCACCAATTCAAATCTTCAGGGGGTTGTGGTGCTCCCCGTTCAAATACACATCTACTTGGGTATCGTTGTGCCTGCCAAAGTTTAAACTGCCCTGGTTTAGCCACGCTTACTCACCATCAATGTTGAGCATCATCTTCCACATGGCTGGCCGTACTGACTGATGGAAACCAAACCAAACCTCCCTGCCTCCGCCTAGCGGGTGATCATATCCCTCCGGGGAGGAGAAGAAGGACCGTCCAACTGGGGTGTACCTGGGAGAGGAGAGACGTGGCTGGGTCACATTTCATCTGATGTGGTCCTATATAGCTCTGGCTCTAAGACTAACAGGTCTATTTCCTGTCTAGCTCAATGGGTAGAGCATAACATGGACAGAAAACTGAAAAAGGAACACCTGTGCACGTTGAGGTTTAAAGTGGCGGTATGAACTGTCCAGTATTTTCCACAGATGCTCCTACATTTCAAGTCAAGTCACTGTAGATTCCTGAAAGAGGAAACTCACTTCATGGAGGGCAGGTGGCGAAGGACGACGTCCACAGCGTGAACAGGGTTGGTGCTGACTGGCTTTTCCAGGTCCAGGGGTTCGCCGACAGCGCGGCCTGTCAGGACCTCGTGCAGCATATGCCAGCTGACCAACGACACAAACTTGATGGAGACTTTAAAGGGGCGGTCCTTCCCACCCTCCCCTGGCAGAGTGACATCCAGATCAACCTGAAGAGGAAAACACGGGTTATCTAGCTCAGTGAGGGACTTCTATCAATGACACAAAGCATCCAATACTGATAACATACTACTTTTTGTAGATGTGACTTTTTGTAGAGTTTGCCCTAAATAGGCTTCACCTGAGTGGCCTGCTCCAAACAAGTGAGTTTGTCAAATTGAAACCAGATTAAGCCAGGCTCTCATTTCTTGAGAGACAACCAGCAGGGAGCCGAGTTGCCCCACAGACAACCAGCAGAGAGCCCCCCTTCAGCTACCCTCCTCCTCGGTGCTACACTAAGGAGTTTCGCCCCAGTGAGCAGCAGTCACTCACACAACACTTCACAGAAAGAGCATTTTGGTGAACTTTGCCAAGCCACACTGTGATCTGGCTGGTCCAGAATACACAAAATATCAGCATCACAAAGTTAGTATATGGAGTCTTACCCCACTGGTGGCGACAGGCAGTGGGTTAGCAGTATAGAGGCTCTTCTTCCCATCGTAAACTGGCTTACGGTCCCCAAAGATGGTCACCTTGAAGTGCTGCACCATGGAGTCAACCACCTCCCTAGAAAAAAAAACACCAGGAGAATAGCCATTATACCACCATCACCACCATCACCACCACCACCCTAGGATCACACAACTCAAGAACACTTGGCCATTAAATTGAGATAAAGATGCTTGGCTTGGCTACAGGGAGTGTTGGTTTAAAAATGTTATCTGGCTGTCGGCTAGCTTTTCTGTCGGGGGAATCCCTGATCTGGGGCTTACCGATCTTAACCATCTGAACCACCTTGATCATATCACACGTGTTTACTGCAGTGTGTGGGGTTCACAGATTTAGAGTGAAGACCGCCAACAGCCAATGAGGGCCCAGAGGTGAAAGGTTAAAGTTATATTAATGATAATATTGTGCTACAATGAATGCACGTTACTAGCCCAACTACCATCACCTTCTTTCTGATGAAGCCCACTCACCTGCAGCTCTACTGAAACGTGTACAGCACACGTTGACCGGGTCTCTCTAGCCACAGCTTTAACCAAAGTCTCTTTTTTTGTATTTCATCTTTGGTTTTTTTAAATGTGCATATAGATACATATTGATTTACGCTGGATTAAGCAGGTTCCTGCATGATTAGAGGTCCTGACTTCAGGGACGTTTCAGGAGTCGGCAGGATAATCTCAGTTGTATCGTTACGCGTGTGAGACCCCGTCCTTGCCTCATCGTCTAGTGTGACCATATTTGCGTCTGAGAGACAAAACTATCTGTGAAATCTGTCATTATGTGTGCGATGCAATGTGTTTTCAAACTCGGTTAGCATTTTTAAATTCTTCTAGTTTGTCCTCAGCTGAAGGAAATTTTCTCTGAGATCTCCAATGAATGGAGCTGCACATTCTAGGTCTGGACACGATCCATGTTTGCCACACAAGCCCTAGGCGTCAACCAGTCTCAGTCGGATCTGGTACCTGTTGACACGGCGTGGACACTTCTCAGGCTTGATATCCACCTCATACAGGTAGACGTCGATCTTGGGGATATCCACCTGGAAGCAGTTGGCCAAGAGTTTGATGGGCTTCCCCATGGTGCCAAAGCCAGGCCGCCGTGGCAACGAGAAGAGGGCTTGGGCTCCATCGTCTCCTAAAACAATACAGAACAAAACATAACAAATATTTACAGAACTATTAAGAAAATTCTATAAAATTATTATTTTATGTTTAATATTATCAATTGATTGTTTGATTATTTGGTTAAAATGACTACAATTATACAGCTTTGTTTTTTATTATTATTAAAAATTGTACCTATTTTTGAAACACCCAGTAGTAGGAAGGATTAAACACATATACTACAGCATTTGTTTGTACAATCCCAATGTATAGTATGAATGTCAGTACAAATGGTCTTTCCTTATCAAGCAGAACAGTTTCAGACAGAGGAAATTGCAGGTCGTGTCTTAATATTTCTAAATTGTAGACTAGTATTTTTTTTTTTGAGTGTCACTAATCCAACATGGATGTTCTAAGCCACTATAAGCCAGGGGCTTTATTGTAATACAACTGAAACTAGCCTGAATCCAGTCATCCTTCATATTATGGAGGAGGGAAGGCTTCGTTGAATGTTTTCAAACAAGCACAGAGTTTGAAGAGGTAGACAAGTCGACTACGGAGGAAGGAAGTGGTTGATAAGGAGGAAAGAGCAGAAAAGGGGGGGGGGCTAGGCATGAAGACAGGCAAGGATGTTAAAAGATTGCTCCACATTAGATTGACAAAATGTGACGAAACTGGAACACAGAGGCCACTGCCATTTTTCCACATCAGTCTGCTATCCAGTAGATAAAAAGGTTACAGAAGTCGGTGACATTTTGCACAGAGGCCAGTTCAGCGGTAATGAATTTCTCCTGACTGCCATGGCCTTTGTCAGCCAAGAGGACAAGTGGGCGGGAGTCATGCCACACCAATTTGCTACCGATTTTCATAAATGCTTAGCTGGAAATTACTCAGCCAAACAATGACATCACACAACCACGCACCTCCCACGAATAAGAGTCAGAAAATCCACCCAAACACACTGACGCTACCCACAACGGCAAAGGTGACGGTGAAGCACGCAGTACAACGGCCAACGTGACATACAGTATGCTCATACACACAGAACAGCAAAAATAGCAACAAGTCCATTAGATGTCATAGGAAAAACAAACTCATACACAGATTATGTGTAGAAGTAAAGAGTCTAGCAGTGATGATGAATGATCCTTGGAGCGATAGAGGGGCTGTGGGTGGAAAATATGAAACCGTCTTGGCTCGCAGCGGCGTGCCAGGGTCAAGGACTGACCCTGCCGTATTGTGCAGTGCAGTAAGGCTGTACTTTCTGCTGATGCATCCCCATGTCGCTTCCTCCCATGTGCCGTTGCCATGCCAATGGCACCCATGTGGCCACCGTTTCTCCATGGCAACTGAAGGCATGCGGACAAGGAAAACAGGTGCACCCAGATAGCCTATTTTAAATCAATTCAAACAAATATCTGGAGGGGGGGGGGGAAAAAAAATAAATAAAAAAAAAAGGTAAAACAACTAATAAAATCTGACATTATATTTCCACGGGACTAGGCTAACTTGTGAAAAAAAAAAAACATACTCAAATAGCCACCTCTATCAAACACACAAGACGGATCGCAACTGCACCACCGTAATGACCCAAAGAAACAACTTAATGTGCCAGAGCCGGCAGCAATGGAAGAGCTGCCTCCCACCAGGCTGCCTCTTAGAAATGCCGAGATGCACCGTGCAACTAGAAGTAGTGCACACAGAAATGACATTCAACCCACACAGCGAACTGAACTTCCAACAGCATAAGGCTAGGCTGATCTGTGTTGCACTAACAGCAGATGGTGGAACAATAGTCTCAAAAATGGTGACAAAATAAAATGTGGTCTATTTCACTCCTCAGTTGACTTAAATAGTAATCCTAGCTCAAACATGTTCTCGTCGTCATGTTCACTCTGCATCTATAATTTCAACAGCCAACCACAGCGCAGACAACATCAATAATATACAAGCTGTGATGCCTCACAAATTACCTTTGTTGCCACGGGGCAAAAGTAAATTGACTTATGCCCTGTCATGCTCAATTGATTGGTAATTAACAGGAGCTACAGTGAATTGAACACTATTCAATAGCTAGGGTAACCATGGTAGCAGCTGGTGTGAAAGGCACCGCTTAAAACGGATATGAAACACACACGCGCGCACACACACACCTGGTGAAGCAGCCAGGCTCTAGCAGGCTTCAGGCACATCTGACGGGATCGCCACCTGCCTTTGACAGCCGCCAAAGAATGACGTCGACAAAAACGAGTGAGACTGGTTTGGAGCGCGTACACGCACACGCACAAGGCGCAAAAGTGCCCGGCAAAAACCACCATTGAAACGGTCACCCACATATTTTCTTAGTGGAAATTGAGATGGGAATTTTAATTGAGATTAGAGCTGAGTTGCTTTTGTTGCACTGGTCGTAATGGGAATGGTAAGACTACTTTACCATCGTGTTACGGACTTGCTGTGTGACTATTATGTTTATACTAACTTACCTACACTAACGAGCTAGGTAATGCTGATTCAACCTTGATCTGACACCACTAAAGCCACTGACACTGTCTGAAAATGATGAAAGCAGAGAATTTGTGCATCAAACTTGTACGCAGTTTCAATAATGACCATGAGTTTGGAGGTCTCACCTGATGTTCCGATTTCCATTCATGAGGTCTCTGTCCGGATGACCCGGCTCCCAATGATGAAATCTCTGCGCAAGTTACTCTGCAACTTTGCGATCCAGCGCTGGCCGCTGTCAGCCCCAACACTTTCCCAATCCCCACTCCCCGGCTTCGGTCGCTGATGTGGAACCGGGCCGCTTGGGGGGTCCACTTACCCGGAGGTCCTCCCTTCCCTTGCCTCGCCGCAAATGACAGCTCAAAGTTGAACAAAATATGTTCGCTTGCGTTCGGTGAAGCCCGTTTGTTGAAGCTGAAAAAAAAACGACATTAGTTTCAATTTTGGGAACATTTGTGACAGCTGAGCCACGGAGTTGGATCAATTTTGCTAGCGTTAGCATTAGCTAACAGCGTTGACGTTAGCTTTGTCGACAACTAGCTACTTGCTAGCAATTCCAAACACAAGATTGACATAAATGTTTACCTGGTGAGTAAGTGGATCTGTTGTGTAGACCGGTTAACGTGACAATACAGTGTTTTACTTTATCAAACGGGTCTGCGGGCTTCACTCCCCGGTGTCCTCGCTATCGGTAAGAAACCGGTCTGAAATCTCCACTTACGCCGCCCTCTCGCACCATGTCAAGTCAACCAGAATAAAGCAATACAACTTCCGGTCATGCCGTTCAAAATAAAGGCCTTCTTGGCGACCGTGTTGCAACGGTTATATAGGGTTTTTTTTTGCTTTAAATTACCCTGTTCACAAGGAATTCTTTCATCAGCACATACATGCATCATAATACAGCATAACAATTTCAGTATCTATTTTACAACTACAGTTTCACTACATTTTTAATGCAACGATTCCACCACATTTTAATACGAATTGTGTTGTTCTGTATGCCTCGATTATTTTTGCAACAATTTTGACGCTTTAATTTTGAAGGCAAAATCACCCAATTTCCAGTATTACTCTGGCTATCTCTGTCTCGCTTGACAACGCACTCTCTCCCTCCTCTGCTGAGGGAAATCCGTCAGGAAATACCACCGGCAGAAAACAACGTCACGTCCTATAAAGTTTTTATCTACTATCTACGTAATTGAAAAAAATACATGCAAGTTTCTACACGTCGTCTATTCTGATAGAAATAAGTCACAGTAGCGCAAAAACATGACAGGAATTAAGTTAGATCGAGTGTAACGAGATTCTCAGCATTTTTACATGGAAGTACACACTCCAGTCTGTAGATGTCTCCAGGCTTATTTAATTTAAGTACTGCTCCATGCAAAACCCAAAGAAGAAAATAACCAGGAAGCTGCAGACCTGGAGCTCTTTTCTTGTGAGAGGTTGATGAGACAGCAACAGACAGGTGTGACTGAATGTTATTCCTATCCCTACATTTTCAAATCACCTTTGCCATGGGGTGAATTGATTGTCTTCCATGTGTGCTTTCCTATTACACAAGTATTCACTGTAGTCCCATGATCTGCAGTGGATGGACGTTGCATCTTCACCTCTTCTTATGCCAAACAGAATGGATAAGGTGATCAACTGTTTCAACAAGAGGCCAGATGCTGTGGCCAGGTTGATATGCTTCCCTTGGGCAGGTGGGGGGTCCATACACTATGCACGCTGGGGAAACGTCCTCAACAGCTCCATTGAAGGTAACACAGCTACAACATGTTATTTAAGCATTTAGCATCGTCAGTCTGTCCTGTTTACTTTATGCTCACCATTGCTCTGATGTTTATAAATGTTGTAAATGTTATTTTTCATCTATACTGAAATTAATACCTTCAGCCTGGCTATGTGGCAATAAAAGTTACTTCAAGTGTTATTGCCAGAAATAATATGTTTTTGACTTGCATCCTGAAAGCATGTAAGCATAATAAGGATTGTATCTGTACCTGATACACTTTCCTCTCGTTTTCAGTGTACGCCGTGAAACTTCCAGGCAGGGAAAGTCGAGCCAAGGAGCCGTTCTTTGAAAACATGCAGCAGATTGTAGATGAGGTCATTGGTGTGTTGCTACCGGTGCTGAAAGAGAAGCCATTTGCCCTCTTTGGCCACAGGTATGATAAGAATAGGGCTTCACAAGTAATACTGAGGAAGTCGTGATAACGGGGACAATTCTTGTCTGCTGCTCTTCGTCTTCCTCTCGCATGCTTTCTGTGCTTCCTTTTGCTTCCACTTCTTATAATTCACAACTTACTTTCTACCTCATGTTTGCACTAATTTGTTCTGTCTTAGTTTTGGTGCCATGACGAGCTTCGCCATAGCAGACACTCTGAAGAAAGTCCACAACCTCGAACCGATTCACATCTTCCTGTCTGGTGCCTCTGCGCCTTATGTGAGTAAACCCAACAGTACCCTGTTCAATCCTACTTTTAAAGGTCCCATGTTGTTCTGTTTTCCTTTTTCCTTTTTTTTTTAATACTACAACATGAAAATTATGTTCTTTATGATGTTTTACAAATAAATGTAGTTTAGTTAAAAGGGTATTTAGTGAATGAATTTAAGTCCTCAGAGACAGTCACAATACTGCATCCTGATTGGCCGACAATCAAAACTAAGTCCTGTTGTGATGTGTAAACCGGAGTTAGTACGAAACTGCCTGTTTAAAAAAATATATATTTTTGAAAATGCAATAAACTGAATTGTAATCCATCAAACAAAATTCAGCAATGTCTTCACTAAACATCTTTGATCATTTATGTATATACATAGAGGAAATATTGAATTCCTATAATCTCTTGAACACAAGGCAAGGAGTAGGTTTTTATTTTGTCCTGTGTGTTCCAGTCAGAGACGCGCATCAATGCCCCAAAGAGAAGCGAACTGTCAGATGAGGATTTTCTGAAGTGGATGGTCGCAATAGGAGGCACTCCTCCTGAGCTGCTGGCCAACCCCGAGGTCCTGGAGCTCTTCCTCCCTGCCCTGAAGGCTGACCTGCACATAGTGGAGAACTACAGGTGGGCTGTCACTTCATTCACATGTTACCTTTTGTGAATAGGCAGGTCAGTTAGTGAGATGAGAGTAAGATTCAGAATACGTGTTTTTTTTTTTCAACCAGTCAAGCCAAAAGCATCTCTTAGTGATGAAGATCAATGTTGTTCCACTGAGATACAATGGAACAGATTGGACTGAAGGCGAAGATGTGCCAGAGAAAGCCAGGCCTGGTCTGACCTCTGTCCCAGCCACCGTCATCACCCTGTAGGAGGCGCGATACTTACGTCTGCTGTTGCTAAGCAGCATTTAGTATCTGATTACTCTGTTCATCAAATTATTGCTGTGTCCTCGGGAGCTCAGTAACAGAGATGTAACGGAGGCCTCGTTCTTGCATTACTCCAGGTACAGCAAGCCAAGCGGTCCTCTCCTCTCCTGCCCAGTCACATGCTTTGATGGAAAGCAGGACATTCAACATGACTTACAAGGTCAGTCCTCTTGGCAGCTCCTTTTGTGCACTTTCAATAACATTTACACCCAAAACACCCCATGATGGATACGATCACCTGATATACTTTTCCTGAGGTTATGAGCCGTGCACATGCTATGACAAAACGTAGACACAGGTGAATGAAAGGTCTTGGCAATTAAAAATGGAGGCTGACTAATAGTTGAAAGGTTGTTGGTTTGATCCTGGGTACCAGCAGTGCACAACACTGACAAATTGCCCCTGAGCAACAGCACATAACCTCCACAAGCTAATATTAGCCAAAAGCACTGTGATACATACAACACAACAGTTTGTTATTTGCGGTTGTGCCTGTCCTTGTAAAAACGTTTTATTGATTTCTTTCAGTCACCATGTGTAAGTTACTGCACTGTTCATACGTAATTAATGCCTTCTTATTTATTTATTTATTTATTTATTTCATTCACAGCTTGGAAAGACGTTTCATCGGGAGACTTCACCGTCAAAATGCTGGAGGGATCCCATTTTTACTTGAAAGATTCTGGAAATGAAAAAATCCTGTTAGACTACATTACAAAACACCTAGAAACATCAGAAATGGACTACTTGTAGTGAAATACATTAAAAAATGCAAACAAAACATGTCAGCAAAACAAAATAACACAATGATTTTATTTAAAACAAAATGTCTATGGGTTATTAAAAACTAATTTGATACAATTTGATGGACTCAGCCTCTAATGACACAGTGTTATTGAATACACAAAGACATATTTTTTATGTCCGTCCTTTTTATTGCTAAATGTGTCAAAAACCACGTCCAGCCAGTCAATGTATGACTTCTTTATTAGGTTACATAACATATGTATCCTACTAACTGTTGCCAAATGTACAGGTTTGAGGTGGTGGCCATGTTGTCCTCAAACCTTACTGGTGAATAAATATAATGTTTCTTTTATCATACAAGTGACATTTACAATAGTTTTATCCTTCAAGTTTAATATTTGACCTCAAGTATTGTTCTTAGACAAATTAGAAAAAACATACACACAAAAAAGCAAAAGGCATTATGGAATTGATTCGATATTCCTCTTCAGCCTTTACATTACTCAAATTAAATGCTTAATTTTATCATTAATACATCTACAGACTTCCAATTTGAAAATGATTGCTGCATCACATTTAGGGATGTCATGAAGGAAAAACCGATCTGTTCCATTTCACACTTCTGCTGTAGTTATCCTCCCTCTACCTGAATATACAGACACCCTGAACTGCTCCTTAGATATTAACGAGAACTTGAAATGTTTGAGTGGATCGGTGTGATTAAATCAGACAATGTTCAACACGAGCCGGTGACTGACACGCTACGAGTCTCTCGCCCTGCGTGTCCTGTTCCTTTGCTCAGTCGAGGGTGAAGTCAGAGCGACGGGAGAAGCTGCTACGAGAGCACAAAGGTTATGTTACTGCGGATGTTTTGTCTAGAAATGCAGGATATGATTGAACAACGGGATGGAAAAGAAAACATTCCCTAGTAAATGTTTTGAGATGGTGCAAAGTCTGAGGTTTTGTGCTTCGTCTTTGGCAACCAGGTTCACGTCAGAGGGAGGTAAAGTGTGTGGTCCGTGGGTGGATGGATGGGAGGGGCGGCGGTCGGGTTGCTACATGTGGGTACCATCTTTCTGAGGCGGGGATGGATCGTTGCTTCTCTCATCGCTTCTCTCCGGAGTGCCGGGAGAGTCCGCCTGCAGGAAGGAGTCTGTTGAGCGAGTGCTGATGCGGAGGGGAGCCAGGCGGCGGAGGTTGCTCGGCGTCCAGGGCAGCCTCAGCTGGGCCATCTGGGAAGGGGCCACCGTGCTGCTGTCCATTTCCGCCTCCGCCAGCCACGGTGGCACCTGCATGGCCGCCGTCGGGTCAAACTCCGGCATGAAGGCTGGGTTCTCGATCCCGGCTAGACGGGAGAAAAGAGAGGAAGGGGTTGAAACGGGGTTTAATGGATTGGAAAGGTTGGAAAGAGGTGAGCGGGCCGGTGGACTCGTTTTACCTCCTGCTCTGTAGGAGACCGTCCTGGGGAAGTGACCACCGGAGGCCTCGCCGCCGGAGGCACTGTCTCCCTCAGAGAACTCAAAGTCTGGGGAAGAAAGATGTTAGGTTTTTAAAAACAAGTACATGGACCATAATAAGTGTATAGTTTATTTAGTTGAGAGACAGACCTTCATCGCCAAATGGATGACTTTTACTTCTGTCCATTGATTTTCCATTTGGCATCTGCATCAATGCAACATAGTAATTCAATCATTTTGTCAAAAAATATGATGAAGCACACGATATTACACTTATTATTAGGAGAAATGTTGTGTATGTTATCCCCTAAATGTCAAATAAAAAATAATGCTGAGGCCCCAACCTTCTGTTGCTTCTCCTTCTTTGGGTGCTTGGTTATCGTCTTCGGTGGAGCGACACCCATCTTTGCAGACTTGAAGGACTCCAAACGAGTCCTCATGGTCCTCTGGAAAATCTCCTGCACCTCATTTTCATCTTTGTTGACCTCAAAGTGGCTTCGGCTGTACCTGTGCCTGTGCTGTAAGCCGAAAGGACCGAAAAAGAAGAGGAGAAAGACTCTGAATCAGCTTGAGGATTGATTTGACGTAAGACATTGAGAAGATGAAGACTATTTGTAACCAGTCAGTCATCCAAAGAGTCATCTCTTGTGTCTGAGCTTACTTGCTAGGCTAAATTGCTGAAGCTAACCTGTTTCCTGCCCTTGTAGAGATGTTGCTGCAGTAGGTGGTGAGTGTTAATGTCCTCTGTTTCCCTCATGCTCTTCATGTCCTGCTCATACATTTCGAAGCTCACCGACGGCACATTGTCTCGCCTACAGGGGGGGAAAAAATCTGTTACTTTACTTGACATATGCCCTTATAATATGCCTTCATGCCTACTTGATGGCCAGTGCAGCATTTTGTTTGTTTTAACCAGTGTGGGGGAAGAAAGTCATGCAGGTAGACGAACCAAGTGCTGCGACTGCTTCTGGCCACCAGGGGGCAGAATCTGAGCATTCACATGGAGGCAAGGCAGCTGACTCTAGTAGATCTAACTATCTTTTTAAACTTTTTTATTGATTAAATATATCAATACCTATTTTCAAGACATAGAGCGTCCATATGCTTTAGATTTATTTATATTAAAATATGTCTGCAAACTCACAGCTGAAGATCATTCCAGAAACAATTGATAGGAGAAGTGTTGTTCATGATCACGTTGACCTCTGGCTGATCCTGTACTGGCTTCTATTTACACTTGCTATACGGTACAACCCAATTTTAGCTCCCCTGTGATTGTGGTGTAAATAGGTTAAAAGCGTTTGCTCACAAGATGGAGGAAACGGGCACGTGATCGTCAGACGTGTCCGCCGCGATGTTGGGTATGACCTCTGAGAAATCTTCACCAAACTTCTTCTTGAAGTCGATGTACGCCGTGTCGGGACTACGGACAAACTCCAGAGAACCTCTGCGTTCACCCTGCAACCAGGAGAGCGGAGGATTTGTTCACCATCTGCCACTGATCAGCAATCAATACTATGTCTATATCAGTTTCTCTGGTCTCTAACATAACTTGCCAAATAGTTTACCCATCTTTATAAGTCAATATAAACAATATAACTAGTATAAAACACAGTAAGTAGCATCTGAGTAATATAAGGAAACAAATTAATACTTTCCTGCCCTTTTATTGGATTATTGGATATTAATACGTATTGGATGCATGTAATATTGAGGTGTTTTTTTATACTTTTAGGTTTCCCTTGAAAACATCGTTACATGTCGCCCTGACCTCAGTGACATAGCTCATAGCATCCTTGAGGTTCAACTTGTGGAAGACATTGAAGACGTAGTCACGATTCTTCCTCGCCGACGATGTCATCAAGAGCCAGGACATCCAATTCTCCTCAAAGTTATTCCACCTTCATGGTAAAAAAGAGAGAAATGCTGCGTGATTGTTCAAACACTATAATCTGTGTTATATAACAGTACAATAAAGCCATTTCACAAGGTAAATAGTTTAAGATAAGTGTGCACATACTTGTCCCTCATGTAGTTGTGTCCTATTTGTCCAGATATATCTTCTATGGCAACAAGCATGTGGTCAAACACCTGAACAAAATGCAGAGATATCCTGTAATGGTTGGGTCGCAAACGGGAAGGTTACGTTTCCTGCTGCTTTATGTCTAAAAGGTGAATTGGTTTATTTTGAGCTTTACCTTATTCTGTACTTTTTCTATAAGCGTGATCTCTGTCGCCACAGCTTTCTTTACTTTCAGCCAGTTTACCAGCGGTTTCATCGTTATTCCCTGCAACCAAGAAAGAGATTATCAATGGGTTTGTCCCTTACGTAGCTCAGGCATCAATAAAGTTTCTCTTCTATTCTAAGTTACACAATAAGAGCGAACATGAAGCACGGCTGTAACTGCAGCACGTTACCTGAAGGATGACCGTGAAGTATACCACAATGAGTGTGGTGGAGACCATCAGATTCTTCTCCTTTATCTTTTTCTCATCAAGCATCATAGCCAGGCCGTACGCAACCGCACCTCGCAGGCCACCGTAGCTCATGATCACCTGATCAATGACCTCCAAGGGGACCAGCCTGAACTTGTTCAGGATCCAGGTAAGGAAAAAGACACCTGTAGTATACACACATACACACACACAGACAAACACACAGTAGGTTTTGTGACTTTTGACATTCGAGTACGTGAATTATTTCCACACTGAACTGAAAGTGGAGGACAAACTCAATCTCACCAATGAACCTGTACACAAAGATGAAGAGGAGTGTGAGGAGGATGAAGCCCGTGTTCCACACCCACAATGCCTTGTCAATGGCCGAGATGCCGAGGAAGATGAAGATGATGGTTTCTGAGCCATTAGCAAAAACCTTCAAGGCGTATCTGACCGTGGTGACGGACTTCTCGTCCATGTTTGCATTGATGTACTTTTGGCAACACATACCGCAGAAGACAATCCTACAGAAAAAAAAGAAAGTAAGTAAACACAGATGATGATCATAATGTTTAGCTAAGATATCATGGGCTATAAATACCAGGGGTGTTATTCCTATACCATTACAGTCATCTTTACTGTGTCTTTTCCAGTTCATTCTTTGTAGAACAGCTCCAGATTTTGCGTCTTGATGATATCACACCTTCAAGTCTTAGTTTCCTAGTTCTTCATGTTATATAATTGCACCATCCTGGACCACAGGGATACCACGTCCAAATTGTTAAATTGAACAGAAGTGCCCCTTTTAAGTGTAACGTAGGAGGGACGCTTTTCGAAACACTCACGAAAGGATGGCAGAAAGGGAGAGCATCTCAGCTGTCAGGTAGGAGAGGTACCCCAAGACGAAGATGAAGCCTGGCTCAATGATCTGGATGTTCTTGGTGCATCTGGTCAGCAGAGCGATGAGCAAACCAAACACGAAGCCCATCAGGGAGCCGCCAAACGCCACCACGAAGAAGGAAACTGGAGAGAGAGAGAGAGAGAGAGAGGAGGACACATGAGTGAAAGCATTTCCTGTCATGTTATCTGACGTAAATAACACTTTTCATCATGGAGAAGTAAATGGGTTCAGTTCATACTTATTCCTTTGATGATCTCCACAGCATCGATTTGGGGCCCACCCAGTGACACAAATGCATCAAACACGTTGAAGAGTACCTACGAGAAGAAGAAGAGGAGTTTGTCTTCTGCGTATCGCCCCCTATCAGTTGAAAACCTCGTATCGCCCAAGCTTTTCAGGAATGGAGAAAACCTGATTGACCGCCATACATTTTTGAGATTGTCCAAAGGGGTTTTGAAAGACTTTCACAAGCCCAAAGGGTCGTAACATTTTCTCCACCCGTAGAGGACCATGTGAACTTTCAATTGAAAGTCACCAAAATTGGTATGCTTCCTTTGATGGACGCACAGATCCCCAGCACAGTCACTGGAGAGGCATGGAAAGGTGAAAACAAAACCTCAGTATTTCCCATACATTCCCAATGTGCTTTTCACAATGAAAAGAACGCAATGGCATGATTCATAACACAAATACATGTGATATTGATACAGTTTGCGATCAAGCCACCTCATAGAGCACTTTGATCGAACTTTGAAGTGCAGGCAAGGTGACTTCAGGCTAGAGGCCTTTATTTTGAAATGCAGAATGTTTGCATTCTTTGCACTTCATGTCTTGGAAGTGTATTTTCCAGTGATGGATGCCTCTACAAACTCAGAAACTATGCTGCTTCTTATGTAACATCAAGAACAGCTGAGGACACCATTTGTGGAAAATGGTGATGTAAGAACAGGGCAAGTATTCTATTCTATTCTATTCTATTCTATTCTATCAATAATGTTGCCGTTGTTAATATTTTAACGTCTTATCATTATAGCACACAAACCACTGTCACGCCGTCGTTGAGGAGTGACTCTCCGAAGACCATGATGAAGAGGACCTCGTTGACATGGACCTCCTCAAACACGGCGATCACAGCCACGGGGTCCACGGCAGCAATCAGACTGCCGAAGAGGAGGTACTGCAGCAGGCCAATGTCGAGGTCGCCTGCAGGGTACAGGGCAGAAGGTACATTCACATTTGAGGCCTTTAGCTTATCCATCTAACCACCCTGTAGTCCGTGCAGTATATATAGTTAAAGTTGTTTTCAGTCAATCCAGGCTATTAGAGAGCTGGGGCATTGTATTTCTCTGTCTTAAAATCCATGATTGCACTATGACAACCCCTTATGAGTGTTGCCTCTCTGTTGGTTTTGTTTATGTTTTGATTCATTGACTGAGTGTTCGTCCATGGAGCAACGGTTCAGGAATTTATCTGAATACACCAACATTTTATTTGGTTAAATAAATACTGGATTGGTGTTTTAAGTATTAGAAAAGATACATCTAAATTTGGAAGTGTATACTGTAAGTGTAAATTTATCATGGATTTTGAAAGTCATAATATACAGCTATTTAACAATACATGCCAAAAAAAAGAAAATAATATTTTCTCTTATTTTTATATCAAACCCCATTACTTTTCCCTGGAAAACTGTGTATTTATAGTGGTTTCTTACCAATACCATCACAGATTTTTGAACAAGCCCCCCTCCTCCTCTCCCTAACGCATACTGCTATCCTATTGGTTTACACTGTTGTCCCCTTTGGAACGATCTCACATTATTCTCCACCCCAAAATCCTGTTTCAACCAGAAATACGTCAAATTACTGAAGCAAGATGCTCTCAAAACGCCACTTCATTGACAGGATACCAGATCCTAACCCAAGTCTCCCATCCCACTAACATCCCAGAGAGATATTGCCTCCTTTCAGATCTCACGCAGGCACTGGTCTGCTCAACAGTGAAGCGAAGGCCTCCCTTACCCATGGCCCCTCCCATGTGGCACCCCCACAGCGAGAGCCCCAACGCGGCAGCGTTCCAGCAGGTCCCAATGACGGCGTAGGTCAGGATGGCCCCCATGTTGCTGAAGAAGAGTTTGTTTGGCATGAAGTAGCCTGCGTCCAGGATGATTTGGGGCAACAGGAAGAAGAAGAAGACGGTTGGAGTCAGAGTGAAGGTCTGCACCTTGTCTGCCCCCCAGATGATACCGCCCAGGATGAAGCCGAAGCAGATCAGCAGGGCGCTCTCCGGGATCACGCTGGTCACGTGGTGGTTGGCCTCGATGACTGAGGAGATTTAGGAGAAGAGCAGGAATGAAAACAGAGATGGAGAACGTCACTGGTAGGGAAAGTATATGTGAGACCAGTGAAAAACAGGACAGGCCTCCTATTCAGCAAGCATCATGTCAAAAACAGTTGGAAAGAAATAGCCAAAAGTAGCATCCTCTCCATCCTGACATCATCTAGAACTGAAAAGTGTTATTTCTTAAACTATGGGTGAAAAAAACAAAATGTACTGTGAGTCTTTTCCACAGAAGAGTCGGCTAATGGGGATTCTTAACGAACAAGGATACAACTACAAGTGTGTTTTGATAATCCCGGTTCAGGGACGAGACTCAAGCTCAAGACTCAAGTCCTGGGCTGAGAAAGTTTGTCCCCAGGAAAGTGTTGAAACTCATCGGAACTAAACCATAAAACTAAAACTCTTGGTTGCACAATTTGCAAATGATCAACAGTTTTGTTGAACTGAGAAAGCGTCATTATTTTCTTCTTGGCGTATCATTAACCATTATGAAGGCAATCTCCGCCTGACCAAAGAAACTTTCAGCTCAGGGTACTCGGCTTAATGACCTTTTCTTTGGCACCATCTATTTCTTATTCAGCAATGTAGCCTGATCAAACAGTTGAATCTAGCCATTTGGAAATATTGATTTATCATTCAGTGCCGCGGGGCTTCTCGTGTTGCTGAGATGTTCCATATAAACGTAGTTAAAGATTAAGTTAAGAAAACTTCGGCTTGATGGTCTGAAGTTTTCCATAATCGTGTTTACATATCCCTGCAGAACTCTGTAACCAAAAGAAAACATTTTGCTGAAGCTGCTTGGAAAGTTTGTACTCGATTTATGTGTTACTTATACCCGGGGGCTTCCTGACGCCCTCAGGATCTGAGAGAAGTTATTCAAAAGCTCAGAAAACAAATAGATCACCGGCGCTGAATAATGAACATCCTGCTTTTACATGCAGCACACGAGTTGCATGACATTTAACATGGAGTATTTTCCCACACGCTCAACTGGTGTACACCTCTTGACAGTGGAACGTCTACTATGTGGTGAAAGGAAGAAGCTCCTGTTCTCTGGAACGGCGTGCTGTGTTGATAACACGGGCTGCTGTCGGCTCCTGTAACCATCAGTAGCACTGTTTCTTATGTAAGGCTATTTATGGCACGTTACTGTAACATGAAATCACAATCAGAAATAATGCTTCCTTCTTTTATCATATTTTTGTTTTGTATTTTGTTTTTTTGTTTTTTCATCAAACATTATTATTATTATATTATTATATTATTTTTGTTATTATTATTATTAACAATATTACTTTTGATTTCTGTGTTTATCTCTGATAGAAAGCCAGAATAGCTTATCTAGCATGCCATTCATAAAAATGTTTTTTGCATGGAAAGTTTTATTTTCAAATAATAATAATAATAATGTTTTGAAGCGTGACAATAGTACAGCACTGTAATCATCTTTGAACCTCTACACCATGAGGACTCATGTGTTGTTACACTAGATTAGCTGAGTAAAAATAGCACCACTATCAGACTCTAACATTCATCAAACTATTACCTTTCAGTCTCCTCTTTTTGATATCAGTAAACTTTTTCATGCCCTAAAATGTTATGTTTCATACCCATTTTAGCCACACCAGCCACCAATACCCATAATGCAATGAGGTAAGGGGTCTCCACATGGTGCCACTTAAAGGTCACGACCAGTATCCCTGTGATGCTGGAGCCATGTCCGTCCCCCGGGTGGCTGACGTTCCATCCTGACACCTCTGGCTCCGGATGCGAGCAGAACCTTTATATATCTTCTTAGGCCAAGATTGTGTGTATGTGTGTGTGTGTGTGTGTGTGTGTGTGTGTGATGTTTGACACACTCACCACTCGTTGCTTCGTTTCATCTTCATTTCTACCACATCCAAGTTTGACATATAATACCTATATTTGTGTAACACTTCTCTTAACAAGGTTTTGTAGAGAGTTGTGGTGTTGCACATAGTTTACACAGTGAAAGTGTATAAAGTGTGTGTGTGTGTGTGTGTGTGTGTGTGTGTGTGTCTGGGAGTGAGTGAGTGATTGTTGGGGGGGTTGCATTTGATAGATGTCATTGTTGAACTTTTTTGGAAGGTTTATATCTCACAGCGTTGCTTAATGATTAACACTGACTTACTCAATATTGGTTGAAACCCTTGAGGTGAGAGAACCTATGGAGACGAACCTCAGACTTTCCCACCCTGAGCTGCTACTAGGACACAATCCAGCTATGACTCATTTAAGACGTCTTTCATTAGCTTTGTACTGAAGACAATAACACAGAGTTTGGTTGCAAAGTGATACATCCACCTTCTTACAAGATGATGAAGTGCAAAACATTAAAACAGATAAAGGATCATAGCAACTGAAGTTTTATAAAGTGGATCTTCCATATTATAGAGATAATTCATAATAAACTGATTTTTTTTTCTCAAAATGGACACATAGCATTGTGGAATAGGACTCTTGTCATCTTCCTATACATTCCCATAAACATGAGTGGGTGTTTTCTGTGTTTTCTCACCCAGTCCCATCTCCGCAGGACAAGGCACAATAGCCCCATTGATATGAAGAGGCAACACAAACACTAAAATATCCCGGTTCATGACTCGATACCCAAGCTCTCACACAGGTGTGAGCCGGTATGCTTTTACTCGGAGCATGATGTCAGCAAACACACCTGACCCCAACGAATGACTTGATGCCTCATTTGCTACACGAAGCTGCTTCCTCTGCCCATGTCCATCATTTTGAGACCATGATTCAATATATACAGTCTATTGAATCAATAAATCAGCTGTGTATTGGATAGTGACATGGTTGTTTTCCAATTTGACCTAACTGCTGTAAAGGAGCTTTAATTATCTACATCTTTATGAGAGCTTTAACTTCACAGCCCCATAAATGAGAACCGATGTCACGCATGAGTTCCCATGTGAAGCATTATTAACTAATGACCCCATATATCATTATGAAACGACTCCGGCTCGGTGACTTTTTAACACCTGCAAAGAGAGAGGTCAACATCACGGTAGGAAGGTCTTATAAAGGTTATTTTCACACTGGGAGTTACAGGAGCTACAGCGGGACTGAATGCCGTTCATGTTTGTGAAGCCAAGCTACTGTAGAGGATCCATTTCTACTCATTTCTGACCTCACTACATTTTGACACCCACAAAAAGCTTCAGCGACCAGCAAGTGGATCAAACACGTTTTATATATTTTTACATTTTAGGCCTTTAGGCTCATGCTGTTCAAATGAGTGGACAGTTTAATAAACCTAAACATTAACAGAGCCACTGCATCCTGACAATAAATGTAATCAATGTTACACTGCATCCCTAGACTGGTCATGTTGGACGAAGACGTTTTTTTTAACCTGACTGAACTTCAGGAATGTGATAATTCCATGTTAAAGCAGGTGAAGAGAGAGATTCTCAGCCTGCAGGATGAGTAAAACCAGCCACCTACGTTTATTGTCCATTGTCCTCCGATTAAAAGCGAGCGGAGGGAATAGACTTCTTGAGAACGCTTGCAGTGGAGAGGGTGAAAGAAAGCAAACATTGTGAATGTGAGAGGAGGGAGTAAGAGGCTGCACCTTTTCTCATTCTGAAGAAAATACGCTATTGTCTGCACTTCACTGCACTGAGTGAGAATAAAGTCAATATTGATAGTACTGTATGTATTTTGGTTGATGTTGTATTAATTGTAGGTTTATTATGTATGTACGTGTGTTGTTATGTATTTATGTGTATCAGATCAACTAGTACCTCAATCTCAAACCTTCATATTCCCATCGTACCTGAAGCAGATGATGTCACTTAGAGCTGACCTCTGATCTGTTGTGTAAATGTTTGCTCAGCCTTTTCTCCGTTTACACAGTCTTGTTGGTTAAAGGGATAATAGAGACTTGAATTATTATTATTATTGAGTCAAATCAAATCTAAATCATCTACCGTCTCCCAACTTGCACAACGTGGTTGAATGTTATTCTGCAAAAACTCTGAATCAAATGTCATCCGCTACAGAAAAGCTTGATAAAGGACTGTACTGACGTTTTGGGAAATCAACCCATTGATCAACTTTACGTGATGAGAGGATGGGCAGAAATCAAACGTGGCCACTTAACACACTGTGTGCTAGCGTGTTAGCATGTGCACGGGACAGAGAAATCTACCGCGAGACACGAGAGATGATTCTGGTGGTTCTGGAAAAGGGAAGTGAGCCAATTTCCCCAAAAAGTCAGTGTAGTTATTTCAGGACATCAGTGACATTTTTTCACTGTTATCACTGATAATCTCTCAAGCGGGTTACTGTCAGTGCAAACACCGTTGTAACATTTCAGGGTCTGTTATGCCGGTGGCAGAGGAGATTAACAATAACGGTGCAGGAAGACCGACGCACATACATACTGCCGAAAGTTAGCGTTTCCCCCCGTAACGTGCAGGAAACCACACTCCTATATTTACGTGCACTCAGGCACCAACAAACAAGCAACGCACGTATGCATGCTCGTTGCATTTACAATGTCCACAGCGCCACATCGCAGTCTGTTGTGTACACATGCGATGCTAATGACCCTGTTTAGTGACCACAGCAGAGCAACAGAGCTGAGGCGCTTCATTAATTGAGCCGTCACGTGATCCAACCCCTCACAGAGGTCAAGCTCTCTACAGGCCCCAGGTCAGATATACCCATTATTTCAATTTCTAGATTAACAACTGCACATTTGAGCCAAACCACCTGAATTTAATACATTAGTTACACTGGAAACTACTTGGTGGAGGCTTTTATCCAACCTGCCTCACAGTACGACGAGTGTATACATTCATATGGGCTGAGCCAATGGTGATCAAACCCTAAAGCATCAATCAAACCCTCTGAATCTCCATCACCCTGTGGCTACCCTCTAATTCGACCTCTTTGTTCTCCACGAGCACACAAAACAGAAAGGTATTCACCACTAAAAAGAACTTGTGTAAAGCACTGAGCCTTTTATTTGATGTAGCCGAGGACAGATCAGAGAGGTTAAGTAGGACTCACTGAGTTTGCAGAGCCAGCTGACCAG
Source organism: Hoplostethus atlanticus (assembly GCA_034670405.1). Classification (NCBI taxonomy): domain Eukaryota; kingdom Metazoa; phylum Chordata; class Actinopteri; order Trachichthyiformes; family Trachichthyidae; genus Hoplostethus; species Hoplostethus atlanticus. The sequence continues at coordinate 9,654,590 of JAXDDX010000006.1, read as the reverse complement.
GATCCACAGGGCTACCAGGTAAGGGGTGGTGACGTGGTGCCACTTCCAGGTGACAATGGGCAGGGTGGTGATGGGCCCCCCGTGCTCCCCGTGGCCTGACCCGCTACCGTGGCCTGACCCGTTACCGTGGTCTGTCCCGCCACCATGGTCTGTCCCACTACCATGGTCTGTCCCGCCACCATGGTCAGTCCCTCCATCTGTCCCGTGCCCAGTGCTTGTGCCGGTCCCGTGGTCGGTGCCCGTCTCAGGGTTGGTCTCAGTGGCGTGGCCGTCCTCACTCCTGGCTTCACCGGCCAGGCTCAACAACATGAACAGAAGTGCAAATCGCCACATAGCTGCCATGTTTGGGTGAAGCAGGTGAAGCACTCTACAACCTCTTGGGGCATCTATTAGTTTGGGCTGTTGAATCAGAACAATCTCAGATTCGGAGCGAGTCTCTCATTCCTTCCCCCCTCTCAGGTCTCTCTCACGGCGCTCTGGTGTACGTCCACCTCTTCACCTGGTCTGAGCATGGTTGGTCCTTCTTCTGCACTCTCTCTGCCAAGGATACAGCTTTTTCAGAGCAGGTGAAGCTCAGCCCATGGTGATGCCTGTCTGTCTCCTCCCCCTTTGTACCCAGACCAGCTAGTTTGGCCACTTCTTCAATGGAAGATTTGGATGTATTCTTTAGTGCCACCATCCCCTTTTTTACTAGCTGAGAATACTTTTTTTGGGGGGGATGTTTTAATTGAAGTTAAGCTTTCATGGACTCTATTCCCTCCATGCCTCCTTGTATTCATGTGTAAATGCATCTGAGGGTATTTGTGCATGGGTGCAAAAAGTGCAAAAGTCTTAGGCAGCCTAGATGTTTTTTTGTCTTTTTTTATATTTAGAAACTTTTAATTTCATTATTTTTGAAAGCATCCTACATGTGCCTAACGCTTTTGCACACGTTTCACTCTTTTTCATGCCTGTATGAGTATCTGATGCTAGGAGGAGGAAAGGGAAGCAGTTTGACCCATTTGTCTCCCTCATTGCACCCCTACATCCCCCCCCCCATGCCAGAGTCCATAACAGTGACGAGTGTTGAGCCTTCATTGCCACTATACACGTGTGTTTAGGTGACAGAGACTTGCAAATGAACCTTAGTTTTGGACATGCCGTTTCTTTTCCATGAGGTGTTAATCAAGGTTTACACTCCAACTCGGGTACAATCCCTTTGGTTACAATTTAAACAGCCGTATCAGCTCCCATTCTCACGAACGGCAGGCAGTTGAGGAAATGCGTGATCGGGACTTATCCAATATTTTACCAGAAATCCCCAAAGACAAATACACGCCTCATCAGAAAGAATGTCTCCCTGAGTGACACATGTATAGCATGCTGTTAGATCCAGCAGTGGGTCTATAGAAGGGAGGATATCGGACCATTTGATCTGTTAGCTTTCCGATCAATATAAAATAACTGCTGGAAGTTACGTGTTGCAGTTAAATAAATGAAACTCGTGTGTTGATGTCCCCGAGGGCCCTTCCTGTCTGGTTCACCAGCAGAGTGTAGGGGTCCAAATAAGGCTGCACCGTCCCTGACTTAAATTCCTCTTTAGCCCTCTTCTGCGGGACATATCCTCTTGAAACCTCTGATTGTTTAATGTATATAACGTGAAATTTAACAAACAATCACACCCTCACACCATTAGTGCTTATTTTGTAACTAAAATACACAATATAAAGTTATATTTTTAGTGGGCTAAGGCACTGAATCTTTGCAGTGTGTCATTCCCTCTCTTTCTCCCACCTTTCCTTATAATAACGCAGAAAATGCGTTTTTTTTTTGTTTTTTTTCAGGTTAAACTTTGCGTCACCTGGCAGCCACGCCATCAGTTTTATGCTGTTGTCGGGCGCCAGCATGGATTTCAGGGGAGCTGTTTGCACGGCAACACTGTTGACAGTTTATGAGTAAACTGGCTGTGTCTATTGTTACCCTGGCTCGAGATAGGCTCTGGGCCCGATACCTAAGGTCAACGGTAATCAGAAGGTTGCTGGTGGAAAGGGCAACGGTCAGGAGATCAAACACTTGACCCTTTAGGTTAGGCATCAACAGGAACCAGATCAGACCAGCGCCAGAACCGTGGCGGGTTTGTTTGTAAATGTGTTTAAACCTGTGAGACCATTTCAAGCGTCTCAGAATAGGCATTGCTCAATAAATGTACATGGATTTCCCTTGGTGCCATTGGTGCACAGTAGTACTAACATGTAGCTGTACAGGTATATACTCAATGTTCTATAACTGTGTGCATCACAACATTAATATATAGCAATAGACTACATCAACATCAATACAACTCAATGATCCTGAGTTGCACTGTACGTGATGGAAGAGCTCATAAAGGCAACGCTGAGTCACGTCGAGGAAGAGGCATCGATGAAAACTGGACTCTCCCCTTGATTGAACACAAAGAGAATAAAAACCTCCTCTGTCCCCTGACGACTCAGACAAGACTTATTCCAGGAATCTTCCTCATTCCTACGCTTATGATCAGTCACAATTTTTCTATATAAAGAGAGGGGTTTTTTGTAGGGCGTGTGACTGTGTTTGGATTGGTGCTTGTGCCAATACCCAGACAATACCTCACTGATAGACTGGACAGGCTGGTGTCAAACATCCATTGACTATTCTTTCCATTATCATATCAAATTCTCTCAAACACACACACTACCCAGAATCAAAACATTTGCTTTTCTAAATCATTGCCACACCTTTTGACACTGTGAGGTTTTGACATAAAAGATTACGGGGTAAAGTTACCTAAAAAAAATATATATTTTATGTGAAGATGATCCTGTTTTGATGTTTCTGGGGGAGGGACTTCCAGGCAATCTGAGCTTACACACTTGGCACAATGAATACAAATAGTATCTCTCCCACTGATGAAAGTAGCCGTTTGGGAAATGTCACCTCCATCCCGTTGTTCATCCGCCACACGCTTTGTTTACGGTGTCTCGTTGTCGAGGAGAGGATACTGAATGAGAGCAGTTCCACCCGCATGGACATCAGTCGGATGAAGGACGAGTAGGAAGTGACACCGAAATGTTGAATCAACACACGTTTGATGAAGGGGCTTTTCTATTTTAGTTGACTTCAACAAAGTTTCATATCAGCACTTCGGTGTTGAGTAATATGCTGAAAGTGTCCACAATGACTATCAGAAACACATAGGCTCACACTGTGGCCGCCACACCCACCGTCATTCAACACCTGTTAGACTCCACAAAATGATGAATCATTCCCAACTGGGTATTTCATCAGGAGACGTTAGACAAGCCTTTAGTGCATGAAGGTCTTTTCATGACCATGTTTGTGTGTTTATCATTTTAATGGTGTTTGATCATTTGAGGAAAATCTTGACCTGTCTGTGAGTTCATGATTCATTAATATGGAGTTGGACCCACTCTTCTGGGAAGGCTTTCCACAAGCTTTTGAGAGTGAGTTTGTGGGAATTTGTGCCCATTCAGCCAAAAGAGCATTTGTGAGGCCAGGCAGTGATGTTGGACAAGAAGGCCTGGCTCGCAATCGGCCTTCTAATTCCTTGAGGTTGAGGTCAGGGCTCTGTGCAGGCCAATCGAGTTCCTCCACACCAAACTGGTCTAACCATGTCTTTATGGACCTGGCTTTGTGCTCAGGGGCACAGTCATGCTGGAACAGCAAAGGGCCTTCCCCAAACTGTTGCCACAAAGTTGGAAGCGCCCAAATGGCTAAAATGTCTTGGTATCCTGTAGCAGTAAGATTACCCTTCACTGGAACTAAGGGGCCAAGAGACAAAAAAGAGGAGTTAGAGGAGTCAGGAATCATCAACTACTGCCATTTATGTAGAAATACGCCGACAGCAAACCTGGGTGACTTGAAGGCTTTATTCAGATCCATGACAGAAGAAAGAAGAAGAAATAACTCCGTGGAAAACCAGGCATTCATCATCATGGCATGAATGAAATCTCATCTTTTATCTAGGCTCCCCTTGTGAAAAAGAAACATACGTCATATAGAATCCTCTAGTACTACCATAGGAGATCAAATAAAATACAAACCACCCACCAATAAAAAATACCATGAAGCATGAGAAGGTCACTGTCAACTCACTATTGTGTACGATTTGTGACCCACACCAACAAACCTTGTGTTTACAGTTGCATGGAGCCAAATTGTGCATTGTCCTGGTAAAAAACAAACTCATCACCATGATATGTTCAAGTAAGCAGAAGTCATGTTGTTAAAAATATGACAGAAGAACAAGCGACACTGTCAGACCCTCCACTAGAGGGACCAGAGGGACTAGAAGCAGTGATTCTCAATCCAATTAGAGGCTTCAGGTTTTCATGATACTTTAATTGGTTCAGGTGCGCCTGAGTAAGGCTGGAGCTAAAACCTCCAGGACAGGGGGTCCTTGAGGACTGGATTGAGAACCACTGGACTAGAGCAGTGGTTCTGCTGGTTTTCTATTCTGCCAGGTAGTTGGACAGGGACTGATTTAGACCTGTGTCACCAGGTGAAAGCAAAACTACCTGATAGGACAGAAAACCAGTGGAACTCCGGACCCAGAGGACTAGCTAGGCAGCATTTTGGAGTCGTTGTGGAGCTGCAATGGAGTTTTTTGGTAGACCAGACATGGGAGAGTTATAGTAGTCGAGTCTTGACGACACAAAGTTTGTCACAGTCAGCTGGGGAGAGCACTTTGCACTGATGTTCAAGATCATACGGGGAGAAATCCATCGTAGAAGAGGCAGCGATAGAAACTTCTCCAGACAGTGGCCTCAATGGACCAGAATGCAATGCAGCCACAAGACGTGTTGCATTTGGAAAAGCTCACTCCCCTATTGCTCTCACCACCCGCCTACTGAATGCAACAACTTCAGGCAGGCTCTCTCTGGGTTGTTGAAAGGCATTTTGGGAAATGTAGGAAATCACTACCTCAAATAGAAGTAGACAGGCAGGTTAGGGGAAAGATGGTACACAGAGACAGTAAATTACAGTTAACACTTAATCACAAAGTAACTCCTGGAATGCCCTGAACACCACAGACGGTGTGTATAACGGTGTAAAGGGTGGTGTTTCCCTTTCAGTATCCACACCACTTACCGTTTTTAACAAATACACATTTATTTTGCACAATGCAAAAAAAAAAGTGCCATTTTACCCCGTCCTCCCCTACTTGTTGCTTCAGCAGGGCTGTGGCGCAGCCCAGCGCGCTCTGCTCACATGACGGCTACCCAGCATGCCGTGGGCGTCCACACACAAACTGCCAGCAGATGAGCGGAGGATGCGTTTGGGTAAGTCGGATTTTAAACACCCAAGAAAGTCGTACTCGTACACGATTCGTCATGTCTTGGATAGTTGCGTTGTGAGTGACGGAAGTGTAGATATAAAACAGTCTTTCTTCACATCGCCAGAGAGTGGATCGACAGCGACAACTTGCGGAGTAAAGTTGCGCCGGTGTTACGATAGTGAGGTTTGGGATTCGTTTGTTTTTACACTCGGGAGTTTGAAGGCAGAGAGACGAGCTGTCAAAAAACGATGTCGCCACAAATAAATGACCAAAACCGGACGGGGTCGGGGGGGGGAGTCGCGGTTTAACTGTATGGGAATGGATATCGCTGCTGAAAGCCGATATTGTACCGTAGACAGTGGACAGTTGTGCGTCATCTATCAGCGGGTTGGGTTATGGACAGTAAGACATGTAACACTTCAAAATAGAAACTTAAAATGGTATTGAAACAATAACAAAGCTAAATTGACGCTGGGTTGTAAAGCCTTACAGCATTTTATCTAATTTTATACCCCTCTGTGCATAGTTTGTGTACCGTGATATTCTATTAATATACCGATTATTTTTAATTGAAAAATGTCTGTTGTGTAATCTGACAGAGCCTGATGCAGTTAGGAGGCCCAGCCCAAACAAAAAGACATATATATATATATATATATATAATCACTGTTATCGCCCCATATACAATACAGACAGTTACATCATTGTATAAGTTGCATAACTAGCAAGAACAGTCTTTTCCAGTGTGGTTTTATCAATGGGGGTCCATGGTCTAATGCAGATCTACTCGGGGCTCCTTGACATGAAAAGGAGCATGGAGCCAAAATGAAGAGTTTGACATAGGAAACATATCCCATGAAGTAAAACAATACCCAAATTTAAACTTGACAGACATACTGGTAATGTAGTAAGTCTTAAAGGTCTGCCTGTTCAGACAGCGACTATTTAGCAGTGGGGGGAAAAGATGGAGCAGGCATCATGATAAAGCTATCAGTGTTTATGACCATTGCCACAACAGACACGGTGTCCTGATTTGATATCCTGCCTGGGGCTTTCACGGCCTGCTGCTGCCGTTGACACTGTAGAGATTTTACATGTTTTACAATATTTAAAGCTGCTCTAGGCAACTTTGCAAGTTGCCGGCTCCAAACGGCAGCCAGAAGGTAACTGTTTGGAAAATTTGAAATTCAACACCCAGTAATCCTGTAACGTGATGTCAGTAAACTAGCACGCTTATGTGTACCGACCCAGCAGGTCTGTGATGTTATATACCAAAGGAAACTAAAGGGATGAGAGAGGGAAAAAGATCTAATGTTGGTTGTTGTTTAGGAGACAGTTGAGTTTTGTTTCATCACTTCCTGTGGGTGGAGAAGCGTCCATACCCAACATCAGAGCTTCATTCAGGCAAATAGGGCGAACCTACAGGGTCTCGTATAAGGGGGATGGGAAACTCTTCTCTATTGCAGCCCCACTTTGTGGTTTAGGCTGATAAGATTGGTGTATTTTTACACAAACATCTCACCTAGTGCAGCTTTAACTCTCCCTCTATGTGTTTTTAAATCTCAGGATTCTCCTCTCTTGGCTCAAAAACTGCACTGGAGGAGTCAAGTCATACATTTCAGTCAGTCTATTATGGCAGACTCCTGATGTACAAGCTTTAATAGGTCCAATAATAAATGGATCTACTGTTTGAATAAGACGTGTGTCATATCGCGCCATCTTGCATCACGTCATTTTTATTGGCGTGCAAGAGTTTCAAAGTACTGTCCTGTGGCCACGCCAGAACTTCGACCCTTGACCAAACAGATAACGAGAGTATAGGCTGCAGGCGATAAGGTGATAATGATTTGTGTGTTTACAATTAGGTTGATGGTCTGTTTTGTGCGCATCACATGTTATATCTGTCTGAGATAGACACCAAGGTGATATAAAGGAGGGTAGAAAGTCGTTGAGTTTTAATTGGATTCACACCGTCTCTCCCTCTCTCTCTCTCCCTCTCTCTCTCTCTCTCTCTCTCCTTCTCTCTCTGTCTCCCTGCCTCAGCCATGGATCCCAAGGCTGTGTTTTCAGCCTTGGAATCGGTGTGTGAAGAGAACATTTCTGCTCTGTGTGGGCCTACCGACTTGCCATACGGTGACGTTGCCAAGCGCCTGGTCACCTCTTTGAGACAGATTCAGGAACACGGCCGAGCCCTGGAGCCCGTGGTTGCCGGCTTCACCGCGGTCTACCACCACTATGATTTCGACGCACAGACACCCGGGAATGGCTACCGCACCCTGGTCAAGGTAAACCTGGTCCCACCTTGTTCGTGATGTAAACAATCTACCGTATTTGTTATTTTATTTTATTTTGAAGGGACAATCAGTAAGAGTTTTACTGTCCCATAGCACAAAATGACCCTAATACATCTGCAGGGGTTTGACACGTCACTGATATTGATCCATACAAAATATCAGTCCTGTGCTTTCCATAGCTGCTACAGAAACATCTAGCTGTGCCACTAAATTAAAAGGGCATCAAGTTACTGTCCCATAGTCTTTCAGTAGGGGGTTGATAGTGTTGCTCAATACCAATGACTCAACCATTATGTCACCAGTTACTGAGATGTCTGGCTTTCAAAACTGTCTGACCTGTACTCTTGTTTTAGAGCCAGAACTCCTCACCCACAGGCATTTCAAAATAAAACAAACTCAATGCCCTTTTAAAAATCATTGTCAAATGAATGGTGTACAATTGGTTTAATTGTTCCTCATATTTCTTCTTTCTCTTTCCCCCTCAGGTCTTGCAGTCTTGCCTTATGCACATCATCCATAAGGGCCGTTACATTGCCTCCAACTGCCACGGTGCCTTCTTCAGGGCGGACCACAACGCGTCTGAGATGGAGGCCTACTGTAACGCCCTGTGCCAGCTGCGCGCCCTGCTCTACCTCGCCCAGCGGCTGATGAACGACAACGACTACGGGCAGCTGTACTCCCTGCAGGACGGGGACCTGAGCCGGAGGTTTGTGCAGGAGTACACCTCCATGCACAAAGCCTGCTTCTACGGACGCTGTCTGGGCTTTCAGGTCAGTCGACAGCAGCAGAGTCTTTTGTGTGTTTTTTTATTTTTGTACTGTGGAGATCAGGCCAGGACAGCAGCAGCACGTTGAATTACAGACAGAACAATAACAATATTTCACAATGAACAAGAGATGATCTGAGAGACAGAGAGAATTAAAAACAGCTATTGGCGATGCACCTTACATTTGGTTGTTTGGTGGTGTATTACTTTTATTCCCGTGGATAACCGGCCAAATGTAGACGACGTGGCGTTACATGTAGACATTTGTGGTAAGATATTGCTTTTATAGCAGTAAAATTCAACAAGGATTGGGCTTTAATTCTATTTTCACCCTCCACCAACAAAACATTAGTGCCCCAGTGATAATCAGTAAACCTCCTTGCTTGATTCATTCCATTGAACGGAGTGAATCAATCAAATGTAAACAAGGCGGAGTGATATCGTTTGAGTTACAAGGTTTGTATGTTGCTATGTATTATGTATATAGCAGATGTTGTATAAATGTAAAATATAGAATATCATATTATTATCATGTTGTCATCCCAGTGCGTTACCTACTGTCCTTTTAAGAAGTGCCATAACTGGTTTTAATCTGGTGCAATCAATCATCGTTAACGAGTAGGTGTCACTTTTTATTACGGTACCGGTCATACAGGACATGATGTCATCATGGTGTCATTCTGTGTGTCATTCTGTGTGTAGACAGAGTAACACAATCTCTTAATGCTTTAAGATGTGGAGTTCATATGAGTTCTTTTGACACAGAAGCATTTCATTATTAAAGCATCGGTTATCTTATTTAGCAGGTTGTGTTTGATGTGTCATGATCACGGCAGGACGTAGGGCAGCTCCGGTGCGTCTTGTCTTAAATGTTGGACACCTCCTTTTTGTTCCTCTTATTGATCGTCCTAATAATTTCTCTTGATAGTACTCGCCAACCCTTCGCCCGTTTCTCCAGACCGTCGTCATAAGCATGGTTTCATATGGAGAGACGTATGGGAAACAGCAGTCTGGGCTAGGTCAGTCTTTGTCTCGGTCTTGTTGTCCTTTTAATTGATGGCCTGTTTAGATGTCGTCATCCTTCTGAAAACTGTTCTGTTGTTCTGTTCAGGCATGGCGGCCCTTTCCCTCCTCACGTCAGGGAAGTACGTCATCGATCCAGAGTCGAGGGGGGCCGAGTTTGAGCGCATAACCCAGAACCTGGACTTGCAGTTCTGGAAGTCCTTCTGGAACCTGACCGAGTCTGGGCTTATAACAGTAGGCAGGACCAAACATCGATTTGATTGCCATCTTCTATCACGTACTTGTCAGAGTGACTCTTGTGCTCCACGTTTCTCCTCACCTCCCCCTGTCCGTCCCCTCTCCTCCCTCCCAGGGCTTCAGCAGAATAGCCTCTCACCCCGTGCAGGTGAACTTCACCCTGAGTGTACCTCCTGTACCTCTGCGCCTCCCGCTGGTCTCGGACCCCAGTCTCTTCGCCACCGTGTCTCCTCCGGTAGCCCACTGGGGCCCGGGGCCGGTCCACATGCGTCTGATCTCCCATGAGTTCAGAGAGGGACAGGTGAGGCTTGTAGAATAGAATTCAGAAAACCATGTTTCCTTGTGACATCTGTAGATGAGATTGGTTCTCTGAGAGTAATCCTTTAATTGTTTTATTATCTCCTGTTTTTGGGTTACTCTTGAGTCAGTCTTAGGTCAGCAAACGTCCTCCCACACCTCTGACTTCTTTCCCTTTTTATTGCTTTGTTACCTTCATCATTTATTGTTTTAGTGTAGTTAGTTCAGACCTATAGAAGCTCCTCTGTAATGTCTGTATGTTGGAGAAGGTTTGCCACCACACCATCACTGATGTGGTCTCGCATTCTTTCTTCCCGTATATAACGTATTAAATCTACTAACCGAATTGTTCTCTTGTGTCTGCTGATGATTGACATCAAGGTTGACGAACCGAGGTTGGAGTCCTAAGATTTCCACCACAGGCTCCACAGGTGTTCTGGTTTCTGGTTGTGTGTGCAGGAACGTGACCACATCCCTCTCTGTACATCATACATCTTTCTTTCTTCGTGACCTATCCTCTATAGGACAGTGAGGAGTTGCTGGCGTTCTCTCGCTCCGATTCTCCCCCTCTCTCCCTCCCCCTGGTCCCCTGGTCACAGAGACTGCCCCTCTCCCCCTGGCTGCTCATCCACTTCCACGGAGGAGGCTTTGTGGCCCAGACCTCCAAGTCCCATGAGGTACAGCGCGCTTCAGTACTGATAATGGGTGTTGCTTGTTCTTTAGCAGATGTTTGCAACGATTATAGTGTTGATGCCACTACTAGTGTTGGAGCCATAATGTGGTTTTGTGTTTGTTTTATTTTGTGCCTCATTTGGTGCACATGCAGTTCAGTGGTTGAACATGGGGTGGAGCAGTGTGTGGATGTGCATATAGGTGGTTGAATGGTGAGGGGAGACAGGTGTGAATGAACGGGAAAGGCAAATAGTTTTTTGACCGTGTCAGTGGGTCAGCATGCCAGAGTGTCTGGCGTGCTGAAGAACGATCTGAATTAAGGGAAACATCTATTTTGGACAGAGCTGTTATCTACCTTTGCTAAGGTGAGCTGCTTAACTGTAAATAAATACACAAAAGACGAAGAGCACTGGACATTGGTTTATTTTCACCCCAGAACACGCGTCCTAAATAAGTTCGACCCGTTCGCCCCTCAGTGGCTTATTCAAATATATAATGTTTGTTTAAAGTCATTACAACTAGTAATAATGATCTTTAGCGCTTGGAAACTCAAACGCAGTGTTAGAAAGTGCTTCACTGTCTGGAAAGTAACAAGTAAATACAATAATACAATATAGAATATCAATAAATAAAATGTCTGGAAGTGATTAGCAACAAATGTAAAATAGTAATTGTAGCAGAAAAATTGCTTAAAATAATACTAATGAAATTGAAGTTTCTCATTTTTTTGACTCGTTTCTCTCGTCACACATGTTTTCCTCCACCCTCCATCCACCCTCTCATGTGTTAGTATTACCTGAGAAACTGGTCCAAGGATCTGGGCGTCCCCATCCTGTCCGTGGACTACTCTCTGTCACCTGAAGCCCCTTTCCCCAGAGCCCTGGAGGAGTGCTTCTACGCCTACTGCTGGGCGCTGAAGAACTGCCATCTGCTGGGTTAGTGTGTGCCGCTGGAGCCAGACCACACCGGAGTACGGCTCTACGTTAGAGACGATGCATTTCATATATTTCAACAGACCCGTTCGGGAATCTGGTAGCATCAGTCATTGCTCTATAGCTCAAGGATGAATGTGTTTTCTTTTTGTTCGGACATTCACTGTTGTTGTTGCTGTTGTCCTCTGCTTCTTTGTGCTTTATGTGGTCCTGGATAAGATAAGAAGAAACTTAAATGATCCTCATTGTAAGGGGGGAAAAGACAAGGAGATAAGACAAATAATAAGCAATAAACCAGTAAAAAGGATCATGAAAACAATAAAGCAATAAAATAGAGCGTAAACAGAATTTAAGTGTACGCTGGTTGTTAAAATGTTGAGTAGACCGTATCGGATGTATGTAATTCAGTTGTTACTCTACATACAGAAGTTACTAGCATGTAGCGTTGCATGGAGGTGCAGTATTACTGTTTACACACTGACGGTTTTGTGTTTGTGTCCCAGGCTCCACAGCAGAGCGAGTTTGCCTGGCGGGGGACAGCGCTGGGGGGAACCTCTGCATCACCGTGTCCATGAAGGCTATAGCCACCGGGATACGAGTCCCCGACGGCATCATGGCTGCCTACCCTGCCACCTTGCTCACCACCGACGCCTCGCCCTCCCGCCTGCTCACGCTCATCGACCCGCTGTTGCCTCTCGGTGTTCTCGCAAAGTGCCTGAATGCCTATGCAGGTATGTGGATAGATAGGGCGTGTAGGCGTCAAGGTTGGATGCCATTTCATGCCTCATTTATTAAAAGAGGACCTTCCAGTTCCATTGGACCAGAGGGCAAAATATCAGAGGGATTTAAGAGCAGCCCACATAGCAGATTTGAGGCGATGAAGGTGAAAAATCAAAAAGAATCAACAACAACGATCCCGTCTGTGTCGAGTCGTGGTCTGACGGCTCGCTCTCAACACTGTGGTGTGTTTGCTAACGGGTTTTGCTGGTCAGCTTGATACATTCACTGCCATTGTAAACACTGGCTAGCTGCTTGGCCTAGTTACCCACAATGCCCTCTGAATGACACTGACTGCACAACAAACAGAAACGGTCCAGTTTGGTGCCAGAGTGTGTTCTCTCACTCAGAGTACCGATTTGTGAACACATCGAGTTTATTCAAGGAAAACCTACAATATTCTTACTGCTTTGTTTTATTTGTTGCGACCGAAACAAAGCACATCACTTTTAAGCTTCATATAATTGACCATCTTTACCCATTCCTGCAATATACTGCCTACGTCTGTTGAGACAAATGGCAAAAATTCAACTGTGAGTAAATCTAAATGTATAGAAGTGTGTTGGACATGCTACTGTAAATACCACATTGATGTTGTTCCTCCTTCCTCCTTTCCTTCCTCCTCTCTCTTCCCTCTGTTCTGCTGATTTGTTTCATCCTTTCCTTCCCTCCTTCGTCGTCTCCCTCTCCCAGGTATAGAGTCTAAGACGGTGCAGCCGGCGGCGGGACCCGGCACCCTGAGTGCGCTGGGCTGGGACACCGCCCTGCTGCTCAGTGACCTGACGCAGGGAGCCTCCAACTGGATCCAGTCCTTTCTGGATCCCATGCGGACTACGAGCTCGCAGTCGTCGGTGCAAAGAAGGTTCCCTGACCATGAGGCCCACAGGATACTCTCCTGTGCTTCCCAGCCGAACTGCGCAGGACCCAGGGACTACCCGGAGGGCTTCGAGCCCCTGCGCTCCGAGTGCCTGGCCTTCATTCACCAGACTGCCTGCCCCGTTATCAAGAACCCATTCGTGTCACCCCTGCTGGCTCCTAACAACCTACTGAGAGGCCTGCCACATATGCACATTGTGGTGAGAGAGGGAACTGAGGGAAGCAGTGGGTAGAGGAGTTGAGCTGAGGGTTTATTTCATAACTTGGTCTGGGCATTTTGTGTATGTGCCTAGACATTTTGACAAGTCCTTTCCATCGTTACTTCAGAAGGCAGCAGGCTGAAACATCTAGCTACTAGTTATACGTCTTGATGAAATGAATTAAAAGGCCCTGAAGTAAGATTTCTACTGCCCCATAGCACAAAATGACCAGAATATATCTGTAGGGGGTTAATGGTGTTACTGATCAATACCAGTGACTCAACCATTACTGCACTTTCTGGCCCTTTTTGAAATACGTTTCAAGTCCTTGTGGATCACTTGCACCTGTTTTCCAAGCTTTTACACACACATAAGTTCATAGAAGTGGGGCTTTTATTGCCAAGGCTTCACACTACCTGTTCCCCCCAAGTTAGCCTGTTTTTCTTTTTTTTTCTGTCTGTTTTTCCATGCTGTGCTTGCATTTCTTCCAGCGAACTCTCATGATTTTTTTCTGACGATGTGTCCACACAGGCCTCTGCTCTGGACGCCTTGCTGGACGACTCTGTGATGTTTGCCAAGAAGCTGCGAGATATGGGCCAGCCCGTGAGTCTGACCGTGGTGGAGGGCCTCCCGCATGGCTTCCTCAGCCTATCGCAGCTCTCCAAGGAGACGGATGTGGCTTCGGATATCTGCGTGGAGCGAATGAGAGACCTCTTCCAGCAGCAGAGCCCGCCCACTCCTCTTCGTAAACGGCCAAGGACTAACCACGAGACGTCAGGTTGATTCATCCGTCAAATGGGGAATTTATCATTTTGGACTGTTAAAAAGTACACGAGGCTCTGACGGTTGTCTGAAACGACGTGGGGAGGGATATACAATAAAATCAGGTTAAGAAAAGGTTAAAAATGAGGGAGAAATAAAAGGGAGGGGAAACAAACTGCAATACTGGAGGAAGCTTAAGGATTTTGTGCTTGGAACTCATATTTTCTGTATGTAATGATGATTCACAGACGCACTAATTATATTTACTTTGCTGTCAAGAAAACACTAATATCTAATATCACACTGAACGATGACAAATTCACGTTGATAATATAGTTGTATTCTAACAGAAACTTCACGCTGGGTGACACAAATCGCAAGAACCGTGCTATGCAATAATTTCTGAACTCGTGTCTCGGTTGTTGTCGAGCTGTCGTGGCTTGACTTCAGAGATGTACAGGTGTTGAGTTGTCTTGGTCTTTACTTGCGTTACCAAACTGAACAGGGTTGTGGTTTACTTGGTGCAGGGAATACACTCTGGATGTACTGTATTATGTTCAGGTCAAGTATATAATCTGGTATTGCCTGTTTTTCAGATGTTTACATGCTATTGATAAGGTGGCCTTCACCTGATGTTGACCAGCAGTATGGGGGTGTGAACGTAACTTGTTGTACTGTAAATATTTAATGTGTATTGAAGTATTTAAAGCCTATATTAAATCAAACATTGCTCTTAAAATGTGTGAGTCTTTGAAGTTTGGGGACCTGCAATTGAGTTGATGTGTAAATTGAAAAGGTACACAGTGTAAACTTACACCACTGTTCTAATACTACTGTACTGTACCGCCACCAGACCGACCTCCTGACCTCCTGACCTCCTGACCCAGAGGAGGCTGAGTGGTGTCATGATTTAATACATTCACCATTTCATTTTGAGTCATTTCAACTTTATTGTAGAAATTATTGCCACTGTACTTCAGTAAGTTTAAGTAACAAATTGCCTGGAAAAATCAGTGTATTGATTTTTGCATTGCGGGTTATCGCTGACATAAAAAATCTCTTGCAAATCCCAATATAATATGACATTAAACACACCTGGCAAATGACCACAGAACTTGAGTCATCCAGCACAGCTTGAGATTTCCCATCCCTCATGGTAACTCTGGGTGTTTGCACTATTTCCACCTGTCTCATTTGCGTGGGTTCCCAGATATGATGTTTTTGACACTTCTTGGAACCGGCTCGCTCTTCCAACGTGTCTTCTACTGGTTCTTTCTCAGTATCAGGTGTTGGTGACGTTGATGGGGGGGTGGAGTAAAGGCCTGATTTAAGTTGGTGGAGCTAAGCTCCCTGTCAGCAGACCTCCAGTCCAAAGCCACAATGATGTTCCCTATGTTTCTCCTGCTGGTGGCTACCAATGGTGAGTTTGAGTCCGACTGAACCTTCGGCTTGCTGATTCCATTTGTAATGAGCCAGATAGATACAACTTTGTATCTATAGAAATTGAACTTTTTAGGATGTCTTTCAGCATTTTGACAGTTTTTCAAGACGCTTCGTGGGCTCTGGGGTCCATTTGCTCAGTACTAAAAGCTTAAAGTGCTAAACAAATGTCATCAATTAAGAATCAAACTGGGAGGCGCTCAATTCTCCAACTTGCTGTTACACCCAAAGACATCATTCCTATCACTTATTGATTTATTGACCCTGCAGACATACCCTTAGGATTTGGAGTCCAGTCTGTATCTCCATTATCCCAGATCCAGATCAACAACAAAATCGAATCAGTTATTCTAGCAAATTTAACGGAATCTGTTCATAAGTTTTTGAGATATCCTGCTGACAGACAGACAGACTACCGGAGGTGAAACATGACTTCCCTGTCAGAGGTGCCGGATACATCCCTCCTGTCTGGTCTTCATGTCTGATAGTGTTCTCTCTGACTCTCCTGTCGTCCTCGATGTCCCCTGCACAGTGGCCCTCGGTTTTGACGACAGGATAGTCGGTGGGTATGAGTGCAGGCCTCACTCCGTCCCCTGGCAGGTGTCCCTCAACAACGGCTGGCATTACTGCGGAGGAACCCTGATCAACGACCGCTGGGTGGTCACCGCTGCACACTGCCTGAAGTGAGTTGGACCTGAAGCAGCTATCGGGAGTGGTTTATTATGGTATTACTGTACCTTGGGTTGTAGAATGAAATTAATATATAGGCAGGGGTGGAAAGAGTGTTAAAATATCCTGCTCAAGCAGAAGAGCTCTTACTTTGCTGAAATTTTGCTTAAGTAGAATTCAAATTACTGGTGTAAAAATCTACTTAAGTATCTCATTTAAAAAGTACTAAAAAGGGACTGAGTTACTTTAAAAGAAAAACAAAGTTACATGATCTTTCCCATGCAATGCAGAAAGAGTACAGAGTTTAAACTAAGAAAAAGCACTCTACAAAATAAAGTGCATTAATCAAGTAAAGCTAAATTTGTATGACTTTTTTAAGTTTGGCAACTTAAATAAACATGAGAATGGTAGATCGGTCAGAATCAACCTGATTTCCCCAATCAATGTCAATAAATCAATGTCAATAAATCAATGCCAATAAATCAATGTCAATAAATCACTAAATCAATGTGTGACTGGGATGATTTCTTCCCAGAAGACCGCAAAATCTTTAAGGCCTCTAAAACTGAATTTAAGACTTGAAATGCTTTATTTAACTATTCAAGACCTTTTTAGGCCTTAGATAATCTCTCTCTCTCTCTCTCTCTCTCTCTCTCTCTCTCTCTCTCTCTCTCTCTCTCTCTCTCTCTCTCTCTCTCTCTCTCTCTCTCTCTCTCTCTCTCTCTCTCTCTCTCCCCCCCTCCGTTATCCAAAAGGGATGAGGAGATCGAGCTGCGTTTGGGTGAGCACCACATCCGCTACAAGGACGGCCCTGAACAGTTCATTGCTCCCGCTGTCATCATCCGCCACCCAGACTATGACCGTTACACCATCAACAATGACATCATGCTCATCAAACTTGCCGAGCCAGCAGAGCTCAATGAGTATGTCCAGCCCGTGGCCCTGCCCACCAGCTGTGCCCCCGCCGGGACTCAGTGCCTGGTGTCTGGCTGGGGAGCCACCCAGAGTCCCTGTAAGTCTCTTCAGCAGGGAGTTGTGGTCAACTGGATCAAGAAAAACATAATATAAATATGAATAAATATATGATTGCACCGCTTTGTTGAACAGGGTGTCTGCAGGTCCTGAAAAAGTCTTAGGATGTCTTAAATCATATTATAAGGCTTTAAATGGTCTTGAATATAATACAATTTTGTATTTAAAAAGTGTTATATTCAGTTTTAGTTGGTTTTCATTTGTTTTTTCATGTTTTCATTTTTACGTTTATCTCGTTTACAAGACTGGTCTTAAAATTAATTGTAATTAGCATTAAAAACGTCTTAAAAAGTCTTAAATTTAACTTGATGAAACTTGTAGACACCCTGTTGAATTCTCAAATCTTATTGGCCAACGAACACATTCCCTTTCTGAATATGACTATTGAAATACCTCTCTTTCTTTCTCCCATCCAGTTGGCTGTCTGAAATGCCTGAACTGCCTGAATCTGCCCATCCTGCCCCAGCAGGACTGTGAGAAGTCGTACCCCAAGAGGATCACCTCCTCCATGTTCTGCGCTGGCTTCCTGGAGGGAGGAAAGGACTCTTGCCAGGTACATGGAGACATAAATACACATTATAATGACAACGTGAGAGACAAGTGAATTTGATTATTATTTCACAGTGACAAACACAGTGGTTTATATTTTGAGTTGTTTCTTATTTGTTTGTTTTTATCGGCTTTTCTTTTGAATGCATTCCCAACTTATATTTAGATATTTAATATTCCTTGTTTTTATGCCTTTTTTATAAAACACTTTACACACATTATTATTATTATTGTTATTATTCAAGAGTGTATTCTCTCCATCAGGGAGATTCTGGTGGCCCTCTGGTGTGCAATGGGAAGCTCGAGGGTGTGGTGTCTTGGGGATGGGGCTGTGCTGAGGAAAATCGTCCTGGTGTCTACGCCAAGGTTGGTGCACTCTTGTGACTCCTAGCAGCAGCTGAAGAGCTCTGCTCTAAAATGGCATGTGTTCATTTTTGTCAAAAAAAAAATCATTACCTGAAGTTTACCCTTGAAAAATGTTTTGTAATAGTAGGTGACATGTTCAAACAGCGGATATCTTATTTTTTATTTTCCATTATTAAGATGGAAATTTTAACTTTCAAGAAAATGAATTAGTGCTGTTATGAAAACACCCTCACATCTCAGCTCCATATAGGCCCTGTTATAACCACCTGTTATGAAGGTAAATTAGACTCACATAGAATAGAGTTGAACACGTGTTTTGGAGTTGAATGCCACAGTAAATATCTCCAAATATGTGTTCTTTTTTAACTTGAACCAAAGAGGTGATTCAAAAATGTGCAATTAGCAAACACACAATAAATATACATGTAATTTTGCACTTGATTACATTATTTTAAAATGAAACTCGGCCTCATTGATTATAACTTCTCATTTATGTGGATGCAGCATCCTATATATCAAATGAGTTCTCTCTGACTTTTGACTGTATCAAGACAATTTGTAAACTTGCGCCTTGTCCATTGCTATCGGCTTCTCCTCCTGAAATGATATTTGGTTTATTATCCACAGGTCTGCAAGTTTACAGACTGGATCCACTCCACCATGGCCTCTCACTGATTTCCCTCGATAGAAGAGAGGTCGACTCTCCTAGTTCATGAGTTTATTTACTGTTTGTGGATCATGGTTTACAGACAAAAAATAAAATAGAACAATGAGGAAGAAGCTTATATTGTGGACTGTTTCTCTGCTTTTTTCCCACACAAATGCTCTGCCAGTTCCCCAGATAGTACATACTGAATAAATATTGTAATAAAACATAACAAAAGTCTTTCTAAATTAAAATGTACAATAACTTGGATAATATTTTAACTTTCACACTACCACAGCACTAAAGGACGACAGTAGATGGCAGTAGCGTTTTAGAGTTTCACATGTGATAAACAGGAGGGAGGCGACGAGGAAGAGAAGACGAAGAAGAAGGCGACCATGTTGATTTAAGGAAGACGAAACACAAAAGAGGCGATTTATTTCGAGTAAATTCAATTATTAAAGTGACCTGCAAAGGAAGTAATCGATCAACCGCAATAGCGTATCGCGTGTAAAATCACCAAGAGATTAAGGTGGGTTTTCAGTGTGTTTTAAGCATTCAATTTCCGTTAAAAACATCCGAATGTTGTTAGCGAGCTAGCACCTAGCTAACGTTAGCGCTACCTGTGCTAATGTTAGTCATATTGTTGTCGAGCTTGTTGACCGTGCCATGAAACATTAACACTGCGTAGAAGCTAATGTTAACAAACAAAACGTGCATTTGTGTATTTCCCGCTCACACAATGTTATCTTCAGTACATTCAAAGCTTTTGAAAATATTGAAGTGCATGTTGTACTAGTTTAGCAATTAGCTAGCTTAACGCTAAAACTGGCTTAACTCAATATATCTCACGAGACGTGCGTTGTCAACGATAACTTTTAACTGTTCGCCCGGGGAGATTAGCTAATTTAACGTAGCTAGTTGGCTTATCGTGTTAGGTGACATTAATTAATGTGAACAATTTTTCAGACCGATTCTGGAAACACGGAAGCAAAAGTAAGTTGACGTTGATCTGAATTGAAAACGAAATAGTCATGGCAAATGTCCGGAGCTAAGTTGCTAAAGTTGTAGCTAAAGTAGCTTAGCGCAGGTGGTGCGTTAGCAGCTTTGGCCGACATGAAACTTTTGATCATCAGTAGAAACTTAATTTATGAACCTTGTCATAGTCAGAACTCGAGCTAGTTTCAATTACAGTACTTTGGGCTCAGTCTGTCACTTAAGGCTGCCACCTGGCAAGTCGTTTGTATAACCATTAACAAGGCCTTTCATTACTCTGAAGCATGATCTTGGTAGTAGTAATTTTTGTTTTATCAGTTGTTTGTTTTAATGTTGATGTCGTCTACAAACCCTATCTGTTGCCCCTCAGGTGACAGGTTTGAGTTGTTGGCTGAGGAGGACGCGGGTTGATTACGCCCACACACACACATACACACACCGAGGAGGACCTGTGGTCTCAGTGGGAGAGAAGGTCGAACACCTGGAGCAAAAAGGAAAACAGACAGAGGACTCCAAGGGGGCTTAAAGCTATTTTGCTTTGGACTACAGTACCCCTTGTATATTTTTGATTTCAGGAAACTGCTCTTTCACATCTGGAGCGACGTATACTCACACAGTGGAAAATAAATATTGAACATCAAAGACTACGATTTTGGGGAAATATTTGTACAAAAGTTGGAAATCCTATTTTCAAGGACAAAGATATTGAGCAATTCTTATGGACTCAAAAGCAAAAGAAGACAATATTGTCATTGAATATAGAAAAGGAGAAGTTTAAGTATTGAACTGAGATTATATTGAAGAAGCTATTCCCCAGGTTCAAATTGCCTTAGTTGTTCTATTTCAGGACTTAAACCGCTTTGATACTTGTTCACATATAATTTTCTATATCGTGGGCAGGTATATTTATGCATATTGAATGCACGTTTCTCTTCATTTCGAAGAGTTCTTGTATAAAGACTTTTTTTGGGGGGGGTTGTACGGCAGTCACTCTGTTGTTGAAGGGGACCGAACTGCACGTACACGTGTGCATATGTAAATACTACAAATCGACTTCTGTTGTAAAAGCTTTGGACTAAAAGGATAGAGAATATTGTTTGTTAATGCTTTATTAAACTTTTCTACCTTTGAAGAGAATTTTTAAAAAGAAAAACCTAAGAGGCAAAAAATCTAAATCTTGGAAGAAAAAAAACTAAGGAAAAGAAGAAAATGGCAACCGCCAGAACAGAAAACGTTGGCACAGTTGTCATGGGACTGAACAAGCAGAATGGGCAGCTAAGAGGGCAGACCAAACCAGCCTCAATCCAGTCAGGACCTACAGCTCAAGGAAAGGTCTTGGGTGCACCCCATAAGGCAGCCAGTGGCCCCCAAGATGGAGGAGGTATTAAGTTCGGAGATGACTGGAAAAAGAGCCTACAGCTCCCTCCCAAAGACACCAGGGTTAAAACCTCAGTGAGTCAAATTTAATGGGTTATAATTTTACTTTTGCTTAATAGTAGTTGCTTTCTGGCATCCTGCTAACCATTTTGTATCCCCCACAGGATGTGACAGCCACCAAGGGAAATGAGTTTGAGGATTACTGTCTCAAACGTGAACTCCTGATGGGCATCTTTGAGATGGGTTGGGAGAAACCTTCCCCTATCCAGGTATGCTTAAAAAAACAATGTCTTACAGATGCAATCAGCAGTTTTTATGACCAGCAAAATGTTTGCTGTATTATTTTCTTGACGAGTTTGATTTCCAGATTGAAAATAAGGTTTTTGGAACTTCCTTGACCCATCATAATGTTGATGTAGTTTACTTCATCATAAAATGTTCATCAACATTACAAATCTTTTACAGCCTCAGAAAACATGTGAAACTTAAGTTTACCTGTCACATACTGTCAGTCCTTAAAAATAAAAACTGTAATCAAGGATAGTGGTAGGGCAACGGTGTGTTCAATAGAGGGCACCATACGGCAGTCACAGAATGAGATGAGAATGAGATTGTTGATCCCTCTCAGGAGGAGAGCATTCCCATCGCCCTGTCTGGACGTGATATTCTGGCACGGGCTAAGAATGGAACAGGGAAAAGTGGAGCCTACCTAATCCCACTACTGGAGAGAATAGACCTGAAAAAGGACCACATACAAGGTGAGACACTGAGAGGGGCATGTTTGGTGCGCACTTTTATCCAGTTTTACTCTGCCTGCCAATCTTCTGCCAATCTGCACTTTTTTCATCATGGAAGTTCCCCTCCTTCCCTTCTCTTCAATCCCACTGTTCATCGCTCGTCATCTTCCCTCATCCTGTCTCTGATAACTATTTGCTGCTATGAGATGTTTTCCCTTCCATCGATATGTCAATGTTACGATACCTTAATCATAATCTGCTTTCATACCCGTAGCCCTTGTCATGGTGCCTACCCGTGAGCTAGCCCTGCAGGTGAGCCAGATCTGCATCCAGATCAGCAAACACCTGGGAGGGGTCAAAGTCATGGCCACCACTGGGGGCACCAACCTGCGAGATGACATCATGCGCCTCGATGAGACTGGTAAGGTTCCATTGCACTTCACTCCATGGCGTTTCACGGAAAGAACAATGGGTCTTAGTATTTTGTAGACTCAGTGTAAATGTGCCTCTCTTTCTGCATCCCCATCAGTGCATGTGGTGATCGCCACACCTGGTAGGATCCTGGACTTGATAAAGAAAGGAGTGGCCAAAGTGGATAGAGTCCAGATGATGGTGATGGATGAGGTAAATATGAATAATACAAATATTGAGGAAACTGAACCTAGTCAATAGTCTATCTTGTCAATCATTACTTACTGTATGTAACAAGAAAAGGCATCTAAATTCCAGCTGGCTATCTTACCAGGTTTTTATTCCTTATTTGTATCAAAATGTCGCACAGCGTCGATGTTTTTCAAGTTGGAACAGCTCTTTCTTAATGTTCAAACTCCTCTGCTTCCTTCCAGGCAGATAAGCTGCTGTCTCAGGACTTTGTGGTGCTCATTGAGGATATCATTAGCTTCCTGGCCAAGAACAGGCAGATCCTGCTCTACTCTGCAACCTTCCCCATCAGCGTGCAGAAGTTCATGGTGAGTAGTCGGCTAACTGTCACACCGCTCAGCCAAGCTAATGGCTCGGGGCCACCTGGCACCGGTCGGCTCACACTGCAGACCAAGCTGTACTGACGCTGTGCCCAACCCAGCATGTCTGTGTGGGTGTGTTGTAAACATTTCCAGGGTTGTCCTCAACTGCACTGTCCTCATCTGATTCTAAGTCAGCTAATTGTCGTAGGATTATATCGACTGATTTGATTTGTCTGTTTATTTGACAAATCTGTAAAATTGTTTCTCCCACTTGCACATAAAATGCAATCATGCATATAGATGTTTTGATACTATATACAATAGTATCAATACTATATACATTGGTGAATACTCTTCTGATGCCAGACAAATGCTAATAACTATTAGTAAAATCATACATTTCTCATAATTTATAAAAGATGTTTTTAAAAATGGTATAAAAACTGACTAATTGACTAAAACGATCTTGGGTGACTAAGGGTGACTGTTCACACCAAGCATGACCCTAAACCATGCTGCACTATTATGGGTATAAGGAGATGGATATTGACGTCTGATAGGCAGCAAGTACCAAACTCTGTTCAGCTACTTCTGGGTCCATGTGACTTTCGTTTACAAGCCCTGGTTCACTTGTAATTGGGCAGTGTGAACCTAAACAAACCAAATGCGACAAAGTAAACAACTGACCAAAGTAAACAACTGTAGGTGTGATTGCACCTTAAACCCTTAAACCTTAACAGCTCACTAGTTAACTAAAGGACACCCTACATGGTCTGTTATATTTAGTTATCAAAGCACTAAGATTTACCTTGTGAGTCTTCCAATGCGTTTCCTCCCCTCTTCCCTTTTATTTATTCTCTCCATGTATCCCTCCTCCAGGCCAAGCACCTTCAGAAACCCTATGAGATAAACCTGATGGAGGAGCTGACTCTGAAGGGCATTACTCAGTACTACGCCTACGTCACCGAGAGGCAGAAAGTACACTGCCTCAACACTCTCTTCTCCAGGGTAACTGACTGACGCTCACATGCTTACACACGTTTGAATAATGTATTTCCACATCAATGCAAGAATAAACAAGATGAGTCTTCTACTGTCTCGCCACTGAGCAGTTCCACTGAGCCGAGCATGCTCCATATTCTCCTTATCGTAATGTACACTTACAATAAATGACAAAGATACAACATTTTCATTTTCTTGCAGCTGCCAGGCTTTTAATTAGATCCAAGAAAAAGGATCATATCACACCAATCTTTGCCTCATTGGCTGCCCATTCGGCTATCAAGTTGATTTCAAGATCCTATTGTTTTACAAAAATTTGGTATTTGTTTGTTTTAAGGTACTATATATATAAATAAATACATTTGACTTGACTTTATGGAAAACTGCATATCTGTAGGTGTACATGGAAAAACTTTCATGTTCACAACATCCTTTTCTCTAACATCCTGCTTCAGTCGGAAATGTGTTGAATTACAGAAGCAAGACACCATTTAGATGCAATTTCCTTCTGACTTCAATCAGAAACCACAGCTTATAGAGTTGAAGTAGTGATAGTCAAAATGTGAGTCAATCTTTTATTTTCTCTTTCACAGCTTCAGATCAACCAGTCCATCATCTTCTGTAACTCCACTCAGAGGGTGGAGCTCTTGGCCAAGAAGATCACCCAGCTGGGCTACTCCTGCTTCTACATCCACGCTAAGATGATGCAGGTGAGGACCAGACATATCGGAGGGAAATGTTGCCTTTTATGTGTTTGATGTTGTTTGTATTTGCTGCAACCCCGCTCCTTTCGATGAGTAAATTGAAGTATTGAAATAGTATTCTTTGAATCTTGTCTTGTGTGTTGCTGAAATTGTAGCCTGAGTGCATAAAGGAGGGGGGGGGGGGGGGGGGGTCTGTTACAAATATGTTTTTTGACTTGACCCTTGATTCTACAATACAATTATTTCAAAGAATATCTCTCTATCCCTTGCATTTACTAATTGCGGAGCAAATCAATGTAAACTTTCTTCTTTTTTTTTTCTTTTTTTTTTCAGAAAACATTGACTTGCATTTCTTTGACCATCAGCACAAAATTCAAAATGTTAATAAATGAGGCACAGAATGTTTTGGAAGAGGTTGTGTACTCAGCCCAGTCTTATGTGACATTTTATGTCTTGTTTGTTTTCAGGAATATAGAAACCGCGTGTTCCATGACTTCAGAAATGGACTGTGCAGAAACCTGGTCTGCACTGGTAAGTTTCCACTGTATACTGAGCTACTGCAGGATGAACAATCAGAAATGTCATTAAGGAAGTGATAGAGTACATGCGTATCTCATCTTCTGTTGATTTCCAATAGATCTCTTCACCAGAGGTATTGACATCCAGGCCGTCAACGTCGTCATCAACTTTGACTTCCCCAAGAACGCTGAGACTTATCTCCATCGCATTGGAAGATCAGGTATGACATGTTTCCACTCCTTATTGGTTTGAGCTGCTCTATTAAATTAAGGCTTCATTGTTTCATAAAGGGAAACAGGGTTTACAATAGAAACATATAATAAATACACAATTGTATTAGGCACATAGCAAATCACATATACCTTATGTACAAAAATCATTTGACAAGACCAGACAGGAAGTCAATATCTCCATGCAGTACAGTACTACTAGTAGTAGTATTAGTAGTGCAGTACAAATTTTTGATTACAGGCAACTTGGACATTTACCAGTGTATATAGGATCTGATGTAACTTATGGTATAACTTAGGATGGGAACGTCCAGAGAAGCCTGTCTTGGATGTTAAAGAAAAAGCGAATGAGGTGGAGGATGTATAGAGTGTATGTGTAGAGGACGCAATGAATATTCTTTAAAATATATATTTTGTCGGTCTTAGGGAGGTTCGGTCACCTGGGCTTGGCCATCAACCTCATCACTTCCGAGGACCGCTTCAACCTGAAGGCCATTGAAGACCAGCTGGTGACCGACATCAAGCCCATTCCTAGCAGCATCGACAAGAGTCTGTATGTGGCCGAGTTCCACTCCAGCAACGCCGACTGTGAGGTGGAGGAGGTGGTGGAGAAGTCAGGACGCCAACAGGACAACTCCTAAGACCAGTGAGAAACTTTGTGAGATAATGTCTGCATGCCGGTAACATGAATAGAGCTATGATGCTTGTGGAAGTGTAAGACCTGTCTTCCTAATCTTAGTTTTGTCTTCTACCCAGGATGGGACACACCAGGCTCTTGCACACAGGCTTCAGGCAACTCTTCAGCTTCATATTTCACAACCTTGATTATTTTCAGAGCCTGTTGACTGGATGGTAAAGGCTGTCTTATTTTTAAGGTTTTCTTTGTTTTGTCCTCAATGAGAGCTGCCTACTGTTTTTGTTTTTCCCTTCACCCCATTGAAAAAGTTGAACCATATTGTTTTGCACCAAGTTCAAATTGGCCCACGCATCTTGTGTGAGCTTAGCAGTTGTTTGGGTTTTTTTCAGTTTGTTTTTTTTCTGAAATGAATCTTACTAAAGAATTTGTTGTGCCCATCTCTAAAGAGAAACCTAGAGCATGGAGCACTGGCTTTTGAAAGAGAGACAGCAATGCAGATAGATATCAAAGCTGTTTTGAACCGGTCTTGAAACCTCCTGGAGACCATTTTCATTGCCAGCAGCAATTATTAAAAGGGTGGTCTCGTTTTAATGTTACAGTGGTGCACTTAAACCAGCCCTCGTCCTATCCACTTACACTGCTGTTGTCACTTAAGTGCCTTACTTACTCCCACATGCACTCTCATCCATTCATAACCTGCTGTCTTCTGTCACGCAGCAGACAGAGTACGAGCACAAATAAGATTAATTATATAGTAACCCAAGTTTATTTAAACATCCGTTATGCAAGGCAAAAAGTTGCACATTCTCCTGTTGGGAGGTGTCTAGAAACATGTCTCAAACTCCATCCTGAATGTTTCTTTTTAATGTGAACGTTGCAATAAAAAAACGGCAGCTTTACTTAAATACTGCGTGACTGTTTCCCTTTCACTATGAATAACGCATGTGCAGAGTTAATGTGATAAGACCGCCTAAAGACACAGGCCCCATATTGGTACTATGGATGGTAGTCTACAACCGAGCAAATAGTTTGGGAAACTAACACCAGCCACCAGCCAAATTCTGGTAAATTGTGGCTGTTGCTGGTAAGTTGGTCTACTTAACCAATGACTTAGCTAGCGATTATGTGGAGGTTTCGTTTCCTTTTGTAAAAGTCATATTTAGCTGGTGAACATTGTAATCCATCAGCCACTGTGGTCGGTGGATGAAAGTTGGTTTCCTGTCCTGCAAGCAACTATGGCGCAGGACTGACACGTCTGAGACTGGTTCAGAACAGCTTTGGCCAGCACGAGTTGCAGTTACTAGGCTCACCCAAAAGACTTGATGCACAGACCTGATCACAGTTGAGCATCGATGGTCATCACAGGTCCAGTTCATGAAGATTCATGGTGGATAGCTTTTGTTGGGTAGTTGGTGCAAAACAATGGTTTGGCTTTTTTCAACAATTTTTTTCCCCCCTCTTCAGGTTTGTCAAAACAATATTGTGGAAATAAAACATGTACTTTTTTTTTTTTTTTTTTTAAAGCCCCATCATGACTATTTCAAGTTTGTGAATGTATTAGATGCCAATGTATACTTTGCAGCCCGGTGGTTGAATGCCAAGCTCTTTTTGAAACCTCATTTGCAGGTTTTGTACATATCGCTGCTGTTGGATTAAAATCTTGTATTTCCATAAAGTAAACATTTCAGGAATTCAAAAAAAACAACCTTTACAAATTAACAGCAATGCATTTTGAAATTGTATTATGGATTTGAAAAGGTTTCATGGGCCCTAGGGTCATGAAGCTTGCTCAGTCTATAAAGGACCACAAAAGTTCTGCAACAGCAGCGATATCTTGATTGGTGTGGGAGGTTTCTTTTATTTCCCCCCCACACAGCTATGTTTTATAATGGTGAAAATGTGAGGGACTATCTTCTGTGAGGGGTGGGTTCTGTTTTGAAAGCGAAATTGTAGCATCTTTAAATAGGCAGCTGTGATTTTTGTTTGTTTTTTTGTTTTGTCCCCCCTTTAAAGAGCTTCACAAATTATAAAAAGACAGAAAAAGATAGTATTTTTGCTTTTTAAGTTTTATTTTTGACGATGCTTAAAGTGGGGTGGGGTGGGGGGGCATTGTGAGGCTTTAGCACTGGGGTCAGGTCTGGGTGGGTCTGCATACGCCAAGCTTATCAAGTGCTCTCAGGGCGTCTTGAGTCTTTCCTTCTCTCTGGTACTGAAGGCTTCCAGCAGAACAGCGGAGCAAAGGCAATAGCTTTGATTTGAAACTTTTTTTTCCCTCACAAAATACTTTTGACCATTTGTTTGCTTCATGTTTTAAGTGCTTGAGAGAGTGCTTAGTTATACCGGAGAGAGTTTCTTGAAAGCATTGAAGCACTGTGATCTTCTTGACACTGTTCCATGTTTATGTGACGGACGGTCAAGGTGCTGTGATGTATGTTTCAGACAACTCGCTCCAATTCCACTACACTTCTTTATATGAGGTGTTCAGAATCATTTTGAGGAAACAGTTTGTAAATGATTCATTGTTTACACAAGTCGTTTACAATTACAAAAAAGAAAATAATTTGCTTCATGGCGGTATGGTAGAATTTTGTTTCCCCCCCTTTTTTTTTTTTTATTATACAGACTTTCAGGATTTACATTGAAGTAAAACCAAAAAAGTGGAATGTCGTGAGTGAGAGAGAGAGAGAGATATGCATTTAGGTGTGTGTGCTTGTGTGTGTGAGAGAGATTGTGACGTGTGAGTGAGAGATTGTGACATTTGGATGTGTGTGTGTGTGTGTGTGTGTGTGTGTGTGTGTGTGTGAGTGAGAGATTGTGACGTGTGTGTGTGTGTGTGTGATAGGGAGGAGCAAGAGATTGTGACATTTAGGTGTGTGTGTGTGTGTGTGTGTGTCTCCATGTGACATAGGCGACTATGAACATGGTGTGTGTGTTTGTGTGAGAGAGGACATGAGATGTATGTGTTTGGCTGTGGTTAACTGAGAATGATGTTTACATGCAGCTTCAACTGAACTATCCCAACTGATGTCACTGGATTGGATATAGGACAGTTTCTTTAAGTTTCCGTAGGATTGGAGCCAGCTGGGTTACTGATGTCCGGCTGATGTGTTTGAGGGCCGTTAATTTGGAAGAAGAATGAATTGGTCCTATTCACAGATTGAGGCTGCATGTGTGCGTAATCAGTGTGTGTCAGATTTTTTTGTTTTTGTGCTTACATGCACAGGTGTGTGTTTTTGTTGGTGACAAACGATGTCTTAAATATCATGGGTGTTTCCATTTTTCAGGGATGTGATTTTATTTTTATTTCTTTTTAATCCAAGAGTGCAGGTTTGTGGGCATAAGTCTCATTTCTAATGGGAATGTACCATTTTCCTGCTCTTTGTCATGTTTTTGTGTTTCTGATCACATCCCTGATTTCTGTCATTACCTGATCTCCTTCGTGACCCAAGATTAAATCTTGTCAGTATGTCGTGCGGCAATTGACACTTAATGTCTAAACCAGTTGAGACTTGATGGGGTGTGTCTGAACTGAATGTTCAGGATTTGATTTGGCTAAGATTGAAAATTTGTCATCAGCTGCTCTGTGTTGAATAGAAGAACAGTAGTAGTCATTTCACTCTTTTGTCAAGTTTTGGCTCCCAAAAAGCTATACCCCTCATGCCCAATCCCTGTTTGGGTTGGACATGAGTCTCAGTTTTGCATTGGGATAGACTCAAAATGAATTGACTATCATTGACTCTTTTTAATTGGTCAGTGGTCACCGAGGAAGTTATGATTAATGGAGTTATGAATGTTGATGTGGTATATTTGTCATCTGGTGTTGTCAAGATGTATGTCCTATGTTCAACTGTGTGCACTCTGAGCTATTGAGTCAGGTGTGCTTGTCGGGGGGGGGGGGGGATATTTGTCAGAAACTTGTTAAAGACTAACCATGCTCGAAAAAAATAGGAGAAAGAATTTGTGGGAGCAGTGAGCATTGAGAAAGGGTTAGGATCTGGGGTACAAAATTGCAATTAGTGGATTGCTACTTGGGGTTTGGTAAAGTGTTAATTGGTGGCAATCAGAAATTTGTCAAGACTCGTATACCCCTACTTGAAAAGGTATTAATGGCAGAATTGTCCCAAATATTTCTGCTGTGCAAAGTGAAATTTAATTGGATCTCGTCATTTGTGCAGCACTAAGGTAGACTCACCCATGCTTCAGGCGATTTCAGTCAAATTTAATGAGAACTTGGTTACAAAAGCAGTATTTTCCCTGCAACATGGGTAAGAAGCGAGAGGTCTTATGATTTGAAATTGGCTGTCAAAATTTGTACTTGCAGTGACCCCTCATGCCTGGAAAATAACTTTGGCATTTTCTTTATTTCAAAAGGTTCTCCTGTAGTCAAACAAGGTGTGAGGTTTTAGGTTTCAGTTGTCTGTAGTTAATGCACCTAGGTGGCCCAAAGTCAAGTGGGGTGCAAAACAAAGGACCTGAATTACATCAGTCTAAAACCTCACCTCTGTTCAGGTAGTCAGTAAATGTTTTTGTTTTTTTCCAGTGTCCAGTAGTTCTCCTTGCCATATAGGTCATTAGTTAAAAACACCGTAACGATTTTGATTGGCTGGTATTGCAACAATGGAAATGTCATTCATTCATTCATTGTTAATGTTTTGTTAATGTTATTCTGTCCCTTAGTGTCCCTATAAATGCAGTGAAAAGAGGCACAAGGTGTTTCAGTGACTCATGTTGATCACTCTGTCCTCTACTGCTCTAATAACATGGAATTAAACGCAGGGTTACGAAATTCAATAAATTTAAAAGAACTTCAAACTGTGTATTTTATTTTTTTTTGTGAAGGCACAACACCTTTCTACTCCACTGTTTCACCATAGACTGTTACAGAAGCAACATGACTCATTCAGCTTTCTAGTGACTGCTGCTGCCATGAACAATAAAACCATGTTAGATGTGTAATTGATAGATGAATTGAGAAATATGCAGACTAGGTGGAGTGCTTAATGTGCAAGCCAGCCTGGTGGTCTGACACCTTGGGCCATATGAAGTGTGGTAAGTGGCCGTACTGTCAATGCAACGGATTTTCTGAGCACTGACTTTGACCCGAGACCCTCATGCCGCCTTTTGACCTTGACAGTATTTTTTTCTTAAAAATTGTACTACAGTGCGCTGCAACCAAGCAACGTCTAAGTTCTCCACCAATCTATAGCCTTAACGGATATTGTCCCGCCCCTCGATGTTTGGCTACACTTCGATTAGCCAATTGGTTTTCAGTGAAGGTGCGAACCGAAATCCTAATCACGCATTCGAGTCGAAGCACAAGTGGAAATGCTGGTTGTCTTTAAAATGATTGATAGCTGTTTCTGCCAAACGATTTTCCGAGTCATGAGCCATTATCCAATCAATGCGTTGTTAGAAAAAAAAATAGGCGGGCCTTAGCGTTAATCTTCTTCTTTGGTACTGCCGGATGCAACTTCCGGCTGCGTCGTCCTCTGGATATCACAACGTGAGTAGCTAACATTAGCTCTCTGTTTTATAACACGAGGTTTCATTGGAACCAGAATAACCTTACATCTTATTTTCAACACTGGCCATCTGACAGATTCCCCCTTCTTTTCTTTAACTAGCAGTGCTTTGTTTGTTGTGAGACTGTCGGGCACTTTTAACTCTTAAAGCTAGCAAACAAGCTAGCAGTACATAACTAGACATGGCAGCACCGGGTAGCTAGCCTAGCTAACGCTTTGACTAGCTTGTAAGCGAGCCAGTGTTCATTCAAACTGTTAGTCAATTAATGAAGGAAATGAAAATGTAAAACGTGGCTATCGTTGCATGTTGGTGTTCATGTCATGTTGTTGGTGCCTCCTATCGCTAGCTAGTCTCCCCTGCTGCTTCTCCCAGTATGAATGAGCGTGGCTAATGGGGAAGGTTAAAGTTATCATCACCGTGCTGTTACTCATCAGACTAATATTAGCAAGGGGTTAGTTGCGTGTCACATATGGTGTGGTGATGTTAAACTGCAGTTTTGGGTCAATCGTGTATATCTGCACCAGTATTTGGTCTGTTCATATCCAAGTATTGTGCCACGGCTTCGGTTCCCACCTGTCATTCACTCAACGCCTGTATTCATGTTGCTGTAACGTTATCTCTCATGCTGATGTTGATACCGGCCATATGCTCTCTCTCTTTCTCCCTCACTCGCTCACCCACCTGCTCTCTGGGTTTTCCCTTTTTTTTTTATGCACTCAGAATGGGCAGTGTATTGGCTGCCAGCTCCCCCAACCCAGCACCAGCCTCTGGTGCTGCTGGCCCAGGGTTGACAGTGCCCCCAGGCTTCGGGATGCCCTCGGTGTCCCCAGTCATACCCTCTGCTGGGGCAGCCTCAGGGCAGCCGCAGGAGGCAGAAAATACTTTGCCCAACCCAGGCGCGTTTGAGGAGTGTCATCGCAAGTGTAAAGGTAAAGGGAGATAAAGTCAAGAGTTCAAGACTTTCATTACAGAATGGAGCAAAGGAGGAGTATGGAAGTAACTAAAATGTATTATTGCTGAAGAAGTGTCAGTCTTGTTTTTCCAGTATTCTAATGCGACATTGTAAATAAAAGCAGTGGCCTGGCTGCCTGCCAGTGAAGAAAATGTAACCGTAATAACATGGCTTCTCAGCAATAATAATGATTGGTAGCAAAGTGAAAAACCTATGTGTTGCCTCTTATTACCTATGTTGGCTGTCTTGTTTACATCACAAATCACTTGTTTCCTCCCCAGAGGTGTTCCCCATGCAGATGGAGGGCGTCAGGCTAACTGTCAATAAGGGCCTTAGTAATCACTTCCAGGTCAGTAAAGTTCCCTTACACCAGGATTTTCCACCAACATGAACACTCACAGTACATATTGACACTCATGGGACAATACAGTGCAATTGACAGGGATAACTAGTAGATGGTTTTCAGCAGAGGAGACCCTGTCCATTCGATGAGAATCATCTTGGAGCTGCATTGTTTATTATCTGGATGCATATTGTTTCTATGGGCATGTTCACACCAAGTTTGTTTAGAGCGGTTCATTCAAACTCTGGAGCATTTACTGCTTTTAGTTCATTTCACTTAATAATTAAAAATAACTGACCGAGACGCCTGAAAATGCGAGTCTCTTCTAAGTCGACTGCAGTTTGTTAGGAGTGGAAACGTAACATGCCGCCACCTAAATCTCAAACCTTGCGAGCGCCTTGTGGTGTGATATTGTTAATGTTGTGCTGTGCCCCTTTAAACCCCCTCCAAGGTGAACCATACTGTGATGCTGAGCACCATGGGGGAATCCAGCTACAGGTTTGGTGCCACCTATGTTGGATTGAAGCAGATGGGTCCAGCAGAGGTATGCTGTCGTTAAACCACTGTGATTACTGTCTCTAATAAGTTGGTGTTTTTATCTGTGAAATGTTTGATCTCTGAAATACAAATGTACTGCTTTTTGTTCAGTCTTTTCCAGTCATGGTGGGAGACATGGACAACAGTGGCAGCCTTAATGCCCAGGTCATCCACCAGGTCACTGACAAAATACGTTCCAAACTGGCCTTCCAGGTAACGATTTCTCCTCTTTCTGCTTCTTTTTTGTACTTTCTTCTCTATCTGACCCTTTTACAGGAGCAGTTTGATTTTGGATAGTGTCACAATGTTTGGTCAGGAACAATCCACAGATATTTGATGTAGCTGCGATATAATCACCAGTATAACCAGTATATGGCCATGGTAAGTTGGTCTGCCGGTTTGTTGCCATTTTTATTGTTCCTGTGGTCCGTCATGGTGAGTGACGTTAACTTTGTCGACATCTGTCATGTCCTCAGACACAACAACAGAAGTTTGTGAACTGGCAAGGTGATGCCGAGTTCAGGGGAGAGGATTGTACTGCTGCTATTACACTTGGAAACCCAGATGTCCTCGTAGGCTCTGGTAGGTCATTGGTCCTCTTGTCTCAGTTACCACAGATGTGTTGTGAAAATGTGGCCAACCTAAATACTAGATGTTTATTTTTCACAGAAACGGCACATCCTAAACTTCAATATATACAGTTAATGTTTTGGAATAGAAATCACTGAAGTTCATAATTCTCTGTCTAGATTATAGAGGATTCAGTCTGTAAAAGTGTTACCTGCTATCCTTTTTTTTTTAAAGTACCTTCTTTGTTTTCATTCTGTTAGAAATAATTTTCTAAAACTAGGTGTCATTCAAATGGTGGATATTTCATTTAGGAGGAAAACATTTGAAATAAACTGATCTGACGCTCAACACCTCCGTCCCTCAGGTATCATCGTAGCACACTACCTCCAGTCCATAACCCCGGCCCTGGCGTTGGGAGGGGAGCTAGTTTACCATCGCAGGCCAGGAGAGGAAGGCACAGTCATGTCTTTAGCCGGCAGATACACAGGTGAGGCTCAGTCATCACCACACCATGGTCTGGGTTTACAAGTGATTGAATTTGATCAAATGACACTGTTTGTACCAACAAGTACAGCATTATGACTATCAGGATGACAGATTTATGGTCCTGGAGTTTTGATTCTTACTCCTCAAGAAGATGATTTGTTCATTTGGTTGAAGATGTCTTAATGTTTTTTGTTTCTTCTCTTAGGCAGTAACTACATTGCCACGCTGACACTAGGGGGAGCTGGGGCTCATGCCTCATACTACCATAAAGCCAATGACCAGGTACCATTCATCTTTTACTGCTCCACTATGAGTCAGACTTGGGTCAGAGGACATCTGCAAACAATTTAGAGCGTTTGTTCCTGCATTCATCTTGACCTCTTGTCTTGTCTTTGACAGTTGCAGGTCGGCGTGGAATTTGAGGCGAGCACCCGTATGCAAGACACCAGTGTATCATTTGGCTACCAGCTAGATGTGCCTAAAGCCAATTTACTATTCAAAGGTACGGTCTGTTTCAAGAGGGCAGTGCTTTAAACAGGTCCCTGTCAAGTGACTGGTAGAGTTGACTCACTTACCAGCCGGTCTTGGAGGCCGCAAGCAGAATCACAAATAACACCAACAACAAAGGACGCCACTTAAAGCAATTAAAACGTGACAGCACAGAGAATTTAGCTAACACAGTTGTATGTGTGTCTGTAAATGTCTCGTCCTGTTTGTCACCTAATGTGTGTTTTTTCTGTTTCCCATCCCTCACCCAGGTTCAGTAGATAGTAACTGGGTGGTTGGCGCGACGTTAGAAAAGAAGTTGATTCCACTGCCCCTCTCCCTGGTCCTCTGCTCCTTCCTCAACCATCGCAAGAACAAGTTCCAATGCGGTTTCGGTGTTACTATCGGTTAGACCGAGCGGAACGATGGGTAACGGCTCCCAGACAGACTTCACAGGATGGACAGACACACTATGGACAAGCAGACTATGCCATTTACACTATTCAATGTTGCATCACCTCGATTTGTCTCATCTCTTAACAGATTCATCCATCGTCATGTTATTTGGTTTCCCAGGTGTACGAGTCGTGTTACATACTGTATGGTAAATAGAATCACTGGAAGACGATTGTGTAAATAAAATGCATTTAACAGTACAAAACTAATCCGTAATGTGATCAAAAGTGAATCGTAACAAAGAATGTCATTTGTCAGAATCGGAGGGAAGTTTCGGTGACGAGCGGTTACAGTGGACTCAAACAGAAACCAGTAGAGACCGTAGGAAGACAACACATCTGTCGTTAGGAAGCAGTACACAATTGCAGTGCTCTGTTTTTATCACCTAGTTCAGTGCCTGTTGCGTTCTGTTTTTTGAATTTTATGCTTGTTTTGTACTGTAAAGTCAGTCTTGGCATGAAATTGTTCATTTCCTTGTTTTTCGGGGGGGAACTGCACAGGGTTCTAGCACCAGGAAGGACTGTATGTCACGGTTCACAATCTATCATTGTTTTGTTTTCTCGCCTTTTTTATGGTACATATATATGGAACAGTATATAGTACCTGTATATATCTCTCTTGGGAAATGATAAATGCCATTTCTTACAAAAAAAGGAACTGAATGTCTTATTTTTATTTTCAGTGTCTGAATGTGAGTGCATGTGCCTCATCACATTTCTTAGTTCTTCCTAAAAAGTTCTCTTGTCTCTACCTGTCAGAATGAGGTTCAGGTGTGAAGTATCATTGGTCAGGAATTGGTTACTGCTTTGCCGTGTCGATCAGTAATTTGCACTCATGGTTTGTTTGGAAATCTCTGGAGGCGCTGCGATGATTAATAGTAGCAGAAGATGATGGGTGACTGAGCCAGGAGCTTAAAGATGGAAAGAGTCTGGAGAGAGTTTCAATTCAACAGGCAATAGCAACATTGAGGTGAAACACTGCTCGGCAATGCATTCTGGGAAAAAGATGCAGTGTGTGGGTAGACATGTTGCTTTCACACTAGATGACACTGTGAGCCAACGTCACCGAGTGAGATGATCCTCTACAAAGTGATTGGGGGACTGTTGTCAATACATTGCATCCTGCCACCTATTTCTCTTATTCTCTAGTTCTGATCACTAAGAGGCGCTCCTGCACCCGCACTGGTTACAGCCTCAGATTTGAGGTTGGTGGTCCTAGTCTTATGCTTGACCAAACAAGCAAGCACATGTCTCTTACCTAAACGTCATTATCTATGATTCAAAACCATGGATTATTGGTAATATTCATTAGTAATGGTGCACATGATATTCCTAAACCTGAAGACTGGAACTACAAATGTCCCAAGCCTCCTAACTGTTGTCAGGTCTTGTGCAACATACTCTCTTTTTGGTGGAGCTTTCTAAATCTGCCTGTTCACATTCCTCATCGAAAAAGATCCGTCTGTATAGGAATCACTCAGTCTAGATGTTTTTTCTATGAACAGAAAAAAACCCATGTGACACAATAACTCATGTAGGCCATAGAACACTGAAAACACTGAACTTGATTTTTAAGTTTTATTTGATAAAATTCACTATGGATAACAGATAAATATACAAATAAATACGTATATGGTGTGGCGGGAGATATCCAGAATGTTTGAGACCTGAAACCAGTGAAGGTGTTGAGGCTGATGGGATAGACAAGTCCTTTTACTGGGTCCTCTTAGTGAAGGACTCCCAGAGAGCAGCCAGCTGAGCCTGCAGGTCCTGGGCATTGACGTCCAGCTTGGCCTTCAGCTCCTCTCCGTAGGGGGCCAGGTTCTGCTGGACCTCCTGGGTTTTCTGGGCCACCTGGGTCTGGAAATTGTGCGTCAGGGGAATGATGTTCTTCTGAAACTCCTCCAAGCTCTGCTCCATCTTCTCCTTCAGCTCCTCGGTGTAGGGAACCATCTGGGCCTGCAGCTCCTCCACGCTCTTAGTCAGGCTCCCCCTCAGCTCCTGGCTCTTCTGGAGCAGAGTGGCCTTCAGGGCCTCTGGGTCCATGGCCTCTGCCGTAGGAGGCCACGTCCCTCCTCAGCTCCTCCACCTGCCTCTGGAGGTCTTCTCTCAGCTCCTCGGCATAGGGATGCAGGTTAGCACTGATGGTGCTCAGGTCCTTCTCTAGACGGGACCTTCAGCTGCTCGGCCTCCTGGGAAACCTTCGCCACGAGGTCCTGGGTCAGATGAGTCACCTGAGCTTTGCAGAGCCATGGCGTACTGGTTCACAGCATCGGTGCTCTCAGACATCCTAGCACTGCTCAGAGACGGAAAAAAGTCAGTGTCGAACTGTGCAAACATATGACTATGTTTGGTGAATGGTTGAGACTCTTACTTCACTTCCTGTCCCAGCTCAGACCGTCTGATGTTCTCCAGAGTGTCCTCAGCAGTGAGGGTTGCTTTAGCAACGTAGTCCCAGAATGCATCTTTCACCATGTCCAGTTGGCTCTTGGGCTGCTCCTGCCACAGGATGTTGGCGTTGCAAGCTGTGCACAAGACCACAGACAGTAGGTTGGAATAGAAACTGAAAATGTATATATGACACTATTTCAACACTTGGATTCAAACTGCTTGATAAGAAAGACAAAACTCACTCACCAGAGAAAACAGTAAGTGCAAGAACTACAAGGATCTTCATGATTGACTTTGACTCTGGTAGACGAAAAAGACATTTGATAAATGTATCATTCAATGTACAATTCAATCATCTGAGAACTCAGTTAGTCATGGATGAATTAAATGTTTCATGATGATAAAATGTCTTACATTGTGGATGGAGTTTGCCTCTTCTTGACTTGCAGCTTGGTGTCTGTGTGCTGCAGATTCACTCTCTTTATAGCAACACTGAAGCACAAAGTCCTTTCCTGGCTGCCCTGCTGTACCTGTCACTGTCACTGTTGTCGCTCCACGTCATATTCTAGGTGTTGTAGCTGCTCCTGTTTAATTGCAGGTAAATTGGTTTACCAAAGGTTCATACTAGGTTCAAATAAAATCACGTGCAGCGACGTCACTGCTCACTTTTAAGTGAATACTAGGGCAGTGCTCTACTCAGATTTGGGTGAAACGCAAGAGGAGGATTATTATTAGGTGATTAATACAAACGCAGTGCTAGCATGTTCTGAAAGACATGTAGTTGAGAAGTGGCCCTTAGTGTCGGTGTGCAGAGGGCTGAGATTGCAGTAAACTGTTAGAGGCTCCTTAATCTCAGTAGCTGCAACATTAAAGCTTTTGCAAGGTTATTGAAATAAACCTGTTTTCTTTAATGACCATAGTGGATTTGTGACATATTTAACATGATTTAACACGATTAGTGTGACATCTTTAGCTCAGTCTATATCCATTTTATGACCCAGGTCTATGACATTTGAAAACAGTACAAAGGGGTTTCAGTGGTGCTTCCAGAGTTTGGCTCCTCTGTCTTATCAGTTTGTAAGGAGGGAATCGCCGTATAAGGAAAATTAACATTTTCCCCAAGATTATCTCCACTAGGTCAGATGGCACAAGGGGATCAAAGTCCTTCTTACATTTCACTGACCTTTCACTGACCATTTCACCACTACACGAATGCACGTGTGTTTGAGGGTAGCCACATGTCCCAATATTGATGCTTACTTTATGTATCTTAAGTTTAAAGGATTTCTCAGTTGTCACTAGAGTCAATGTCTGTCACCAACACTGAGTTTGGGTATTTCTCATAGGAACAAATTATATTAAAGTCTTCTTTGTTAGTTTCCATTACACAGACACCCCAATTATTAAGTATCTATTCTTATGGTTTCATTTACAGATTATATTATTTTGTCTACTCGTCCGTTATCAATTCCACAATATTTTCCAAATGGACTCTTTATATGTGAAGTGAAATAAATTACGATCAATCAACCAGTTCCTTATTAGCTAAAAAAAAGCTAAAGAAATAAAAATTAAATAGGACTAGGCATGAATCATTTTTAAAAGAAAGATTTTTAAATTTTATATTCTGATTATTATTTACCATTAAGAATTATTTGGGGTTTCAGTTTTTTTGGTCAAAGCCAGAGTAAGAGTAGGGGACCCCCATGTACCACAAAAGGACAACATCAATACATTGACACATACCATTCAGATCTTTAGGTTCGTCTCCTACTATGTGATTGTGTTCATTTTCTTTGATAATGGACATCGGAAATAGTTGCTTCAGATACTTCAACGGCAACTTGTCCCCCCAGTACTAAAACTCTGAAACTAAACAAAAACGTAAAACAAAACATTTCTTAACAGTAGTAAATAAACTATCTGAAGCTAGGTTTTATGGGACTGTGATGACATCAGAGGCTGTTCATGGCATATCTTGCCTTCAAAAGTCCATCTGTGGCGGAGTGTCATTGTGATGTGGAAGCAGCAGTGACAGCTCAACAGTGGACTTTGTTCCCTGCATGCCGCTCAGCTCCCTATATATACTCAGCCATTCCCCCTCCAACACACACTCAGTTTTCTGCAGCTGACCGACTAAGCGGCAAGCTCATCCACACAGGTAAGACACTCGCTGGCTGATGTCACTTTTACTATAAATATATGAAAAACACAGAGACAGAAGAAAGACTAAATTACATCTTTCATTTTTCAATTTTCAGAAACAGTGTCAGTCATGAAGGGACTCGTGGTGCTTGTGCTCGCCGTTTTCACTGGTAAGTGAGGACAAAGTTTTGGTTGGTGAAACTAGAAATGCATGCACAGCACAAATATGGCTAAATGTCCTGGAAAGGTGGAACAACAAGAAACAATTCTAGATTTTAAAGTACTTTTACCACTTCTGCAGCAGGTTGCAATGCCAACATTGTGTGGAAAAACCAGCCCAAGAATCAACTGGACATGGTAAAAGATGCTTTCTGGGACTACGTTGCCAAGGCAACACTCACCGCCGAGGACTCCCTGGAGAAGGTCAGACAGTCTCAGCTGGGAAGAGAAGTCAAGTAAGTTTACTAAGAATATTTCATAGAAAAGAACATCATACTAGAGGGTTTGGTGAGTTGTTCAGAATGTAACTGATCTCTTTCTCCGTCTGCTTCTACCTGCAGCACCCTGATCTCTGAGAGCACAGATGCTGTCAACAAGTTGGCCGTTTCTCTGCAAACTCAGGTGACTCCTCTGGCCCAGGACCTCGTGGCGAAGGTTTCCCAGGAGGCCGAGCAGCTGAAGGTCCGTCTGGAGAAGGACCTGAGCTCCATCAGTGCTAACCTGCATCCCTATGCTGAGGAGCTGAGAGGAGAGCTCCAGAGGCAGGTGGAGGAGCTGAGGAGTGACGTGGCCTCCTACGGCGAGGCCATGGACCCAGAGGCCCTGAAGGCCACTCTGCTCCAGAAGAGCCAGGAGCTGAAGGGGAGCCTGGCTAAGAGCGTGGAGGAGCTGCAGGCCCAGATGGTTCCCTACACCGAGGAGCTGAAGCAGAAGATGGAGCAGAGCTTGGAGGAGTTCCAGACGAAACTGACCGAGAGCGTCCAGGCCCAGGTGACCCAGAAAACCCAGCAGATCCAGCAGAGCCTGGGCCCCCTACGGAGAGGAGCTGAAGAAGACCCTGGACATCAACACTCAGAACCTGCAGGAGCAGCTGGCTGCCCTCTGGACGTCTTTCACTGAGATGACCCAGTAAAGAAGCTCTGAAGAGTCATTTTGTATCCTACTGCCTTGACAGGGCAGCGGTTATGGGACAGATAAAAAGTGCAATATACTAACTGTAAACATATTTGGTAATTACCTCTAAATACATATTTTTCTAAGTTTTTATGGTCTGGAAAAAATGCTATCAGAAGCAACCATTTGAACAAAGTCAGTATTTTTTGGTCAATTGTGTGTACAAGCGTCAACTCCTCTCTGTAAAACAACAATAAAAAGGTTAAATGTGTTTTGCGTTGTTATGGAATTTTCTTGGTGCTGGAAATGGAAAATGCAGAGCAAGTTGAACACACCAACACACAGAAGTAGAATACATGAGTATCCTTAATAATGTTGAGATGTGCCTGCAAACTCACTCGTTGAGACATAAAGAGCGGATGGGAGAAGGTGAGGCTGAGGCTCTTGGAGAATGGGTTAGGGTTAGGGTCAGCTCCCTGAATGATCAACCAGTCAAATCAAATCAAATCACATTTATTTGTATAGCCCTTAATCACCTGTTACAGTCTCTAAGGGCTTCACAGTGCCCAACATGTGAAAATAATAAATGGTTAGTACACGACATCCCCCAGCCTTAGACCCTCACAGAGGACAAGGAAAAACTCCCACAACCAGTAAATGCAATCAGACGGACAGTGTGGCAACATGAAAGGAAAACGGTGCATCAGGTGATAAAAAAGTGTAAGCATGTATACACTGCAAACGTGTCCATCTTCATAAGTCATTTGATTTAGCGTTGAGCCTTAAAATCCAATTTTGTTTTTAAACAAGTGAATAAAACGTAACAGCAGGGTGAGAGTTTCACTTGTTTCCAGAATTGCTTGAAGAAAGTGAGAATATCTTGAAATAAGGCAGATCAGTTACTTGAGACAAGTTCATTTGCACTGGAAACAAGTAACATTGGCTTTAATTCACAAATAGGATTCACAAATTACTCCTCCCTCATTTGACACGGCCTATTGGAAAGTTTCCCATTCATGTGCAATAGAAAGGTAGGCAGTGGTTGTTAGGACAGGACTACGTCCCATGATGCAATACTGATCTTAGGCCTTTTGATATTGTGCTCTCATGGTTTACATTAAATTCAGATTCCTGGAACACAAAATGCCAGTATGACACACAATGTGATCATACAATTCAGATTTTTGTGATTTTATATTTTCAGGTTTTTTTTTTTACACTTAAACTGCAGCTAAAAGAATCAGAATCAGAATCAGAATCAGAATCAGTTTTATTGCCAAATATGTTTTCACATACAAGGAATTTGACTTGGCGTTTGGTGCATAACAATGAACATAGCAGGAGAAGAATAAAAAACAAGAATAAAAGCAAGTACTGTAGAAGGCAAAGGTCAAGAATAGGGTGCTGTTTGGTCTTGATGGACCTCCTGCCAGAGGGGGGTGACTCAAAGTTAGTGTCCAGGGTGGGAGGGGTCGGCTACAATCTCACCTGTACGCCTCAGGGTCCGGGAGGCGTACAGGTCCTGGAGAGATGGCAGATTGCAGCCAATCGCCTTCTCAGCAGAGCGAATGACACGCTGCAGTCTGCCCTTATCCTTGGCGGTGGCAGCAGCGTACCAGATGGTGATGGAGGAGGTGAGGATGGTGGTGTAGAAATGCACCATCATTGACTTTGTGGAGATTTGAGTTGTGGAGAGGCCCAGGCCCCTGCTGTGGTGGGGGAGGTGAAGCTGGTGGGTAGAGTCCCGGGGGGGGGATGGTGTCAGGACTGTCCCATTTACTGTGTGATTCCTGGGTGAAGTGTAATAACAATAATTCATGCTGAAAAGAAAATATAGATCTGTAATTGACTTTGTTCTTCATTTCTGACGTGTATTTCGATGTGTACTTTACTTTTTGCAACGTGGAGCAAAAAAGTATTAACACAGCAATAAAAGATGACAACAACACAGGTCATGTTGGGAACTTCGGACGCAGGTCAGCAAATCATTTATTGGATCGCATCGCTGCCATCTGAACTCTATAAATACTGAGTCAACCTCAACTGTCCTCACTGCACGTCACCACAGCAGACCAAGGTAAGTTGAACACAATACTTTTTACTTTTTCCACAGCTGATAGTATTTCCATAAACAGTCAAATCTGTTTTTTGTGCAATAAATAATTGTCATATAATTTGCAAGGCCTGTGTTCTGTAACCGGTTATACAAAGTTATACTTGAAAACACTAAAAAAAACATTAAATTACAACAACAACAACTTTTCTCAGAGAAGGTCTCAGCTTTGTCAAACGGAGGATATGGAAGAAGGATATGGAAATATTTTAACATTTTCGTAACATGTTATTCCAGGTGTCCTTGTTCCTGATCATCATGAAGGTGTTTGCAGTAATCCTTGCGCTGGCAGTCTTCTCAGGTGAGTTTATCGTTTCCACTGAGAAACTAAACTAGCTGACAAGAGAAACATCATTCTGTCACCTTTTATTTCCCATCTGAATCTGTCGGACTCAACGGTGCTCATCTCACCCATCTAGGCTGCCATGGAAGACAGATACCGGAGAAGAGCCCCTGGGAAACCGCTGTGGACATGTTTAAGGACTTCACAGATCTGGAGGCCGATGACCTGGTGAAGGACGTCAGGTGAGTTCACGTTACCAGGGACATTTCAACCCATTTCAGCTTTGATTCATCTAAAATTGCCTATTTTTTTTCT
This sequence comes from Hoplostethus atlanticus, assembly GCA_034670405.1. Classification (NCBI taxonomy): domain Eukaryota; kingdom Metazoa; phylum Chordata; class Actinopteri; order Trachichthyiformes; family Trachichthyidae; genus Hoplostethus; species Hoplostethus atlanticus. The sequence continues at coordinate 9,610,880 of JAXDDX010000006.1, read as the reverse complement.
TACAATGCTACACACCAGGAAACTTGCTGTACTTGTGTATGACCTTCTGTAGATGTGTTAATGTGAATATGACACACATTTCACACGTGATGTATATTTGCTGTAAATTCACATAACTGCTCTCTTCAGATTCCCACATTTATATATATATGTGGTCTTGACTACAGCTCTGCTCAAGCTTATAACAAATTCCCTCGCTGTCTTGTATTTACAACATAAAAAAAGGAAACGTTAACATCATATGTCTCGCTTCCCCCAGCGACCTGATCCAAGACTCCATGTCTGAGCTGGCCATGTACAAGGATGACCTGCAGACCAAGCTGGTTCCCTACGCCCAGGGCACAACGGAGCGTCTGGGTCAGGACCTGCAGAAGCTGGCAGAGCGACTCCGCATTCACATGAACGAGGCCAGGAGTCGAGTTGAAGAATACACCCAGGAACTGCGGACCATGATGGAGCAGAACACAGGTGACGTCAGCATCAGGGTCAACGCCTACACCCGCAAGCTGAGGAAGCGCCTGAACAAGGACAAACAGGAGCTTAACAAGTGAGTGGAGCCCAGGGGGGACTGGGGCCGTTAGGGAGAGGGTGTGAGGCATTCGCTCAGACGGATTTATCTTGATTGATTGCTTCATCTTTGTTTTATTGGGGGCCTCCTGGGGAAGTCTTTCAGGAGCTTTAAGAAGAAATTAAATTGTTTATTTTTGCCATCACTTTATTAAAACATCTTAGCACATCTTTGACAAGAAGGTCCTTTAAAACGCCTATATATTTGAGTGTTCTTGGTCATAAGCCTGCGGTTGTAAACCTCTGATGTAAGATATTGATTACAGCTGAAGTAACTCACAGTACTTGATAAGAGAACCTGATTGAGTAAACCTTTGATCAAGTGCTGTTTGTTTGTATGCAACTGCCATTTAACTGTAGAATGTGCCAATCCAATGATACTGAATAACAGCTTTGCAATGTTAATAAGTGCTGAATGAACGGGGTGAATCAAAGACATTCTGATGCACTACAAAGTCCAATCTTATGTGCACTCAATTCAAACTCTGTTCCTTCCTTCTGATCCGATTTCTCAGGAAACTTGCAGCCTATTTTGAGGAACTTCAGTCCAGCACCTCAGAAAACATGGAGACCATGCAAACGCGCATGGAGCCCTATTTTGCCCAGATACGTGACAATGCAGAGGCGAAGATCGGCGCCCTCAACCAGCTGCTGAAGACCCAGGCTGAGGAGATGAAGGACAAGCTTCAGACCACGGCGGAGGACATCCGAGAACGCTTTGAGAAAACCACCGGGAACCTGGGCACGACCCTGCAGGAGAAGATGGATGAACTTCGCATCTGGTTTGAGCCTTACGCCAACATGATCAGTGAGAAGATGGAAGACCTGTAAACGCAATGTAACAAAACACAATCTGGACTGTTTACCCACCATTTTCTGTAGCAACAACTGCTTTTTGAGATGTTTTTTTTGAAGGGTTGAGGAATGAGACAGCTCTCCTACGCCACCCACTGTAAAAGGGACAGCTCTTCCAATATATCAAGTTCATCGACTACAGTCCATATGTATTCATGGGATCTTTCTGTTTGACTGTCAATTAAGGCACTGCATTAAAAACCAATTGCTTACATCTGTGTGGAAAATCATTGGTCAGCAATCACCATTTAGCCAAGTTCTCACCCCAGTCTGTAGCACAGCGGTAGTTACACCAGACCCTGTGTATTGGAGTAACACATCACAAACAAAGTATGCATTTTCACCTCACCTTTATCTGTAAATTACTCCTATCCTTTTATGACTTATCATATTAATTATTAATGAGCCCAATGAGTCACATTTGACATTTTCAAGGAGAAAAGATGAGCAACCAAAAATTAGAAGTGAGAAAAATCATATTATTGTCCTTTTATACTGAAAAACTATTATATTACAAAAGATTTTCACAGAACATTAAAGAGTCACATGGATGTGTGTAGAGTACTTTACGTGCTTGTTGCATCTGAGTATTCATTGCAAGAATTTTCATTCTTGTCCAGTAAATCAGTGGTTAGTCTCCTGAACTGGATGTGTGCTGTCTGGTTCAGTCACAGATACACACTCTACACTACTCTGGTTCCTCCTTGTGTGGAGCTGCGGAAGTGCGGAGGACTGGTGTATATTTGAGGTCTGATCCCTAGAGTCAAAGCGTTATCAGGAGAGGTAGGAACAGAAGTACTTTTCAATTTAGTTTTAGTAATCTAGTTTTCTTTTTTACTAAAATGTTCTGTTTGTTTTGTTTTGTTTGCTCTTTTTTGTGTCCAATGTATTATTATTATTATTATTATTATTATTATTATTATTAATAATTTCTTGCCATTCTTCTGTATCTGAAACGATGATGGTGGCTCTGAGGAAAAGTAGTTAAAATAGTTTATAGTTGTATTATAGTATACGCTTTAGCTATAGGCTGGAATAGGACGTGAACTATCCTCGTACATGTTTATCTTTCCTCGTACATGTTTATCTTAGGTTCAACCAACGATCCCACCAATCAGAGCGCTGTGCGCCGCACGTGAAGCTATGGCACGGTGAAACCGAACTATTACAACTGCGTAGCTTGAAGATAGCCAATAATATTCCTCCATGCTTTGTTTCAACCAATGGCAGCCCGAGGATTCTTGGTTTATATCCGGTATATTGGTTGTGTTAGGTAGACGCTCTACAGTATGTCACTTCAAAATATGCTCATCATGGTCACTGAACAGAGAGTTACATTTAATCCGGATTGTTGATCACCTTCACGATGAGTAGCTTTTGTAGAGAGGTCATCACTCTTCAATTAGGACACTACTCAAACTATGTAGGGACACACTGGTGGAATTTACAGGTGAGGATTATCTTGGCTAGCGCTAGCTGCTACCGTCAAGGTACGGAGTGCATGCATGCGTTTTCAGACTTTCGAGCTTGCTTGGTGTTTCGGATTAGCTAGCATTGGAAATGGATTGGTTAACACACTGGACACGACATAGCTAGCAAACGGGAGGGGCAGCACGCAGTTCCCGTTAGCTAGCAGGCCAGTCCCTCTAAACCAGCATCATCGCATGGATTAAGCATGCAATGCAAGTCTCGCAATATCAGCTAAACTGGCAGATGCATCGCTAAATAGGATGGATACCAGTCTGGTATTCACTAACGGGTTGCCGTCGATATTTAGTTATATTCTCAGTCAACACATTTTTGTATCCAGCTGCAGCTGTGGTGCCTTCTGTGTCTCTGAAACCTAAAACTAGCCTCTGATTAAAGATTGACATGCAGTGACAGCTCCCCTTTACACAACACGACACAGGGTGGCAGTACAGCTTCATGACATCACAGGTTCAACCTCTGGTCCTCTGGTTTCTGATTTGGGGAGAGCTGTTCATGGTCAAGTATTGATTAGACTGGACCACAACAACATGAATGTTTTTGTGGTATTGCCTGTATGGGGCTGACAAACTCTAATAGGACATCCAAAATAGTTAGCAATACTTGTGCCTGTTAGTCATAAAACTGTTACTGTGTTACGTGCAAGCCACTATACGTTACCTTTTTCAGAAAAGAAATGGGGCCTCTAAATAGTGGTTGGTTACCTGTCACAGTGGCTAGTAAAGTGCATACATTTACCAGCCACAACAAAGATTTACTAGTCTCATTGTTTGTAGATGTAAACTTGTCTGAGACCTTCTGTTTCTATAGGCTGAATCTTCTATTTTCCAACATCTGTGGGAAATTGGCTGCATAGTCTCTGCAGTTAAATGGAAACGTAGTTCTTTCTAACTCGCTACGTTGTCTTTGTCTTCAGGATGCCTCTTTATCGTACGACCCAGAGTCGCCCCTGGGTGAGATACAGAACGATGTTGTGTTTCGCGAGGGACAGACTCTGGGGGGTCACGTCACTTACACACCTCGCCTCATCGCCATGGACCTCAAAGGTAACTTGTCCTATCACGTGTTTTTGTTCATGCTCAAACCAAACTCCACGCTGTTGTGTCTGTAATTTTGGCAGCAAGTTTAGACTGTTTCATTCTTGGTGTTTTGACTAAAATGTTTACCATTTTTTGTTGTAGTTTAGACATTTTATCTAAGATTAATCAGATTTAATCAGCGATTTCATCCACTGACATGAATAGTCCTTTCCTCAGCTGGTTCTCATTTGATTCATTGATCTCATTGTAAGTGTTAGGAGCCTTTATTCCACCACCAGTCCATCTATCACCTACTCTCTCTCTCCCTCTACAACAGGAAGCCTTCAGACTCTACGGCAAGAGGGTAGTCTCTACGGCACTGGCAAAGATACCACCACTTTGACATGGTAAATAACAGGGTTTGTGTGTTTCTTTCAGGGCCCAAAAGATATTGGCCTTTGTCTCAGTATTGGCATATCTTCTGTCAGCGCCTGGCTCTTTTTCAGAAAATACAGCCATGTTCAGATAATATGTTTTTCCAATACACTAACACATAGATTTTCATGGTTTTCTGTTATTGACAGATATATAAGATATCACTAGTTTTCCTCTCCTATTATAAATATCTGTATTGGACGCAAAAATGCTGTATTGGTTTTGCCTCTAGTGTCAGTTCCTCTTGATTGATGCAATATGACAATGTGCTCCGTCTGGCAGGGACGGAAACATAATGATGCATGAAGAAAGTCCCCAGACGAAGAACCCCTTCCTCCAAGACCTGGACAAGCTGGATGTGAGTATTTGGGGTGGGTGGGGAACCGATGCAGCTTGATAACGTGATATTTTCCATCACAGTATTGTCTTGAGATATTGATGTATATATTTTCCCATTCCTATAGTATTTAATGTAACACCAAAAAATGATGTTTTATGGCATGATGACATCAAAATATACATATAACTCTACATACATGGTACTCCAGCTTGATGGAAACATCCTCATACAAGCAGGGAAAGTGCTTTATCCTGACAGCTGCCTTTCTCTCCAGAACGAGGAGATGCTGACCAAGGTCGATTTTGCCTCCACCTCCCAGCCTCAGGGCTCAGGTAAGAGAACCGGACCACACATGTTAGGTTCCCAATAATCTCTCAATAAAAAGGAAAGGTTCTTGTTTATACTCCTCGTTAGCTATTTCTAGGTATAGTTATTACATGCTATTACACACTATAGCATGTAACACTATTATAGTTGTTACATGCTATTTTGTAGTAACCACTCATCTGTTAAAACTGTCCTGCTGGCAGGTTCAGTGAGTGTGGAGACGGTGAACAGCCGGCTGGAGCGTATCCAAAAGGGCTACAGGCTGGAGGGCAGCGTGAGGGTGTGGTCCGACTTCCTCAGGATCCACCTACACCCTCGCACCATCTCCGTCATCCACCAGTACAACCATGACGGGTGAAGGGCAACACAGAATATCCTGCACTTTGTTGGGGGGAATGTGGGAAGGTTTTGGGACTTAATTTCATGGCAGGGTTATTTGTGGGATTATTTTCCATCACTGAAGACCGAAATTACATCCATCCTAGTCTGCTACAAACTGACTGCTACCATGACAATAAAGCACATCATGGGTTACTAGTAAGATTTCATTTTTTAATGAAGCCTGTGACCTAAACAGTGAGTCATAGTTAGTTTATATTGATCCACAACTCCTTGCTGTCCAGGGAGGCTAATCGTCTGGAGGCATTTGGCCAGGGAGAGGCTCTCCTCCAGGGACCGGTGCTGGAGGAGCTGGAGGACAAACTACACTTCTTTGCAGAGGAGTGTGATTACCTTCAGGTAACTCGTCAGCTCTTCTTTGTTGTTGTTGTTTAATACTTAGCTGTACTGTAATCTCTCATAGGAGCATTACATAAAAGATGATATAGGATATTCCATTTTTTGTGGGGCTACCGACGTAAATATGTGAACCAGATTCAGTGACTGGGTTCAGCCTGCCACAGCCCAATACTCAATACTGTGGCTTATTATATTTAATTCCTATTTACTCTTATGGTATCAACTCATCTTCGTTCTTCCTTTCTTTCCTCCCCTATCCCTTCATCTTCCTGCATCCTGTTTTCCTCCCAGGGGTTCCAGGTCCTGTGTGACTTGGCCGATGGCTTTGCAGGCCTGGGGTCAAAGGTCACCGAGATGCTGCAGGACTCTTATGGTGGGAGAGGAATCCTAACCTGGGGGCTGGCACCTGTCAGTCACCCAGATTCAGTGAGTGACAAAATCGCTTTTTTTTAGGTAACAATCAATAGGTGGCTTGTCAGCAAACCAAGATTACGTTGCGGTTCTTTCTGCTTCACCATTTTGCGCCCGGCTGTTTTATCTCTTTACTTGTGTTTCAGAGGCACAGTTGTGTACAAGCACATTTTTTTTGTGGGCTGGTGTAGTAATGGCATTGTTTCTGTTGAATCAGACTCCGATGAAGGACCTCTACCACCTGATTAACTACGCATTAGGGACCGTCCACTTGGCCAGTCACAGCTCTTTCTTCTGCCCTTTGACCTTGAGGGGCGGGCTGGGCAGACGACCCGCCTCTATCACGGCATTCCCCCACCTAACCTACGATGTGAGTCCATCTGCTCATTTTGGTGTCCAGCCCTCGTTTCTACCTCAGATGGGTTAAAGGAAAAGCTGTCTAATTTAGTCTATTTGTGTTTTTTCCGCACCAGCCCTCACTGTGGTACCACTCCAGCTCAGTCCTGGCTCTCGCCCTGGACTCCCTCACCGTGCCGTACAGGCTGAGGCACAACAGCGTCCCCATGTGGCAGATGGCCGATACACTGGCCATATCTGGGAGAAAGGTGACTGGATGCCGTCAGATCAACCCTCTAGCTTCTGTCCATATTATTTATTATGTGGCCACTACATGTGTAGAAGGAATGACCGTACTGGAGGATGTCAAAGAAACAATAAGCCTTTCTTCAAGTTTCCTTCCTGCTGTGCAGCCGGCTTGTAGCTTGTGGTGAACGGTAATTTGAATTCCAGGTGGTGGCTGCTTATGGTGCCGTGCCCTTTCCCATGATGCACGGCAACTCTCTCCCCGACGCCCTGAGTGTCTGCGCAGATGAGTTACCATGGAAACCCCTGTCAGCTTGCTTGGAACTCGGTGATGGTCGATGCTACAGCCAGCTGGTGACGCTCAAGGGTTTCAAGGGCCAGAAACTAGTCAGGTCAGCCTTTATGAGTAAATTGATAATATCTCTCTGCTGTGTATCTGGTCTTGTTAATGCACTCAAAGTAACGGGACATCACAGCTGTAAGAACTATAGCTGTACTGATACAGATACCAAAATCAGCTGTCAGCCCAAAATCTGACTAAAATACTGCTTTTGACCATCACCTTGAACATCACAGACAAATAAACAGGAAATCTCTTTTAACACGTTGCTGAAATGCTGTGATCCCTGCCACCAGCTCTCTGGCTCCAGGAACTCAGCCCCCCACTCCCCTGCACACCCTTCACAGCGGGGAAGACGTCCTGGCAGACTACATCAGATCTTTCTATCCTACAACTGCTCTGTAAGACACACACACACACACACACACACACACACACACACACACACACACACACACACACACACAGGTGTCTTAGCAAACAAAGCAAATTATTTTACTCTTTGGCAAATCGATAGACCATTTACTTTAACCGGACACTGCCCCCCCCCCCCTCTTTCCTTCTCCATCTTTGTCACACAGGGCTTTGCAGCTGGTGTCCACCCCCAGTAAGCTGACTCCGCCTTTCCCACAGATATTCAGCCAATCTCTTGGTGCGCAGGGCTTTTTTCAGAGCCAGTCCCCTCCCCCTGGCTGTGAGTATACCTTGGTTCCACAAAGTCACTATTTAGTAGTTTATCCAAGAGGCGTGTCTCTCTGTTCATATCTCACTCTAGGGCTGTAGGGTTAGTGTAGGGAAGTTTTCTGTACCGGTATTGTCATTGGTACCTTGAATTTGATGGGGACACGTTGTCATGTTGTCTGAGTTCCGTGTTGATGTCCTGGTTCATTGCAGATTCTCTAACCTTCCTTATTTATTTATTAACTATTTATTTATTTGTATACTTGCAATCATCTGTTTCCTATCCCAGTGTACACTAAGCACTATTGACATAGAAATAAGTCCCCCATTAGAGGGCATGTTCCATGTGAAATTCCAACTTTGACTGAAAGAGAAGCAGATTCTTTGTAGTTGAATGGAATTTCTGTGCAAATGTGGATTTGACGGTTTTAGAAACTTAGCAATTCACTAGTATGCACACGGCGGAGGATGCTGACGATCTCATGACTATCATCATGAGTAAATCACAGAGCAGCAGCCTCTATTCATGTTATCTAATGGGCCTGCTCTGTGCCCAGCTGAAATACTTTACGAGTCCAATAACATCTTAATTCTCTGTCCCTGCCTCTCTCTCGTTTGTCTGCAGCTTTGGCACCAGTGGTCTCCTCCATACCCACCCTGACCTCCCTGCAGTCCAGCCCCGCGCTCGGCCCATGGCTGTCGGAGCTGTATCGCGGTATGAACACCCTCGACATCCGCCGTGTGGCCCCCAGCTTCCTCTCCCAGGGGCCCGAGATGGACGACTACCAGGAGGCGCTGGAGCAGCTGCGCCTCTTGGCCTGCTGTTACCGTGACGACAGCAGTGGTGTGACACGCTCTTCCTCTGAGGACGATGATGATGACTGACATTGTGAGCGTTAATGTTTGAGAGCGGTCCGTGATCAACTGGATAGACTGATCTCCACTAACTGACTGATATCAGCCCATCCACATTGTTTACATGCCTGCAGACCTATGGCATGCATTCTTACAGATACAGCAAGATGAAAATTAGTTGTGCTTCTGGTTTTATTAAGGACCAGAACTGAATTACACCATAACAGAAAGAGGTGAAACGGTTTGTCAATTTTTTTTAAGTAGATTGAAACATAATAAAAATAACAAAAGAACCCATCTACAGTAAGACAATGGAAGAGAGGATGTAAAAAGTCAGTCTCAACCTCATAAGGATAATAATGTCTATTGGTCAATAACGTGATGGAAGGAGCATTATGAGAATGTATGGCTACGGATGGCTTTGTATATCTGTAATTAAATGTATTTTATACTAAGTATTGTTGTTTTATTTATAATATTTACATTAACTGACATAGTTGCCACACTCCTGTTCCTACCTGCCAACCTTGAGAGTCCAGAAATGGGGAGATCCTTCCACAACCAGGCGTATTCATTTTTCTTTTAACTCGACATTGTTTTCGCTCGAACTGCCACTGAATAACGTAACCATGGAAACAGTATTTCTGGAGTATTTTCTCGACTGTTCGGAAACGGAAGTAATGGTCTAGCGCCTACATTTTATGTGTTACTATTTTTAACAAATATAGAAAGTTTATAGAGTTTAAAATTTGGTCAAACTATGGGAGAAAAGGGGGAGAGAGTAGCGAGTGATACCACAGGAGAGGGGCATGAATATCCGGTCTCCGGAAGCCGTTGAAAAATGCCAGATAATCGCACACCTGTAACCACATTAATGCGCTAACCGAGAATCTCGTCTTGTATTGCTTGGTGGAAGAATTTTTAATCGATCGAACTATTTTCCATCAAATGTTTATTGAACTGTTTAGTCTTTTTCAGTACCGTGTGTGGGTGTGTCTCCTACCTGTTCCAGGCTGCAGCTCGGCAGAGTTGGCGTCTGCGTGCTGCCCCACTCCTAGACGATGCTGACTGAGCGGGCGTTTGCGTTCTCCTATCTGGACAGTGTTGGTCCGCTAGTCCTATGATGACACTGACTGAGCTGCCGTTTGCTGTGATGCCCCACATCAGATCTGGACGTCCCACCCAAATGAACTTTTATGGATAGTGTATACGCTGCTTGCCCAAACTCAGCATCTATTGCACGCCCAACCGTCCTGGTAGGGGGATCCCTCTCTGAGTAGCCCCTCCCAAGGTTTCTTCCAATCTTTCTCTAAGTTTTTTTTGGGGAATTTTCCCTTGTCCTCCGAGGATCCAAGGCTGGGGGATGTCGTGTACTAACCATTTGTTTTCACACGTTGGGCACTGTGAGGCCCTTTGAGACTGTAACGGTGATTACGGGCTATACAAATAAAGTGATTTGATTTTTACAATGGTGCGTTGCCAGTTTTAAAGCAAGGAGCACATAGTTTGTTTCAGCTTTCGGCTGCTGTCCCCGCAGTCAGCAAATTCTTCAGCAGTTCACTACTGTGCACTTCAAGTAAATGATGCAGGGTTTGCAAACGTTTGAGACTTCCTGTCCAGATTGTATCTTTGGGTTAGTGGTCTTGCAAACGTGTGACTATACTTATATGTGGAGATTGGGTAGCCCAAATATATTGATATATGGGTAGACAACTTCTCCAACTCATTCACCATTATTAGGAATTAAACCACATCTAGTTTTTTGTTACATAAACTGCCATCAAGTCCAAGGAAAAACATCCTTGAACAAAAACTATATCTAATCTTAGAGCTCAATGTGTTTCTTCCTCCTTCTAGCAGAAGTACTCAAATCAAATTTTCTATCAGTATACCTACTGTAAAATCACAATTACTAAAATAAATACAAACTCACCACAAATTAAGACAAGTCCAAAATCCAGAGCAGGCATTTTTTATTTTGAAAGTAAATGATAAAAAGGATTTCATAAAGGTGAGGAGATGTTCGAACAAAATCCCACCCAGCATATCCACAGAAGAACAGTATGCTTTTATGTGTGATAAAAAGGCTAAGACACATACTATAGCATATTTCAATCCATTTAAATTTATAAAACTGAGATCACACCCTGTTATTTTACATACACCTCCATAAGAGACAACTCTACTGAAAAAGTATGTAGAATAAAAGTCAAATAAAATTGAGAAGCATGTGCATGAAGGACACGTCGAGCACGAGTGTCTGGTATTCTACAGCTAGTTATCAAAAAAACAAAGAGACAGGGTTGTGGGAATGTAAATGGAGGACAGGGGGAGACGAGGGGATAAGGGCTCATGACAGACAGTCCCAACTCAGGACTAGGATCGAGAACGGGACCGAGAACGAGACTGGGAGCGGGATTTTGAGCGGGACTCGGAGCGGGAAGCGGATGGAGAGCGGGAGCGGACTTTGGGGGGTGATGGAGAACGGGATTTGGATTTGGACTTGGATTTAGACCTGGCTCTGGGTTTGGATTCGGCGGGGGTGCGGGAGCGGGAACGGGAACCCCTTTCGGCTGCACCTCCCTCCTCGTCACTCTTGGCCTGCTCCTTAACTTTAGAGCCTGATTTCCTGGAGCGATCCTTGACCCCTGATCTAGAGCGAGATCTGGAGCGAGAGCGAGATCTGGACCTGGACTCCTCTTTCCTGCCCCTCTTCCCTTCTTTCTTGTTCTTTTTGCTCTTGGGACTGCGGCTCCTGCTGCGACTGCTACGCCCCTCGTCACGACCACGGCCCTCTTTGCCCTTGTGAGCGCCGTTACTGCGCTCCTCATCCTCTTTCTTTCCCTTGCCCTTAGTCTTCTTGCTACGGGAGCGGCTGCGGGAGCGGGAAGCGGCCCTGGGAACAAGAGCAAATAAATACAACTGTTATAAGTAATCTCCACCCCATGCCCCCACTTCATTGATCTGTTTTAGGGTAATTTCCACACAAACATTCACAACCTCCCATAGTGAAAAAAAAAAAAAAAAGACTAGGCTGTTAATCTTTGCCTGATAATCTGACAACATACAGATGTTCAGCCTGAGAATGAACTGGGAAAAGTAGTAGTAAGTCCACTGCTTCTAATGCTTTAACTCCTAAGTCTTCCCTCCTTGGACTTTCTGCTTTCGACGGGTCTAAATAAATAAAAATACTCAAAAAAAGGCGAGTGGACTTCTCCCTCTCCTATAAAAACGAAGAAACAAAGTCCACACCCTGACTTATACTGTCGGGATGTCGAAAAGCAGTGATCCTAGGCCCTAGAAATAAATTGTTCTGGCTGGTATTCCCCCTCCTAGCAGGCTTCTATACTCCCTGCAGGAGGCTGGACTCACCTGGAGCGGGAGCGGCTGCGACTGCTGCTCTCACTGCGGCTGCGGCTCTTGCGAGACCTGCGGCTCCTGGAGCGAGACCTGGTACCCAACAGAAGGGGGTTTGTGAGAAACAAAGTAAAGTAAGGACATGTTATTATGTAACAGGTAGTTTCAGCCAGAAGTCTCACTACACAAGCCACACTTGTGGTTGCTAGGCAAACTAGTAGTAACCAAGGAACCACTCGGCCATATTTGTTTTCTCCGTCTTTATTCTTATACAAGTTTCATACAGTACACATGTGCTGGTAACTATTGTATGAACGTCATAATATACTTGACTTTAGGTTATGGTACTTCAGTGCTGCTACTCTACCTTGTGCCTACAACATCACCATCGTGCCCCTAATCACAGTGATCTTGGGTGTCGTTTCTATACTTAGAAACATGTCGATATGCACCAATAAGTTGGATAACATTACAGTGTTGCATCTGACCTGGAGCGGCTGTGACTGCGGGAATAGGAGCGACGACGTCTGGCACCGGGGCGGTCCTCAATGAGCCGGATCTTCCTGCCGTTCACCTCCGTGCCATCCAGCTTCTCCAGGGCCCTCTTCATGTCAGAGTAGAGCCTGAACTCTATCACCCCCTCATTCCTCCGGCCCTTGTTGGTGTCAGCGTATGTCACCTCTCCCGCCTGCCTCATGTAGTCCTAAAGAGTAAACAAGCAGGGAATGAAATGTAAGCAGAATTTAAAAAAAAATAAAAGTAAGATGGACAAAAATCTAGCCAAAATATTCACAGAAAAAGAAATGGTTAAGTACTGAAAGTGCGAAAACAGTGGGAAGTAAAAGAAGCGCTAGATGAGCTAGATATGCTCGCCCTTCTGCTTTGTCACTATGCCTATTTGTAGACGTGTTTAACTTGACTGAGTTTTCCTCTAACATACATAATGTGTGTTTGCCTTTTCCTACCTGACTGCATTCCTCATACTTGTCTGGGAAATCCAACAGTAGCCCAAATAGCTCATATCAATTAGGTACTTCTGAAGAACTATTGTGTGGGGGACTCTGAAATCTTATGTGAAACTGGTCTGATATTTATGTCATCACATTCATACCTTTAAGTCCTGCCAGCTGCATCGACTGGAAAGGTTCTCAACAATGAGACGATAATCTGTCCGCGTCGGTGGGCCGTATCTATCTCTTCCCCCACGCCCATATCCACCTTTCAAGGTAATAAGGAAAGAACAGCAGCAATGAGGATGGGGGACCAACTGAGACAGAGGCATAATACTAAACTCCAAGCTACACACTATAAACAATGTTAATATAAATTTGGGAAAAGAGAAACAAAAACGGGGAAACAAAGATGAAAAAGAGCTACACAAAAAGTGAAATAAAAGAAATCAAAATTCATTAAATCCTTAGAAAACTAGCTCATCTTTCCTAAAAGTCGGCGAATCCTTTTTAATGTAGAAAGTCTAGGCCTATACAACACAATTGTAACAGATTAAAATTTGGTAAAAACATAATACAATAGGCCTACTCTCTAAATAAAAAGAAAAGAAAAAAAATCAAAAACATAATTGACCGAGGAAGTACTTACGGTGAACTAAAGTTTCTAAACTACCATATCTAAAAACATTTCACTGTTACAAAACATGTTCTTTTTTCAGGCACCTATAAGAGCTGAACCCACATCTGTTCCTAACCCCATGGCATCCTCACCACCCGGCCTGGGCCTAATGGGAAAAGCGGTCTTCATTCACAATGGCTCCCTTTTTTGGTCTGCCCAGGGGCCCAGAATGGTCAAACCACACTCTTGGAAAGGGGACACCATGGCCAGCAATAGGGGCAGGCAGTCAGCCAGCAAAGGACTCTTTCAATTAAAACATTGAGGTTCTTTGTTAAATCTTTACCTTTAAATTGACATTCATTCAATAAAATAAAAAATGGAATAAAACATCAATAGATTACAAGATACTTCACAATAAAAATAGTAATTTTACAGTTGTATATTCAAATCAAGACAATAATTTTCTTCCATCAGCAAATATATCCCAAGCCAATTTCCCCATTAAATATTCCCATGCAATTGCATTCTCTGCTTCACCAAAATATTTTTTTCCAATCCAGGAAATGGAAACCCAAGATACTTTCAAGTCATTGGTGGCTCTGGTGCACACAAATTTAATTGTAATTAACTGATACCAAAATCTACTCTCAGTCTATTTGCAAGACAATGTAATCCGGATCTGCTGTCCTGTGGTTGCCCAATCTGAAACTGAGAGGGACCAGAACAATAGCAACCACTGATGGAATTAGGGAGGGGATGTGGACGAGCATGTTTAACACAAAGTACCAAAAGGCAGAAAAATGTGGTTGTACTTAAAGGAATCCCTGTTAACAGGAGGTGGGACTGCACGAGTAATGGAGATCTTGTATTAGACTACCTGTGAAGCAAATCTTCCTATTAAGCCCCCAGAAAGAGAGACTGATTGATCCAGACAGAGCAGACCACACAATTTCTATGATGTAAATTGAATGCACAGTAGCCACCAAGGACAAGCTTGAAAATGTATCCAAAAGAAATTCCAATAACTGATTCTCTGCAGTGAATGAAAGCCCTCCTCAAAGCATTATTGATATGCAAGAGAACAGCATTTTATACTTACTCCTTCCACCATAGCTCCCATCTCGACGAGGTCCCTTGGTGTGCTCCACAATAACCCTCTCCCCACACAAGTCCTTTCCGTTCAGGTCGTACACTGCATCGTCTGCATCACGGGGGTCATCAAACTCAACAAACCCATACCTTCAGAGGGAGGGAACACGTTAGGACAGTGTGTTCAGAAATGCAGTATCCCAAAATGCAATTGGCTCAGGTTTGCACAAAACGTGAAAACAGTATTAGCTGCCACAGACTGTTCAAGAAAGAGGGAAGTACACAGACCTGTACACGTTGTCATTTAGCTCTGTTAGTTTAACGTTAACTGCAACACAAGCTCGGAAGGTTAATATAGAAAGTGCACACGACGTAGCTACAGTTATACAGCTGACCACTCACGTTACTAGCTGCATTTCAAATACACGTTCTCTGCAGTGTGTAAATAACGTTAGCTAGCCGTTAGCAAGTTAGCGATGTGATTGCTAACGTTACGCTGGCGCTAGCGGTTACCTGCTGGCAAATGCTAACCTTCACCTTGGTATTCCAGATATACAACAAATAAATTCGCCAAACGTCGATTACTTATTTTAGATACATTTTAGGTTGTGTTTGGAAGGTAGCATGATCTAAACAATGTATAGCAAGCATATAAATAGCAAGCGCTTGCCTTATGGCATTATCCAACTCTGCCTCACTGCCCGGGCCTGCAGGCAGCCAAGGCCCAAAACACAGTGCGGCCTAGTCGACTTGAGCTGCGAGAACAACGGATCGCTTTATCAACGTTACCCATTTTTCAGGTCAACTTCGAGTATCTTCCCATAACCCTTGAAGAATTTCTCCACGTCCTTTTCTCTGGCTCGATAACTCAATCGTCCGATATACACCCTCGACATTTCCTCAGTTTGTGTGCTGAGCGAATGTGAAATCCGAAAGTGAATACACAGGCGCGAGGCTGCAGACACATAAATTACACGCGGTTCTTGGATACAATAGGTCGCGGGCTGAAAGGGGCGTGTCTTATTGAACCAGACCATAATGAACGCCCAAGTAGACGAGGTGGTCTTGTCTTTCTCCTTTCACGTTGCCAGGCTGTGTATTGTTTATTGGATACTTTTTTATACTGTTTCACCGTTTGATTTCAATTTAACCTCTCATACCTGATCAAAAATGAAGGGTGGTTGGGGAAAATATGAAAAGATATGATGCATATATGGCGTATGGTATACTGCTATTTTCAATAATCCAAGTTTTGTGGAGGTGTTGGAGCCATATTTTTGATCTTACATTGAAGCCTGAGGGACTGGTCACTTTACTGCCTTGGCTTGGGTGCAGGAGTCCAAACCTTAGTGGGGGTCTTGAGCTCCTCCTGGGACCTCTTGCTTGCTTTGGCTTTGATAAATCTAAACAATAACCACGAGCATCCGTTCAGTGGGATGCAAGGATCCACGTTATCTTGCTACCAGACAACTTCAAAGACACAACAAAGACAACTGGCTACTACTAGTCAGTCTTTGAATATATGGCTCTGGTGCCAAGCAAACCTTGAAATTGCTCAGCGCGCGTTAATGCGCCCACAACAATAGGGTCCGGGGTCCTAGAGGGGGTTCCCAGGGGTCCTAGAGGGGGTTCCCAGGGGTCCTTGAGGGGGTTCCCAGGGGTCATTGAGAAGATCCCAGCAATGCCAAGAATAGTTTAATTCCACCGTTGTTTAATTCAGTAGAAGTTGGCGTATATATAAGGATTCGTATTTTGATCATAGGTTCCCTGTTGTGATTGTAACAACGCGTTCAATGACAGTGATGCACGTATGATACATAATAAATCAGAACTAAAGACAAATACCATCTCAGATTGATTTATTATGGGAGTCCGTTGTCTAATGTCCTATTGGGGGCTTCTTAACCTCCAACATTTCTGTCTTTATTTTCCATTCCGCACTTTGCGACCTGCCGCGTAGTTTTAAGTTGTGGTGGGAGGGGCTAGTAACGTTCAGATCCTGGCCAGTGATCGTTTCAAACATGCCTGCTATTCTCTCTGGAAGTTATTTTACTTTCATGCAACCAAATAGTCTAAATATAGCTAGTAGACACGCTTCCCTTTCCTTACACGCAGTTACATCACTTTGTCTCTCAGATGTGTAATCATTTTTCCAATGGGTTGAAGAAGGTGAAGTCGCATGGGGGGGAAATAACGGTACAGGAAACCGAGCTAAATGTTAGCTAATGTCAACAGGTAGCCGGCCAGCTAACTTGGTCCCACAGCCATGGACAGCCCGACTTTTTCTAAATACTCTTGGCTCGATTTTGTGTTCTCGGTGGTGGGAGTGTGTACGTACGTGCTGGACTGGGGCTCGGACGTGTGGGTGGCCACGGAGTTTTACTGGCGTGGGGACTTCTTCTGGTTCGGAGTGCTGGTCGGCCTCATGGTCCTGTCGTCTGTCGTGGTCCAGATGTTCAGCTGGTTCTGGTTCAAATACGACCGGGAGCTGGAGGGATTCAGCGCAAAAACGTCGGCAGAGACTGTGCTCTTCGGCGACCGAGTGAAGCTCTCCTGCCTCCTGCATGTGCTGCAACTTGGCTTCTTCTGCAGGTTGAACTGCTAACTTTGTAATGAACATATTTATGTGATTGTTGCTTGCCAATACTTATTATGTTGCATTTCAATAACGGGGCCAGTCTGTTTATATCAGTACAAGAATTTAAACCTTTTCTCAACAGCAGGATTAATTGATTGATTGTTTAATTGAGTTATTATTGAATTATAGGGGTTACCATTAGATCAAATCCTTCAGTTATGATGGAATCAAACAATATCAACAACAAAGTGCAAAGTGCTCATTGAAGATGTCTACCCAAGCATAAGCAATGCCTTCAGGTTGTTTCTCAATGTGCCTTTTCCTGTGAAACTGAAGATTCACACAGAGCAGCTCAAACAAGCATGTAATAACATTTGACTGGTGCAGAAACCATAAAGTTATGTTCAGGCGTGGCAACGAGTAAATCCAGTGTCACGGAAAAACAGCTGAACGCATAATGACAGAGTAAGTTAAAGACTTTGCACGAGGCGATGCTGTTAAATGCCCCTTTACACGCCAGATGTCTGTTCACCACAAAGGGATAACATAGCTGCAAGGAACTGGTATGTGAGCGATGCTGTTGCGAATTTCTGACAAGATGTGTGCCATTTCTAACACGTTCATCCACGCAGGCACATCTCTGCCATATGGCGAGGCTTCCGGGTTTGGTGGCGGAAAGAACGAGGGTCCGAGTACGCCGTTTACTTGACGCATGACCTCAGCATGCTCCGGCTCATCGAGACCTTCTGTGAGAGCGCTCCTCAACTCACCCTCATGACCTACATCATGCTGCACACCAACAAGGCCAGGACTGTACAGTGTGAGTTACTGCCTGTCAGTTTCACCCTATAGGCTGTATCAGATAGATCTGCTCCAACAATAGAGATAAGCACTACAATGTGTGAATTAAAGAGGAACACTGAGTGGTTTCTGGCAAGGCTACAAACACCACAAAAGTATTATTGCTTCCACTTCCTCTTGCTTGCTACATTCATGGCACAACTTCTGTTTTGTAGGTGTGAGTGTTGTTGCATCAACCACTTCCATAGCCTGGATGGTGGTGGACTACCACCGTTCCCTGCGCTCCTTCCTCCCAGACAAAGCGAAGCAGGACTGTTGTTCCTCCTTGGTCTACTTCCTGTGGAACCTGCTGCTGATTGCCCCACGTGTGGCAGCCGTTGCCCTCTTTGCCTCTGTCCTGCCCAGCTACATCACTGTCCACTTTCTGATGCTGTGGCCCGTTTTTGTGTTCTGGGCCTGGCGACAGGAGACAGACTTCATGGACAGCGTCGGTGGAGAGTGGCTCTACCGGGCCACCGTAGGCCTCATCTGGTACTTCAGCTGGTTTAACGTAGCAGAGGGTCGGACCCGAGGCAGGAGCATCATATACCACTCCTTTATGACCACAGATGGAGGAATCCTGCTGGCCACTTGGTGGTGCTACAGGGACCCAGTCCTGACACAGCCCTATGCCCTCGTCTTGCTCACTACTCTGCCTCTCACCTACCTCCTGGGACTGGCCTTCAAAGCCCTCTACTACTTCTGCTTCCACCCCAAGCTGTGGAGGCCCCCAGTGAGAGACCCAGGGCTGGCTGATGAGATGCCTGATGGAAAGGTGCCCTTCAGAGACTTCTCCATCCAGGACGGCACCTTGTCCTCCCAGCTACTCAACAAGAGGATGGCCCGCCACGCCACTCATTTTTACTCAGAGCAGGACGTCATTAGAAATATCAATAAGACAAAAGGACATGAGGCCACCAGTGATGTCTGACTACATGTCAGAGCCAACCATGCACTACAGTTAAAGGACTACACTGAGCTTTTGGGAGTTTGGCTCATTTGTCTGACATGAGGATTGGCAACAAAATCATCTGTGTCTGTCTGGTGCACATGCTAACGCTTTAGCACACAGCATGTTAGGTAACGTTAGCCTCAGAGCTGCTACAAGCTCTCATTTTCTCATCGGAGACACTGAGATGATTTCGGTGCAGATCGGTAAGGTGACCAACGGGCCAAACTCTCAGAAAGTCGGTGTCGCCCTTTAAATGCTACATTGCTTGCTAGCGATGGAATACACTCCTCTCGCCTGTCTCCTCTTTATGCTGCATGTTCAATATATTTTGAACCGACATGTTTGTGCTTGAAGCTGTGGTAATTTCACAAACTCATTTTTTTAACCTCACAGTGAAATACTCAAAATGAATGCTATTTCATTATCTTGACACTTGGAGTAAATGTTTGCATGTCAGGAAAACTTGCTCCTATACAGCACACATACGGCCTAGAGCACATCTAAAAGGTTTTACTGTGTTTATGTGTGTTTGGACACTGTTACACCTGTTATTACTGGACTTTCTTTACTTTTTCAAGGACAGTGAATGTACAGGCAGCCATCAAGGTTCCCTTTGAAATCTCTTTGTCTGTGCCATCCAACCATGTTAGATCACTTTGACAGGGTACTCGTATTTCTCATAGTGTCACACAATGTCAAGGCAAACGATGAAGCCAAACCTCTCTTGTTTACTTTGGTATCAGTTGAGAGTTGAAGATTTATGCTCTTAGAAGCATATTATTATTATTTCAGTGTGTAGAATAAAGTTGGAAGTATTGTTTTTGTTTATCAGTATAGTTGCCAGAGTAATGCTGATTTTTTTTCTGTTTCTTTTGTTCTGCTGAAGTTTGTTCATTCTGATATATTTTAAGTTAAGGCTCCATTTCCATATGTCCAGTGTTTTTAATTTATCATGCATTTAAACATACATACAGAGTACAGGCCTAGTCGACCCCATTTATCTGCCATATATGCTGTTGAAACCAAAAATCATGGTCAGTATTGATAACCTTTCTCTTACCTCATTTGCTGCATAAGACCATTAAAGTGATAAGAACCATAAATTGATTTTGCGTTATCTTTTTATTTTTTTACAGATGTACTTTTCTGTTTCACATCCATTACGTAGACCATTGATGTAGTTCTTTGAATCAAATATTTTGTGAAGTGAAACTGCACGACGTCAACATGACATAGCTACATAGTCTAAATATAAGTGTGACATGTTTCAGTAGGAGTTGTATATGTGTACAGCTGGGAATGGCATGCAAGCATGTGTCTTTAAAACGTCAGGTGACCGTGTGGGAGGGGATCATACACTCTTTAAACATTGAACCTTGGCTGTTTGCTTTCAGTTTTTCCACTCACAAGGGTTTGAGTGAGAGAGACATTCACTGCCATGGGCTGTAAATCATCAACAGCAGATAGTTGTGGAGTTTCCAGTGTGGTATCCAGCTCTGCCGAGCCCATGGAGGGCGAACCTGCCTTTAAGTACTCCTACGCGGATTTCCTGTTGACGTTCGGGGGTCTGCTGTTCTTCCTAGTTGACATAGCGCTGGATACATGGGCAGTTGTGGACTTCTATCAGGAAGAGGCCTACGTCCACCTGGGTCTCCTGCTGTTGTTTCTGCTCGGCTCCTCAGCTGTTGCTCAGGTCTACAGCTGGCTGTGGTATCATTATGACAACTACCAGACACAGACGAGGGTGGAGAACTGCCTGAACCCGCTCTCGCTCAAGCTTCTCCATGTGTTCCAGTTGGGAGTGTACTTCAGGTTGTGTACACTTTTGTTGATTGATTGTCTTCGTGTGTTGAAAGTGGGCTGGCTTTCTATCCATTGCACTGTGTGTTCATGATGTGTTTGGGGGGGAATTGGGCCTGTGAGAGTGGATGTAAATGCAGGGAACTAAGCTGTAGAGCCAATAGTTTTGCTGGGAAAACAAATATCTCTACCAAGGAGCTTTTAAAACAAGCCACTCCCTAATTCACACCACTAGTTCATGGAAACACTATCATTTACAGGAAATGCAAATTAACATATGTTTTAAATGCTCACAGTAGAGACGGATTAAACCAATATTTGTACACTTTGTTGTTCTGGTGGCGGCGCACCAAAGCGGAGAGACACTTTCACGCACCTTTTCCCCTCCCAGGTATGCTGGTATAGTGGAGGTCGCCATACTCAGCTTCACCACGAAGAGGCGTGCCCCCCGGGATGTGGCGGCCTACCTGACCCACGACCTCAGCATGCTGCGGCTCATTGAGACGTTCACCGAGAGCGCGCCGCAGCTCGTCCTCATGCTCACCGTCATTCTGCAGAGGGGTCTGTTGGATCACGTGACAGGTATGCGCTCACCTGAAAGCTTGCACCGTGTAGATAGGAATGTGAAGCGCTGCCTGTTTGACATGTCTTTAGTAGTGAATAAACTTTGAGGAAATGTACATTGAGCGCTGAAACCGGGAAGTATCAGTTCTGCTGTAGTTGTCCTACCAGGGGCGTAGAAAGGAATCATGGGTCCTGTGCAAAGGAGGCAACTCTGGGCCCCCCTCCACTTTCCTCTCATCGACACACCACCATTATTCCTATGACAACTGAAACACCTGCACACATTCATTTACCGATTGATTATCGGACACATCCCTAATTGTAATTATGGGTTTGGGGCGCTACCATCCCCTTTCAAAATCTGTCTGGGGAGGACAATTTTGCTTTAGTCTGCCACATTTTATTCCTGCTTGCTCCAGTTTGTCTCAGGTAACACAACGGGTGCTGCATCACATTTTTGAGAAAGTGTTTTGGTAGTTATTTCAACCAAACCCTGTTTCAAAACCAGAGCAGGGTGAAATAAAAGTAGGACCACAAAAAGCATTTTAGTCCAGATACTTTAGCTTGGGGGGCCCTGGGTAGTCAGTACACCTATTCCCCCGAACTACGCCTCCCCCCCGGGTCTTACCATCCTTACATCTTTATGATACGTCTAGGCTTGCTGTTGGTTTAAAGCAAAGACCTTGATCATGAATTCACATTATCTGTTGAAGCCTCCCTATGATGACCTCTGTCTTCCTCAGTGTTGAAGGCGGTCGGTTCAGCGTCGGCCATCGCCTGCAGTCTAACCACCTACCACCGGTCCCTGCGCTCCTTCCTTCCTGACAAGCATCAGCAGAAGCTTTCCTCGTCGTTGGTTTACTTTCTCTGGAACCTGCTACTGATCATGCCCCGCATTGCCGCCCTTGCCCTCTTCGCCTCTGTCCTACCCTGTTACATCTTCACCCACTTCGTCTGTTCTTGGATGATGTTTTTCTTCTGTGCCTGGCGACTGAAGACTACCTTCATGGACAGCCCCGGTGGAGAATGGCTTTTCCGGGCCACCATAGGCCTCATTTGGTATTTCAGCTGGTTCAATGTGGCGGAAGGGAAAACGAGGTATAAGTTGTTAGTCTACCACTTCTATATCGTAGTTGACATTTGTGTCCTTTGTGGTCTGTGGTGCTGGCAGATCTACAGTAAAGCACCCGATTTTGCCTTGATCACTAGTTTTGTCATTATTGCATTATACATCATTGGTCTCTTATTAAAAGTAATATACTATAAATTCTGTCATCCAAAGATTGATGAGCGTGAATGCAAAGAGAGCGTAGAGAGTGTAGAGACGGATGGACAAGAGCTTGAAGTAGTAGTGCACTCCTCGGACGTCGGGTTTCGCAGCATGCCCAGCCCGCCGGAACCAGTCCAAAAACGAGAGAACAGAAGAATGAGGAAGTTGGCTGAGAATTTCTACTCCTGACCTGCATCACTTGACGGCCACAGGACATGGAGGTTGGGGAGAGGGTGACTCATGCAAGCATGAGTTGAAAAGAGGGAAGCACTTCTCAAACTGCATCATGACGCCGCGTGGGAGCAAGGATTCTGACCCCTCCAGCCTGTTTTCCCAGATGCTTAAAACTGTTCTGACTGTTGTTTCTACAAAATGATGTCAAGTTGTCCATGACTATGCATTTCATCTGTGGGTTTTCCCCCCAATAACAACTGACTGAGGGTCTACCTTCTAAAGGAACAGTCATCTTTTAGTGTTGGTGGTTTAGTTGTTTTTGTAAAGAAGGAACTACTCAAATTTTGGTTTTGAAGGCTGTTCTATACTACTATGTATTAGAAATACTTTGGCACTTGAATGCAATTCTATTTTTTTAATTTATATTTACTGTGTACAGTATTATATAAACACAAATTATATTTAACTCAATGAGCAAATGTGTCGTTTTGAAACTTTTTAAAATTTATTTACATTGTAATGAGTGTCTTAGGTACACAGGAACCCTTACAGGACCATAAACAGTGTTCCGGTCCCAAACAGCTAGTGGGGGGAAATAGTGATTACTGTAATTAAATTAGTATTACGATAGTACTCAGTTGACAGGATCACGCTGAGCCTCACAGGTCCTTGACAATGAGATGAAGTACATGAAATGAAAAAAAAAAAAAATGAAAAAAAAAAAAGAATATTTGGCATTGAAAATAAGTCAAATCTAACACATAAATCCCTTAAACATTGCAGCGTCATTTTTGATATCCATGGTATACTTCAAAACAGAATGACATGCAGACAAAAAAATATAACCAACGGCAACCAGGAAACACAATACACAAGCTAGTACAGAAAAACAAACTACTACTACATTGCGTATGATCTCTCAATTTTCTCAAATGTATGACAACATTGACTTTGCAAAGGATTGATTCTGAATAAGCCCGTTTCCCTTTGACTCATTTAGGTAGTACAACATTGAACAATCAAACAAAAGTACACCTGGCATAGGACTGCTCACGTTACGTGTTCCCCCATAGTAAGCTGATCCGAACTGTAGTCAACATACCATGTGTCTGTGTGTGATTGTCTCTAAGCGATGAAAGCGTTTCACAGCAACAAAATGCAGTTTCCTTTTCAAAAGGAAAAGAAAAAAAAAAGATTATATTACAAAGCAGACACAACTGTTGAGAATTTCAATAGTAAATGTCTGAAAGGTAATTGAACTGGTTTCATTCCAAAATGAGATATCCACCATTGGAGAAATGATACTGATAAATCGATCGCTGGCATCAAAGTAACGCTCACTATCGACTGAGTATTAGCCGTCTTGAGCACTTCACAAAACGTGACATTTTCAAGGATGTACCTATTTTTGTTTCTTTCAATATTAAGCAATGAACATCAGGTAACATTTTCCCCCCCCCCAAAATGGATATAGAGCTTTCTGGAAGGAAGCCTTTCAATTACAGCGCAGACAGGACAGTCACATCAAAAGTAATATGGTAACAAATCGTACTGGAACATTACAAGTATAGAGTAAAAAAAAGTAAAATAACACTTCAGATAATGAAACAATAACTTGATGATAATGTATTAAACAAAATCTTAAGTATTTCCCTTTGAGATTATGTGTACAGATGATGGTTAAAGGCACAATATAAATATGCACAGTCACTCGAGAAAGACAAACAAATACACAGAAAACACATTCTTAATGGTCAAGCTGCATGTGTGTAAAAACAAAATCTTCTTCAGGCTCAGTATTGTTCAGTCGTAACCCCATACAGAGAAAGCTGACCCTCCTGCTTTCTTGACCAGCTACTTCAGGCAAATCAAATGAAATACAATGAGCATACCACTAACTACAAATGTATTGCACAGTCATTCCTCGTCCCACCCCCCCACCCGCAACACGACTTAATAACAAGGGTGTGATCTGCAATGTGGCGGACTGATGATGCTAGAATATGTGTGAAATAAAGTATAAAGGTTGTAGCTGACTTTGGGGTGGTAGTTTAGTTGTCTGGCACAACAAATCCAAACCACTGCAGGTAATACGTACCTGTGATTCTAAAGCAGACGACCAGTTATGTGGCATGACGTCTTTGGAAATTACATTTTTTGGGCGTAAAATGAACATGACATTCAAACAATCGCATCAATAAAGCATGTGTGATTTGGTGCTAAACTCAGGAACTATAACACACCCACACGTAAAAGTAATGAAATGCAATTCTGCAAGTGACCGACAAGTTTGTTATCCCCGTCTCATTGGCTTTGTCAGCTGATAGTTGATTTAATCCCCCCAATTTGTAGAACTGATTCCTGCTGCAGTTGAACAGTCAACAGTCAGTTGAACAATTTTCTAGCAAATCACCAACTGAACAGAAAATAATGAAATCCAAACTCTTACCCGACCATCACCCTAGCCATCGATTAGCTGACTAATCGGCTAATAGGCAGGAAACACTGAATCTAGAGAACATGAATTAGGGTCACCAGGGTCACATTATCCTTATTCACATGTTCCAGTATCAAACAACATGAACGGCTGACCCGACAACAAAACCATTGTATTTAATACAATATGTTTACATTGTGCGACTCATGTTTCTCTTTCATCTGAACACTTTATCAATGGAAGTATCCTCATAGGATTTCAAGGACACTTAGGACTGGTCTGAGGAACGGCTGGCCCAAAGAACAGGTTGTCTCAATATACACCTACACTTTGATTATGCTCAAGGAACTACTAGTACTACTGGGGCAGGGAATTAACTTCTTTGTCCACCATCCACAGTGGGTGGGTCGATTCAAACATTGAAACGCCACCATCACTATTGTACCAGTCTGAGTAGTTTTTCCAAGCTGAGTCACTTCCTTACTGGTCTCTGACCACAGATCAGACATTTAAAAAGGACCACAGAAGTCTCTACTTGCAACACAGTGGCGAGGTCAGGACAGCTGACTGACTGATGGTTTGGTCAGGTCAGGAGGGTGAAATCATCGTTAATAAGGAGAACACTATCAGTACCTATGTGATCACATGACACAAAACGATGCATCGATGCTTTCAAGTCTCGGAATGAGTGCAAAACAAACTAGAAAGAGGATTTTTTTTCCATTTTGTTGTGATATTATTATTCTAAAATCTGAACAGAAAGCTCAAACAACCCAAAGAGAGCATGCCGGTGGGGAACGCTGGTCAGTCCCTGGAGACTGACGGAGACAAATCCAGGAGGACAAAAAAACGAAAACGTAAAAGAGAAAGAGAGGGAAAGAAAGCAACAGATGTAGGTGTCTTCCCTTCTGTGTCCAAATCAGTGCCAGTTTCAGCCTTGGTGAGGTTAGCTGCCGTAGAGGTGGGAGTGCTGGGTATGAGGAGCCTTGATTCATCTAACTGTGCACCCAGTCTGTTTCCCACAGTCACCGCCAACCCAAAGTCCGCCTCAGTACATTACCATCACACAGTGAGTATTAAGTCGCCAGCCAGTGAGAGCAGGTAGGTGTTTGTAATGTGTGAGTGTGTAGGGGTTTGCGGAGGATTCTCAGAGAGTCAGTGTCACTCCACAAGCCACCAAAAAAAAAAAAGACGACGACTGCATTTTCCCTTCAGTATCTGACATCCATCACCACCTCCTCTACAAGAAGTCCAGTTCCAGGGCTTGGTGCAGGGACACGAGGTCTCCGTGAGTGGAGATCCGCCAGAAAGGCATATTGTGCTGCACAGGGAGACACAACCAAATCAGCAAACTACAGGCTAATACACATCGCAGGGCAGATAATCTTCATTTAGAGTAATGGGACATGGAAGATGCGTACCTGTTTTGCTGCGAATTCCTCATCTCGGCCGTCACCTATTACCACATAAGTCACTTTCTTGCCAAAGCGAGAGACAATCCTCTCGAAGCAACTCTCTTTCCCTGTGCGAAACAAAACCGCAGGCTTAACTTTCATTACAGGCTTACATGGTTCGTCCCCCGCACAGACTTAAACTCAGCTTCCTCCTCCGTCACGGTGAGGAAGAATTAAGTGTTTTCTTTGTACCTATTTTGGTGGCACTATAGATGTTCTCGATGGGGAAGACTTCTCCCAGGCCGTAGAGCAGCACCTTGGCCAGAGCCGGAACCAGCTGAGTGGTGGTGACCAGGACATTCATACACTTACCCCTGTCGGAGGGATCACACAAACACACACACACACACACGTTTACATTCGCCTTTTTAACAGAGATATGTGGATGTGTCGTAACTCATTCTTTGCCTTTTGAAAGACAAACTCTTTTTTTTCTTTTTAAACATCAATCGTGCATAAGGCATCAAACAGTTCTCCAGAGGCGACTCAGTGGACATGGAAAATGAAGTCAGTAGGTATGTTCACATCTAATCTTAACCTGATTGAGGCAATACTTACTACAGCTGACTGATAACTGGTGTTGGGAATAACCGATTAACACACCTAGATTTTAAAGCTTTTTTATTTGGCTGTGTAAACTCAAAGTTCATTCATTTTTTTAAATGTATGAATGTGTCACAAAGGTCACCGAGAGAGTTGACCCTGACGCACTGAGATTATACAGAATTATTAACAATTTGAACACAGGATAAAACCTCTTGCGTCAACCTATTTTGTAAGTGCATGAACACAAAGAAAACAAAGAGTACTAAAAGTAAAACTGCTCTGTCAGATATTGAAATGACGGCAGACTAGATCCAACTAGATCCTTCTCTGAGTAAACTAACCAGACTATCAAATATCAAATAAATCCACGTTAACCTGGATTATAGAGAGCAAATCGTGCCACTTTGAATGATGTAAACACTGCAATCAATCTACTGCTTAAATTGATTAATCACAGTAACTAGACCTTAACATTTTCTCTTAACATCTTTCACTAAAACAAACGTTTGACCTAATAACGCTCCCATGTGCAGACCTGGACTGGATGAGCAGCAGGGACTTGAGTGCTGTGCTGAGCCAGGCGTCCGTAACATTTTCTATCTCAGACTGAAGCCGTAAAAGCAGTTCCCTCTTCATAGGACTCAACAGGCCTGGAGGACAAGACAGCAGAGGGGGACAATATGGATTTACAACTCTAGCCAGGTGATGGGGTAAGAAGACCTCAATATGATTCATGTGGCAAATGACAACAAAGTTTAGACACCACTATCAGATGGTGTTGAGTACTTAGTGTTAGCACAACAGGCAAAACATGTAGGGACTTATGTCACCACTGTATGTTGTCAAACATTTCAGCATTCACAAGGCTGTCAAGGCCCCAAGGGTTTTCTCAGCGAAACAAAAAGACACAGGCAAATCAAAGACTCACAACCACATTTTGTCATGATGCAAACTCACCTCCAACATTCCCTTTGTAGCCGTTGTAGATCTCTTTTAGCCGGCGGTAGCGAAAGGCCAGTTTGCGCATCCATTCTACACCTCCCTGGACTCCTGTGGTGGCCCCCGAGGCCCCGCCACTGCTGGGGCCATTGAAGCCATCCGCCAAGAAGTTGTAGTTACTAAAGTTACAAAAACAAAAAAAACTTTACCAGCTGAAAATACATTATACAAAACCTCGTGATTTGTGCAAATACAGTTCAATTCTCCTGATCCTGGACCAGATTTGAAGATATGTGCGTAATTCTCTTAATACCATGTTGGATGCAAAAGACAGAAATGGCCTCACTGTTCATGTGACTGCCCTTTCCTCAATTTTGTTTTTCCTAACAAGCACAAGTGAAGCATGCATAAATGCTCCTGACGTGGAAGTAAGCGCAGGGTTCCTACTCTTTCACTTTCAATTTCAAAATTACATTCTTCTTGATTTGATTTGAAGAAATGGAAATTCTTCCTCCAGACTTTCCAGACCTGTGTAGGAACCCTGCAAACGGGGCCAGCACATTCAAACTTCATTACTGGATGCCAAGTGGCGCGTGAGGCAATGTAAGGGTGCATTGTGTGTCTGTGTCTGCTGCAGGACAGCATAAATCACACCTCAGGTCCTGTCCATTGTCATCAGAGGCCACGTCCTCAACGTGAACTTGATCACACTCCTTGGAGGGAAAACAAAAGCATAAAGGTTCTTATTCATGCTGTATCACAAACTAAATGATTCATATATTTATCAACCAAACATTCACAAGCACTGCAACATCCTTGGCCTATGACTGTAGGCCCATTTAGAATGGAAAATGGGATCCACCCAAGATGGTAAGCTTGTCTACTTTTGTCAGGTAGCCAAAGACGCAAAGTACGCCAGGAAAATACACAAAGTGTCTGGTTCAATTTGGATTGTACTAGCTACTGTGACCCATAGAGAAAAAAAAAGAACAGGTTACAGCAGTCTGGATGTGTCTGACTGTACCTCCAGGTCATTGAAGAAAAGATGGGTGTCTGCCAGCTCAAAGATCAACTCTTCCATCTGCAAGCCCAAGTTCAGCACAGTGGCTGGGTCCTGAACAAATATAGAGTAAACACACAATAAATAACCTTGGTTTAGACTGACTAGCAGTTTATGTTATTTGCTGCAAGTTCAGTAAAAAAATATTTGTTTACAGATACAAACCTTGCCAAACTTTTGTGCGAAGGAGCCAGTGAGCAGTGAGTGGAATATGATGATGGTCTCATCCAGATCCCACAGAAATATACGCTAGAAAATGGCAGGCGAGAATAAATTCAGTTCGATTTTAAAAATGTTTTTATCCATTTCATTCATAGATATTCACAATTGTTACAACATTTACACGTCCGACTCCATTTTTTCCATGTCAATTATACAGCTTTTTGCATCTTTATCAATACATTATAACTGAAAATATCTATATTGCATGGTAATATATATGGCTATTATGGCATCAAAATATATCAGAAATTCCTGTTAAACTGTTGCATGCTATTAGTCCTTTCATCAATACCTTTATCATTAAATTTGAAAAAGATTGTGCCTTTAAGAAAAGCATATTTCGTCCACTGTAACACTCAAACCAGGAATGGAACTAACATTCTGTCAATGCGTGCGAGTGATAAACTTGCTGTAACTCCACTAGAGACACGTTACCTCCAGGTCAGTGTCAGTAGGCGGGCAGTTATCGGACTTCTTGGCCTTTCCCTTGGCTTTCCCAACCGAGTTCCTGCGTCCAGCCTCGTCCTGGTCTCTGGCCCCGGTAGGCAGGGCCACACCTGTAGGAAGGGCAACGCCCGTCGGGAGGTTCTCTCGTGGGGACACATCTTAGGGACAAGACACAGTAAACACGACTGGCATTAGCGATTGTTAATAAAGTCTCTGAAACTTGACTTTTAAAATTAATTAAGATTAAGATTAAATTGAATTAATTAATTAAGATTAAAACCAAATGAGCTCATGGAGTACTCTCAAAACAGCTGATCATAGGACAAAGGACATTAAAGGTGCAATAATAGGATTTTTATTGCCCCTTAGCACAACATTTTATTCTCAAGCCAAAAACGCAAAAGACAAAGCAGTATTATTATTATTATTACAGTCATTTGTGATATACTGCTCTAGTTAGCTAGCTTACTCGTCTCTATTGTGAAAATGTGACTTTATTATTTGCGTCAATTACAGGCCACTGTAACCTGCGCCAGAGACTTGTCGATGTTGTTCCAATTCTTACTGGTCAACGATAGAGGTCAATAAAATTTGAGATCACTTAATGTTATAGGTTATAGGGGATAACCTGACGTTACAGAGAAGTAAATATAACGTCAAGTATCTAAACACACCTCTGTTGCAAGGCAGGCCAGCCGAGGCGGTGTCCTCGGACTTGACGGTTGGATACCCGGCCACA
Organism: Hoplostethus atlanticus; assembly: GCA_034670405.1. Classification (NCBI taxonomy): domain Eukaryota; kingdom Metazoa; phylum Chordata; class Actinopteri; order Trachichthyiformes; family Trachichthyidae; genus Hoplostethus; species Hoplostethus atlanticus. The sequence goes on along the minus strand of JAXDDX010000006.1, from coordinate 9,580,205 downwards.
CCCACACCGGTGCCATGCTCGTCGCTGTTGGGCAGCCCGGCGGGCACGTAGCTGGGGGGCGGGGTGTAGTACTGAGAGAACTGACTCTGTCCCAGAGAGTTATAGCTGCTGAATTCCTGGATGAATAGGAAACAAAATCTGATCATCAGGAGAAGACAGGAGGATTAGCACACAGGGACAAAGAGTGTTTTGTTCTGTGGCCTCATGTCCCCGAGGAACACCCTCACGCCTCTTTCTGCGCCCCTCACCTGTTGGGCCGCTGTGGCTGAGGCTGTAGTGGCGGCCGTAGCTGAGGGGATGTTCGAATACACACTGGATGTTGTGAAACTTGAGCCTGGTGGGCGGAAATCACACAATTTAAAGCAAAGGATTATGCCGGACAAAACATCAATATTTCTACATGAAACATTGGTGCTTTGTTACCTCAGGATGGCATTGAAGTGACTAGAGACAAGAGAAGAAGGGAACTGTGCCACTGCCAACCCAACACTCCCACCTTTTATTTTTTGTGTGGTTAACATATTTGAAAAGAGTATGACAGCGTTATCATGTGAGACAGAGTGAGGTTGCAGCTTGCCTTGGCTGGGGTATGAGTAGTGCAGCTGGCCTGGCTGGGTTGAGGTATATGCGGTGCTGAAGCTGAGAAACCCAGGCTGGCCAACAGAGGGCGCCTCAGGCAGCCCTGTCTCTGTTTTTATGCCTGGCCACATAGCACCTGAAGATAAAGAGAGCAATGGAAGCAGAAAAAGAAAGGAAGTGAGAGAAGAGGATGAGGGTAACAGGGGAAATTCAAGAAACCAGGTCTTTCAGTCCAGATGTGGGGCTTGTGTGTCAGCAGAAACCAAAAGGAATTAAATCCACAGCAGCAAAGCATGGTATAGCTTATTGAAGCATAGTAACAGAGGTGCAATGCTGGGTTTTTAGTGAGCAGACCAAGTTAAACCAGGCCAACAGAGGGAAAAGGGGGACTAACCAAAGGGTGGAAGGCCGTAGGTCTGGCCTGTCTGGGGGAAGGTTGAGTACACAGTGGACTGGGCCAGAGGAGGAAACGCCACCTGGCTGGGGTAGGACGTCACTGCCGGGCTGAGAGAGGAAATGGGCACGTCAGACCATCTACATGGGATATACCTGCTAACGCAACAACCTGTGTTTTATGTTACTATTAGGGCTGGGCAATAATTCATTATTATTGTTTATCATCTTTCAATAGAATCATATCATGAAGTTATCGTAGTAAACAATTGTGTTGTCTAAATTAATAACAAAAAGCAAATACTAAAAATCTCTCACAAAATGAGATCTGAAACAAATTGGGGAATATTATTTGAAAATTAAGAGTTTTATCATACCTTAGATTATCATTCAGTTTAATGTGATGGACTTTGATTTGATTATTTAACTTAGCAGATATCAGTATCTATCTATAGACGTCAAAATCATTTGTTATGATTATCGTGATATTGATTTTGCCAGCATCGCCCAGCCCTAACTACTATGTGAACTATAGAACTAAATGTGCTGTAAGTAGTGGTGCAAGTCAATCTGTTCTTATACCGGTGTAATACTGGGAACTAATAACACCTAAAGATATCCACATCTGTTACATACATGCAGGGTACTCACTTGCTTCCTTGGTATATCTGTGGGGTATAGTCAGAGGTGGCTGTTGTTTCTGGCTCTTTGCAGGTCACAACTTCAAGACAAGAACAACACAACTTCAGTCTGAGGTTAAAGAGTAGCCTTCTTCTTTTCAGACCTTTATTACACATTGTGCAGACCTGATAAAAGTGTTTTTGGTCATACCAGAATGTGCATACGAGTTCATGGAGTCACCACATGCTTGCGGTACCGCCCCTCTCTCTGGGTCGGACTGCTCTTGGTCCCCTACGACGAGGGACAAACTGTCAATGTTCTGCAACAACATTTACCAAAGTTGACAGCTCTTTTCACATTTTCCACTTACCTCCATCAAGTGGGGCGTTAGCCAGGGCAGGGTAAGAGGTTTCCTGCTCGGCGGAGCCTAGGAGGGAAGTTGGGCTCCCATCATCACCCAAATTACTGGAAGACCAATGAGAATCCATTATAATTATATAATATCTGCCATCAGTCATCTCAACAAATACCACTCTGGGAAGTTGCATCAGACAAAAAAAAGGGAACAGGAGCACAACAGAAACTACTGTGAAAACAAATCCCCTTCTTCGGTACCCTGTACAGAATTCTGATTTATTCTTAGTGGTTTTCCATCAGACGGTGTAACTACCAATTTAAAAGACTTGAAAGATCAGAAATAGGCCTAGAATCAATGAAGACTGACCATGGCCCTTTCTCCAGTCCATCATCCAACTCAAGCCTGGCCTTCTTTGCCTGCATGAAAAAAAAATACACATTCACAGAAAGGTCTTCAACATAATGATAGTGTAAGCCTGTGTGTGTGTGTGTGTGTGTGTGTGTGTGTGTGTGTGTGTGTGTGTGAGAGAGAGAGAAAGAAAGAACATCCCAGTAAGTAGTGTGACATTATTTTAAAAAGGACCATTATTGCTGTGCAGTAGTACCCAGTAGAAGCACTCTGTCACGTATTGTCAAGTATTAAATGTCATGTTTCCTATTCTCTGGTGCTTCTGCAATGCACATCTTTATGTAAATTGTAACCTATGAAGAGGAAGTCAGATGAAATGAAAAGCAGTCAAATGTTTCAAAGCAGATGTTCATGTCTACTTTCAGCAGTTGAGTCACTAAGAAGTTCTGTGTGAGTAGGAATGTTTTTTGTGTGCATTAGTAAATCTATGCTGTGATACATGGATATTATTTAACATTATCCATTTGACTGCAGTAAGAAGCTGAATATTATCCCTTTGATCAATAAGAAAGGGGAAAAAATGTATTATGGATAAAAATCATGAACAAATGCTAGTTGAAATACAAGCCTAATTTTTAGGCACTGCTTCATAAACCACTGACCACATTTGCTCGACAGCCTGCATAAAAAGTGCATAAAAAGAATAATACTTGACATCAGCATATCAATGCTGCCCACTCCACGTTGGCATCACAGACTCACCGGCAGCTCAGGCAGCTCCTGCGAGTCATCCATCTCTGCAGCAGAGCGACCTGACATGTCCGCACGTTCAGCCTACTCTCTGTACCTGGAAAGCCTGTCTGGAGCCTGCTTCACACAATCACAAGCAGACAAACACATAGGCGCAGAATGAGTGGGCAGGGGCAATGCCTTATGTTGTTTTTCCACGGCGTGCTACTCCCCTCCCCTTGTTGCCTAAACCTTCATCACGTGCACACCTCCCCTCCTACTATCGCATGGGTGATCAGCAGCGACGTGCAATGATGGCTGTACTGTGAGGGAAGTGGGGCACCCTGGTCTAATCTCACACTGACGTTGCCCCATGTCCCCACCACTCCTGTGTTTACAGTGGGATTAAGGTAGTGTGCCACCTTACATGTGACCTAACCTACATTCAGGGAAACATATTCTCCAGAAGCATTAGGCGCTCAGGTGCAAGCTGTCATATGAATAGGTGCCCTAGTGGATAAAATCTAACCTCGTTTTCATCCACTGCTGGCCCAACTGGCCTTTCCCCACTGGTGGAAAGATAGAACATATTATGTGACATAATGTAGACAGAGAGAGAGAAAGTAGGTCAGATGGCAAATTCAAAAGCACTCTAATATGTCAGGCATATGTAACGGCTCACATGCTGAATCAACAGCGTGCCACCTAAACTGGCTTGGACAAATTAAAGCACATGCCAGATCTCTGTAACAGGGCCCAGAATAGGAATAGCATTTGGAGGGAAATAAGGCCATCCTTACAATTATCGTATACATTTATAAGTTAGCCTATATTTAGGCTGTATCCTACATAACACCAAGTAGTCACATCTACACACAAAAGCATCCAAACATTAGACCTGAATAAGTCACAAAGAATAACATGTTTTAGTCTATAGTCTATTCTCGCAACTGTAGTGACCTCTGGGACAAAAAAAGTAGTTATTTGTCAACAATATTCATTGCTAATTTATCAGATTGGAGGCTACTATTTCATACAGATGTTAACCTAGTACTGCTGCCTCTGTTTTCTGGTGCCTTAAACTCATCAAATCTCCAGCCACCATCACTCTTGCTGTTGCCACTGGTAACCTAGCTGCTCGGTGTCATCGGATAATGCTTGCTCTCCTCTGCCAATATCACAACAATGCTTGGGTTGAATCACGACACCTGGGGAACATCACGTTCCTGGGCAAATCAATAAAGGTGTGGCCTATAGCTTGAATGGGAAACTCCACAGCTGTTACCGCCATCTGCTAATAACGTGATAAACAAGGGACAAATAATGTTATATCACTGACTAATAAGCCATAAATATAACCAGCAATGTGACCTGTGTGCTTTAGTGACACTGGCTGAGGAACAAAACTGTTATAGCTTAGTGTGTGCAGCTTATCTGTGCATCTTGGATCAAGAAAGATGAAGCTATCTGCATCATACCTCTAATCCATGACATTATCCTTAACATGACACAATATCTTCCATGTTGTAGTTTATCAAAACTGTGATTGGACTGTGGCTGGTTATTTTTAAAGACCAATGCCTTTATGGCATGAAGACATTGGGCTGCTATCTGTTATGCCTGCACATTTTGTAAATTAAAACATCGTTTGGAGGAAATACAGGCACGGCATTGCTTCTGCTAGAGTTAACGTTTGCTACCTATCTCATCTCCAGACGTTAGCTAGCTAGCTGCTCGCTGAAACCAGCAAATACTCCAGCCAAGGACGGTTTGCTCTGAAGGTGAGGTCTAACATGAGATTATTTCATAAAATACAATAACGTGTGAGACAAATACGAAAAAGCTGAAACACAGTTTGCATATCCCCACATAAACCACTCGTATATAAGGGTAGCGGGCAGATTTGACCAACTATAACAGACACTTAGCGGGCCTATGGTACCAGCAAGTAGACGTCACCATTCAAGCTCTCCAGCGTTAGCTATACAATGTTACCTAGCACACGTTTAGCCGGGGCCAGGTCTTTCTTTATATCCTGTTTGCTTATTTTGCATGCATGCTAGCGAATACATCAAACATTTAATGGTGGCTAACTAACTAGCCACACAGCTAGTTGGCCCAGACACGAAAGTTTTCTGTTCCAGAGAATAGTCGGGGAAACCAAAGGAGTGGGTAATGAAATGGCAACGTGTGGAAGCATCTAATTCTCACTGCAGCCAACTACAAAACTAATCGCAAACCAACTAGCGTTACTGACTAGCTACCAAAATTATCAATATCGATCTTACCATTGAGTAAATACGCTACGCTTTTATTTAAACGTCTTCAATTTAATCCACAGTGTCAAGCTTTGTCTGTTGTTAGGGACCACTATTTTGCAGGAAGTTTTGGTGCTCACCCACTGCGCAGGCGCACTACATTCATTCACAGGAGCCCTTGGCGCGATGCAGGGCGACAGGTGTGTAGGGTGCTGAGAAGAAACCTGTAAACTTTTCTTATTTGAACAGATGACGTCCCTAGTTTAATTTAATTGGCTTTATTTTGAGGGCCACGCCTAATAAATGCATGTGGATGCCAAACAACTTTGTAATGTTATTATATTATTTAGTAGTGTAACGAATTACTATTTAAATGTCAGTAGTAATAAAACCCAATCAGAGAAATACTTCGTTACAACGTTACTTACCCTTCATATCACATTCAAATTGAACAAACCAATCTCGGATTTGTTTTCGTCACAACTAAAGGACACATTGCGCGCGCCACACATTTGGATTTAAGGTACATACGTTTACATTCAGCGGTTGGAAGTATTCCCAATCCTTTTTATTGAACTAAGTCTGATCAGCTCAGTTCCAACAAACCTGAGGGATACTTATTAAATCAGGATGTTAGATTTAGTGAAAAGTATCTGATATGGCAAAGAAAAACACAAAATATGATTGTGTTTCAATATAGATAATTTATTCACCATTTCTGAAACAGATTACAGGTCAATATTTTATTTCATCCATACAAGGAAATTATCCTCCAGTCTTTATACAGTAGTAGTACATTATAATGGCATGTAAATAAATATACATGAAAAAAATACAAAACAGATAAGTAAAGCTTCCAAATATGGAAGATATTGTGCAGAACTGTATGTTGCCTTATTTATAATGCTCAGCAGGCTTGAAAATGCACTCATAGTATATTCAGCAATATTAGAGACTAAAACAGAGACTTGACAGGGGGCAGAGCTAAGTATGAGCGCTACAATGTTTGTTTACTAATACATGTTGATTAAAGATCATCTCTCAATAATTTAATTAATGTCATATGATAAATTATAATTTACAGTCCCTTGAAAATAGTCAAAATGATCATTTTTCATTCCAAGCCACCAAGACATTATTGCACTCTCCAGAGCCGTATATAGTAGTGGCTAAACACTGTTAAGGGAATGTCAGTGTTTGCGCCACCTAGTGGTTCTTTGCCAAGTTACTGAAGCACATTTATACAGATCCTTGTTTAGGATAGGGACCATAGAGATTGCGGAGAAGAGATATGTACATAGACATGGACAGGCACAAGACATTCACAGTTCTTTTCTAGCATTGTGGATTTTTGTGTCTGTACATGATGCGCAATAGAAAACAACATAATAGATTCTAGTAGGTTGTCTGAAGTGTTTGCAATAAAACAGCAATCACTTTCACTCAAAACAAGTAACAGTGATATATGTGCTATCATTAGTGCGGGCCTATTATTGCTGGTTCATCTGTTCTCTGGATGTATGAAGAACAATATTTCAGTAAGTCGGCAAACAGCATAAGTGTATAGCTTAACACAGTCACTGGTTGTAAATGAGAAGGAATTGGAAGATAAAGAAAATAAGACGTATCCCCGTACAGGAACTATAATTCTCAAAATGGTGTATTTATACTATGAAACATTTAGAACTCATTTAGAATAGATATAGATATATGACTTTGTTAAAAGATCAGAGTAAACAGTGAATGGTTGTGGTTGTTAGAGCATGGAAAACCATTTGGTTTCGTAACCTTTTTTTCTACACAGTACAAGTTTGTTCTCCAGTTTATGAGGACAAATTGGTCAGAAAAGTGTTTGGTTTAAAAAGTACCACAGTTAATTGTTTGGTCCAAATATCACTAGTAGTATACAATATTGGAACGTCATATTCATTTCCTCATTTGTCCAAAGGAGAGATATTATGTCAGAGGTGAAAGGATATGCAGCTCTTTAAACACAGTTACAATAGCAGTGGATGCTTAAGCATGACATTTTAATTTTGTTGACCCTTGTTTCCTCAAGTGCAATTGAGCATTCATGTGAAAAAACAACATTAAACACACTGTGAATTTTGAGACCTATATATATATTTTTAACATATGGAGACATATCATGAAGGCATCACCCTCTACGGCTAGCGCCATGGTCAGAAGTCCAAACAAAATAGACGGTGTCGTGTTTTGATAAAGCTGGCTCTTGCCAAGCACTCTTGCTGCTGTCCATACTGCCTTTAGAACCTCAGGCACTTCTCTTCATGCCACTTTACCGATAGCTGTGAGGTCCGTCAGAGAGCAATGTCTTGTGACGAAAGTGCATCCTCATCTCCAAACTTGGCACACATTTATTCAGTTTTAGGGGTTGAGGGGGAAGAGTAGAGTCATTGGTGTTGAAAGATGGGAGTCCCAATCTCGATACTCCTACTCCACACGATTCCTCAGTTCTCTTCCGGCCCCCCCCAGTATCTGTTACGTCAGTTAGATCCTGTTAGCAAGCCAGGTAGCGTCCCTCCAGCGTGGTCTGAGACTGTGTTTCTCTCGATCCAGAGCATTTTTTCTTGTTTCTTGTGCATTCTCTAGACACGAGAACAGAGCTGGAGGCATTCACATAAAGCACTGGTCCGCTGGAGGCCCATACGAGAAGCCTGGAAAAGCTCCAGCTGCCTCCTTGATGCTGCTGGTCACAGTAAGGGCATCCGTATTGCACAGGGATGCGGTCACGGGGAGGTGGGTGAACTCGGGGTCGAAGTGTCGGAGGTCTGTGGGGCCGGACTGTGAAAACAACCAGGAGGGAATATATTAGAGATGCATAAAAAAAGACACCTAGGCACTAATAGAAGCTTGTGTAGTGCATGATTCAAACGTATGAACGTACCACTGAGGGCACGAATGGAGGCGTGATCTTCCTGGCCATCAGGTCATCCCAGTTGATGGGGGAGAAGAAGGAGTGGTGCTTGAGCTCCGTCTACAGGAAAAGAATAGAACTTCTGGATCAGCAAACCAACAGCAAACAAACTCATCAGATCTGTTCATGTTGTGTGAGTACTAGATATGGGTCACTTACAAAATCCTCTTTCACTCCCAGCCTCTTGGTACGGTCCTTCTGCAGGAGCCCCTCCAGCAGCTCCCTGCCTGCGTTTGATACGTTGGGCTTGAGCACAGGGGCCTTGTGCAGGATGTTGTTGTACATCTCGGCTGTGTTGCGACTGTAGAACGGGGGCTGCACGGAGAGAAAAGGTGATAACAAAAATGAGTTTATCTCCTAACAGAAACACGGTGGAATTGCAAGAAGACGCATGAAGTCATTACAACAGCTGATTTCACTTACAAGTCCGTAGAGCATCTCGTAGAGCACGGAGCCCAGGCACCACCAGTCAACGGTGCGGTCATACGCCTGCTTCTGGAGAACCTCGGGGGCCAAGTACTGTGAAGAACACGACAAGAAAATGTCAAACCCAAGTCCAGCACTCATCATTAATCTTCATTTGAGTTGCTGGCAGGATGTTTGAAGGCCTAGGGGTGTGTTGTGTACCTCAGGGGTCCCGCAGAAGGTTGTTGTGGTTCCACTGGGTTCCAGACCTTCTTTGCAAAGGCCAAAGTCTGTCAGAACAATATGGCCCTGTGAGTCTAACAGGATGTTCTCAGGCTTCAGGTCCCTGTAAAGTAGAAGGAGAAAGGATTATTAAAATTTAGAAAAACAAGTGAATTCGTACACTTCTTCATTCAACTCCTCATTCAGCCAGTTCCAGTCTCAATTCGACACAGGTCATGTTTGCAAATGTCCACTAGGGGATGCTGTAGGCTAGATCATGCTCTACCTGTAAACGATATGCAGGGAGTGGAGGTAGCCGAGTGCGCTTGCAATTTCAGCAGCATAGAACCTGGCTCTGGGCTCCAGGAAGATCCTCTCTCTCTGGAGATGGTAGAACAGCTGTGGAGAAACAGGCAGTACAGTTTAACCTCTGGGTGGAACACATTCTGTTATTCTGACCTGATTCAATCCCGTGGTTTCATTTCTGCGTGCGAGCGTTGTGGCTTACCTCTCCACCGTTTACGTAGTCAAGAACAAAGTAGAGTTTGTCAGTAGTCTGGAAGGAGTAGTGCAGCCCCACCAGGAAGGGATGCTTGATGTTCTTCATCAGCACACTTCTCTCGGCCATGATATGCTTTTGCTGGGGAGGAAGTACACAGAGATGAGGATATATGAAGTGATGGTTGATCTTGATCTCTACTAGTTCAAGATGGGATAAAAATGTACTTGCGGGTGATGAACACGGGGCTTACCTCTTTCTTCTTCAAGATGATTTTCTTCTGTAGAACTTTGACGGCGTAGTACTTGGTGGTCTCCTTGTGTCTAGCCAGCAGGACCTGTAGCCAAGCAGACACTTGCATCAGTGATGGTGCTACAGCAGTGATAGAAACGTCACGGCTAGCCTATGAGCAGATGAACACCTGCACAATAAGACAGAGACTCACCTTTCCAAAGCTGCCTTTGCCAATGATTTTGAGGTAGTCAAAATCACAGGGTTTGATCCTAATGTAGCGGAAAAGACAAAAGATTAGGATTACACTGACATACGGGGGGAAGTATATTTGTAAGAGAAAGTAGGAGCTATCAACATTTATTATATAATTAAATGAGATGTTACAAGGCTACTTACTGAGTTTCCTCAGCCAGGGAGCTTCTTGGATTTAGAAACATCTGAAAAGAATAAGAAAGGAAGAAATATAAATACAAATTCCAGTTTGAAAATATGGAGAAATCATTCAGGACGGGCTGAGTCGGCCTCAGAGACCAGCCTTTTTCTGCTCACCGGACTTTCAGCAAGCTGGTCGTCTTCCAACTCCTCATTCTGATTCTCGTCAACCTTCAGAAAGTTGTTAACTTCACCACTGAGAAAGAAGAGAATCAATAATCATCAGTGTTGACCCTATTATTCCTGTTACATATAGCTGAGTATCTCAGTATGGATGGCTTTTTAAGACTGGGTGATTCAGTATGGGTGGCTACATTCGGGTTGAAATTGGGTCACAGTGAAATCACAAGAAATGACATTATCGAGTAAGACTGGAAGGCTTAATGAAAGCTCCCTTTTATGGTGCTCATTGACCTTCTGATATATCCAGACAGGTAGAGATTAGGGCCGACACAGTGGCACATAACTACTGTGAGAGGCTGCTTAAGCTGCTGACCCACAAGAGGTTCAAAAGGGTGTACAGGACCCAGCAGCCCAGCTCAGATGGTCTTTGTGGATCTGTATAAGACAGACAGTGGCTGGGGATTTTCCCACAGCACCAGGCCGCGACCTGGATGTCTTTGGGTTCAGTACTGTGATGGGCCAAGCCGTATCATGTAATAATTGAATTAAGGGTTTATCCTCCTCTAGGGAACAGAAGGGATTTACAGAAAAGGTGATTAGGTGCTTGGAGAGGTTGTGGCGGGCTGATCGTGAGAGGCCTATTCTTACGAGGGCTTTTGGACCCAGATTACTCCTTTCACAGGATGTCCAGCCAAACTCAAAGGACTGATTGGATTGGCCGCAGTACACTGACCATGGGAAAATGATCAAAAATAACCGCTGCAGGTCACATAATCATGATGTGATTGAAGCACAGAGATGCCCCTTGTGCCTCCTAGTCAATTAAGATCAGTTTACCGTCCAATTCTCAACACTGTTCTGTTTTTCCATTCAAGTGTTTTAATGGGTCATACTCACTGTTGGCAGATATGTGGAGTAGACACCAGCTTCTGGATGAAGTCATTCAGTCCCATTTTTCTCTCTTTGATGAAAGCTGCAAATGGAGAAAGGCATTCATTTACGTCAATGGAGAGCACAGAGAATACAGCGTCACACTGCGTTTCATTCAGTGCGGATCGGAGGACACCTGGCTTGGACTGATGCAAAGATTAGTCTTCCATTAGACAAGGCAATAACACAAACCCTCTGTGTTGCATCTGCAACCTGCTATTCGTGTTTAAAATTCCAAATATGCAGTTGGATCAATTTGCGCGTTGCGCATAGACCTAATGCTGCAGGCTTATAGGTTACGCAACCACATAGGTTACACTCGTTTGGCAACTAAGCAGTGATGGTCAACGGAACATCTCCTCCCCCAGATTTTGTCATTATATAAATATAATAACAGATTTCTTGACAACACTGAATTGGAAAGGAGTCATCTGAATTTTCATTTATATAATAAGTCTTACAAACGAAGCGCACACAGTTTTCAATGAGATCAATTAAAACCGTATTAAGATCCGTTTGGCTGGCTGATCAATAAACACCATTAATGATCAGTATCTCAAGTCTGACATGATGTTAAATGCTCACCAGTGAGAACTGACACAATTCCTCTCATTTTGCAGTAAGTTAAATCACATCCAGCTTCAGTCACAGCCATGTTGTTGAGCGACAGAATATATCCAATAGACAGAAAGAGTGATCTGTTGAAATCCTCCTCAGATCTCTCTGGCTGCTGTGTTGTTACTATCGCTGGAGCGGAGCGGAGTCCTACAGACCGCTCGGTTCTAAATGCCGCTGTCCACAGCGCGAGCCAGCCAGTTATTATATACGGGGCACGTGGTACCGGAGGCGAAACACATTGACATCACTTGCGTAACCAAGGCAACTACCGGAGAAGTGATGTCACGGGATTCCGCTGCTCCCCATCCTGCCTGCAGGAGGCGGGGAATGACGAGGAGAGCTCACCGCATAGGCGGGGAGGCAAGCGGACCCCACCCCCTCACCCCCCTCCTCCCCCTCCTTCCTCCTCCTCCCCCTCTTTCCTCCTCCTCCTCCCACTCCCCAACCTGCTGTAATCTTCTGGCACACTCAGTTATTATGGAAAGAAGAAAAAAAATCAAGAAGTGAGTTGATACCATTCTGATTTCCTGCTACTGGGAACATGACTGCGTACACCAATCCCCTGGTTTCCCAACAGTCAGTGTATTTTCTGAGGATAAGGAGAAATATATTTGATGATTCATGCATTTCAGCTTCTGTCTGCATCAAGTGCGAATACTCCTGATGCTAGTGTAAGGGGTTACAAGCAGAGAACGCAGACAAAATACCATTATTTAAGGGGTAAGGACTAAAACCGAGACAACGCACTATTTAGGCCCATGCAGTTTCTTCCATGTACATTGGATTCTAAATAATAAGTGAAATTCCCTCTTGACACATGATGTAAGTTGCAGTGAGTGGTGAATGTGTCCACACGGCTCAGAAGGCCTCAGGAGGTCAAGGCTGTGGCACGGTGAAATGATAATATAAAATCAGTGAAATGATATATGACATCATGTTGCAAAGCCTCGCAATGATCGGTCCAGCTGCCACATATGTGTTCCACTGACCCTGTAAGTTATATAACTGTGTCGTAACGCAACTATCGCTATCGGGTAAGGACAGGAAACGAGCCAGATCCCTGACGGGGAGAATCACAAGGCCTCCTTTCGCTGCTGCCTTCTTATAGAGACTTGGAGCCCTTAGAGGTGCATTCAACCTCAACAGAGAGCTGTCAGTGGGGGGATTTCCTGGTTTTGCACCTTGTATGGCATGTGACAGTCATGCATTTTCCAAAAGGAAGCAACTCAAGACCGGTAGTTCTTGTATTGAGAAAAGGGGAAGTTAAGCGCTCGATCGTTGGCAGGCCAAACACGCTGGGTAAACCATCTGGTACGGAGCCACGCGCAAGGCTACCTGAGCACAGGATCCTGGTCCAGATCTATTTACACACAGACCAGATCCGATTGCGTGACACCGACACCTCTCACATGCTCTGTCAGAGGATTTTTTTTTCCTGACGCCAGTGCCTTGTACACATAACCTTTTGGAGTATATCACGGACACAGACGGGTTACTGGGGAACTTCCCTGGGACAGTATTATTACTCTGTCACTTCTGCCTGTGATTTGCCTAGTTTCTCTCTGACGGCGTGGAACAGAAAGTCAGGTGCTGTGGAAACAAAGCAGAACTGTGTTTTGTTTAATGGTATTTCCCTTTCTGAACATCTGTGATATTTAGATAATTGTAACCGGTCCTGCCCATCTCAAATAATAGACAGTGTCAGTGTGAGGTTTGCAGGAATTTGCAACGAGGAAATTCCAGTCAAGTCAGTTGTATCTGATCATTGTCTTCCCTCTGGTGATAAATAAAAGATTCTCTGCTTTGTTTGTGTTTTTACAATCTGAAATCGATGTCTGCTGTTGTAGCTGAACGTGCATCACTCAACCCAGTGGCAGATGCCCCCCCCCCTCCTCTCTCTTTAAATGCCACCTCAGTGCCAGTGAAGCCACATGGCAGATTAATCAGGTTTTATTTAGCACCTTCACAAAAGCTGCCCCGCTTTCCATTGCTCTAGTTGATCGTGTGATTGATGTCCAGCAGGCCGTCAGCACTTCCGCTGGTGAAAAGTGCTCATGTGAGTCACTGCCAGCAGAGTCAGTAAAAGCCTCCGACTCTATTCTTACTCCCCAGCCTTAGCACTACGATACGTTTGCCTTGGCTACGACTGTGGCATCTCTAGGGTTTGGTACGGGGAGCTGGAGGTTGACATGTGCATCAAAGGCAGAGTGTCCCGAGGTCCCGAGTGTCATAGGGTGGATGAATGAGTCACACAGACAAGTTGGTCCTGGGTGACCAACTGCTGGGCTGGAGCAGGGGTGTTTTAGGTGATGAGGATGGGGGATCTCTCATAAGAATACGGCTCTTGTCATTGAGCGGCTCAGAGGAGTGATCAGGGCCTCCATTCCCATCCCACTCAGTCACGCCAACTTTATCGGTCTCTGCTCCGTGTTGGCTAACAGGCCTCGACTAAAACCCCCCGTCGATCGCCGATTCCTCTTTCGGTTTCGGAGCCAATTTGTGTCAGCCTTGTGCACGCTCTTGGCACTTAGCACTGCACGCGTAGAGAACCACAGGAGCAGGACTGGAGGCGGTGGTCCTGCAACATCGCAGCGCCGCCTCAGGCCCCAGTGAGTGGGAGCAGATTTAAACTATTAAACTAGAGTCAGGATTACACTCTTGGTTTCCCTCCCGGATTCCCGGGCAGAAGATTGACTGCTTTTCATTTCTCCACGGGGATTAGATTGCTGCTCATGAGTCTGCTTCATCAGATGAAAAACAACAATCTCGGTTCCCTTACGTGATGACTCACACACACTGCTGCCAAATCACTCTAAGTAATGCATTACCTTCGAATGCTTCCAAGCAAGTGATCCTACCTATTTAGAACCGGGGAAATGGTATTACCTTTTATTAATGCGACGGCTATTAGTACTGCAATCACTGTCATGTTTGGTATTAGCTCCAAACCAGCATCCTGTGTCTGTTCTGTGCCGCCGGTGACGCTACACAAGGTCTTTCACGCCTCAGCGGTTTCCCTAGCAAGACTTGAAACCATCACGGTTCACGGCACGGTGAAGAAGCAGCAGATTAGAGGACAGGAAAAACAGAACAACCCTTCTCACAGCGCTGCACTCGCTGACTGACTGCAATGCCCAATGTAGACAAGTGATTGCCACATGTGATTTCATGCAACGCTTAAATCCCATGCCTGTCTTCATACATGGCCCGGACTATGAGACTGTGAACACACGTATACACTATAAGGTATAGAGGTAGCATGTTTATTGAATGTTACTATTGTCCTCTGTAGAGACACACAGGTCTCTAGGTGGCTGCAGGATAAAGCAACCGGTCTCTCTTTAGCACTACCAAGTTAAGTACCAAGTTATTACCAGTGTCCATGACCACCCTGTTTTGTCTCACGAAAGCAACCAGTGTTTTTCCCCTTTTCCCCCCCAACCATTTTTAGTCTGCTGACAAGTGGAGGCCAAATATGTACATCTCAACATGGCTAACATCCTGACAGATGGACAAAATGTAAAATATTTGGTGACAAATATTGTAAATTTGTGGTTTGGATGGGAAATGCATTCGCTGTTGGTGTTATTGTTCATGCTTTTCCCGGCCTCTCCGTCTGTATCTATGGGACCAAAACTGAATTGTCAAATCACCCCATGCATTTGGTCCTTGTCATAATGTCAAGGTTTGGCGAGAGCTTCTGTCCCTTCTGTCCTCTCAGGTGACAAATGAAGTGAAGAGGAGAGGGAGCTACAGAATGGAGATGAGAGGCTTAGGGATGGATATTACACAGTAAATGAGATAATGCCAGCTAGGATAGTGCCTCTGCATGCGGTCATCCAGTTGTCTGTGCAATCAAAAAAAGACCCATGAACAGAGGCAGTGACACCAAGGCGAGGAGAGGATGAAAAACAGAGGGGGGGAGATGAAGGATGAATAAGTATTTAACAGTCATAGAGAGCGAAGGAAAGAGAGGAAGTCAGACAACATCATTCAGTCACATGATGGGACAGGCAAATAATAGAAATTGATGAGCGTGATCAAGATAATATTGCCGATACCACGAGACAGAAAAGTTGCATGTCAAAAGGAGCGTCATCCTCCTGCTCGTTCCCCATCACAGACAGCGAATGAAAGGAGCTCCTACCT
This sequence comes from Hoplostethus atlanticus, assembly GCA_034670405.1. Lineage (NCBI taxonomy): Eukaryota > Metazoa > Chordata > Actinopteri > Trachichthyiformes > Trachichthyidae > Hoplostethus > Hoplostethus atlanticus. Next base: position 9,564,369 of record JAXDDX010000006.1, on the reverse strand, counting down.
ATGAAGGATTTTTTGCCGGTCTTCATCTCCTCTCCTCTCGCTGTGATTATGTTCGCCGTGTGTGTGTGTGTCTTGGGCGCAGAGTCTCCGGTGAATGAACGGCTGTGTGTGTGTGTGTCACGCAGAGTGTCCAGGTGGTTGGTAGTGTCCGACGGTATAGCCCTCCTGTAATATGCCTCCCTCTCCTCCCTGCTGCTCTCCTGCTCTCTCACTGCAGCACTGGTTGGAAAAAGTCTACAATTCACTGGCAAACAACTTCCCTCATCGCACTTCCCTCTCACTCCCCTCTGCCTCTCTGTTTCTTCCTCCTCTCTCTCTCTCTCTGAAACAATGACACCAAATAGCTGAAACCAAAGATCGGTGACGCACCTGCCCCCCCCCCCCACCTCCATCTGTTTTTTTTTGTCTACCTGAGAGCTACATACAAAAACAAAAGCAGGTGTCTGGTTACCGCTCCCATGAGTGTGGGAGTCCCGCCCAAGGGAAACCGGTCTCCATGACACAGGAACCACCTGAGGAATACAGGGGACAAGTTTTTTTTCAAATCTGCTTTTAATTGGCTGATGTTGCTCTCTGCTCGCCGCTCCTTCTTCTAGTTGATCCGGTTCGCCACACTGACAGGCCTGATTGCTTTGTTAGCTGACCGCTGTGGGCTGTAGGCCATTGGATACAGTGGGCGCTATCTGATGAGGAACTAGGTCTGTGGGTTAGCTGCATATAAGACAACAGCATCATTGACCAGTTAGGCCGTTATCCATCGAGGCACCGTGGTAAATCATGCCTTTAGAAGACAGTTTGCCAGGTAAAACTTCTCTAACTAGAACAATATGTCATATACACAAAGGCTTGGGTTTGACAGATGTATTACTCTAGCATACATATATTGATAGGCGATAAAGACAATGAAATAATTGGATATCACAGGTTCCTGTGCACCGGTCCAGCTGTCCTCTGTCAGAATAGTATGTGGCTTCCCCTTTAAACTTCAATATCAATTCGCACTGCGCTTTGTAAATGAGAATATAAGCAATCTGCTGTTGATAGCAGTGGAAATTGTCCTTCCTCATTCTGAGAGAAAATTCTAATGGATATTAAATATTACTCCTGGTATAACAGTAATGGAGTGTGATAGGCTGTGCAGAAAGGATAGCTGCAGTGCTGATAAAAAGAGGACTGACTCGACAGCTAATGCAGTGAACTATTTCTGTTGTATTCTCAACAAAAGATTTCCTCCAAGGCGACATGCATATTTGCGCCTTGACGCGTTTCACAGCCACATTCATTCTGCCTTTACTGATACTGACGGAATAGCTAATGCAGCTGACGCACAGATCCCTTGCCCTGGCGCTGAACTCAACTCAACTCAACCTTCCAGAGCAAACAAACGTCTCCCACCGCCGACCAAAAATAAATTAACACATTTACAAGAGCTGATCTTTTCCTTGAACACGTCTCCCGAGGAGAAATGAGCTTCCTCTTTGAAAAGGCTTCAGTGTTTGTTGAGTCATCTCAGATCTGAAGTCTGGTGTTGGAATAAAGTGACTCTGCCAACAAACACATCTTGCAGCCTGGTCATCATCTTGAACAACACTGCATAACACAGTTCACAGTGAAAGTGAAAATAAATACAGCCTGATATCACGTGTAGCTTGAGAAATGATCGTGGGGGTTTTTTATTTCCATGAACAGGAACACAGTCTGAATGCTCCTAGCTGAGACTGAGGCAGAGAGAAGACCTGCGTCAAGCCAATTTGACTAGACAGACTTGCATGTAATCTGGAGCACAGTGTGAGCAGGGACATCTCAGGCCCTCGAAGGGGGGAGGGGAGGGGAGGGGGGGGGGGGAGATGGAGTGATGAGATGGAGTGATGAATTGTGATGAGATGGAGTGATGTGGAAACAGAAGCCAATATGTTTTAAATCAGACCTCAGGTAACCTTTAATGCCCTCGCTGCTTCACATCTCGCTGCATCGGTCACGTTGTTGAGCATTCCCGCCGCAGAGAGGAGGAAAACAACCGCTGGGCGCACAGAAACTCACACACTCACACAGAAACTATTTTTGTGTGTGCATGGGGTTATTTAAAAAATGTCTTCCACAGCGGTGTCCAATCATGTGCCACGGAGGGCCGAGAGTATGCAGGTTTTCACTCCAACCAAAGACTACAGCAGGTGATTTCACTGATTAACACACCTTCAACCAGAGAGGAGGGACTCATCAGTGAAACCTGCATACTCTCGGCCCTCCATGGCACATGATTGGACACCACTGGTCTACAAGGATGTAGCTTTCATTTCAACTTGGGGGGGTGGGGACACTCTAGTTCAAACACTGACACGCTACGGTTGTGGTAGTACTACATGTTACTCTGTTTTTGAAACAAGTTTGAAACAAAAGATACACATTTACATGAGAAAAGTATGCAGGCATGAGAGACGGTGAGGAAAAGTTATCGGCCAATGTGAAATAACGCAATGTCATTGTTAAATTGAGCCCCTGATCTAAAGGATAAACCTGAATCCACATGTGAACCGTGGCTGTCTCGGGGCGTCCTGGTGGCTCAGTGGTCTAAGGCGCATATCAGCATGTCACCCCTCCTCTCTCACCTGATCTTTCCTGTCTCTCTCTACTGACTGTCAAATAAAGGCAAAAAAAAAACAAAAAACATGGCTGTCTAATTTGTTATTAAAAGGAGCTTCAAACGACTAAGGAAAGGGCTCCATTTCAGGGGAAGGGGTGTTTGCGTTGGCAATCAAAACCAGTCACAAAATGTGTTCTGGTAAAATTCAGCTGTGCCTCTAAAAACACAAAGTGAGCAAAAATTCAGTAAGTGTTTGATTCCCAATGTCCCTGCACCCGTGCTTGTCGACCACTTGGGCCTTTCCAACATTAAATAGCAGATTCTTATAACTGCAAAGTCAACTGACTCTGCGAGAGAGAAACATGAGCTGGTAGCATGTTGGAGGAGACGAGGTGACGGATTGAGCTCACTGTCTGTACAGTAGGTCACCGTAAACACTGGCTCACCTGGTGCTATCTTTAACCTGATTAGCAGGTCATATGGTGGACTGGGTGGAGGAGGATCTGCTAGACGTGTGTTTGTCTGTGCGTGTGTGTGTGTATGTGTGTATGTGTGTGTGTTGTGTGTGACCGATGGGGGGTTCACTTGAATTCCTCCACACTAAAAGTTGATTCCCATGAAAACCCCATGATAAGTGCCTGTCGTGCCATATGGATATAGTTTGCGGTTTGCGGTTTATAATTTTACTGTCATTGAAAACAATACGTTTTATGATTTCATGGATTTCAAAGAGAAGCCTGAGGTTTGTCTGTGTTTGAGGGTCTCCTAGGGGCCACAACCTAGTTAAGTGTGGCTTTAAAGGGATGCACTCTAGACACAGGAGAGCTTATCGCTGCCTTATAAATAGAAGCAGGCAGGACTGCTTTAGTCTCCTTAAGAACTGTGTGATCCCAAATGTGAAATGTTGAGTCACACTTGGTAGTGACAGACAGGAGATGCAAACATGTCACAAAAAAATACAATCTTTACCGATTACTTTTTTACTTTTTTACAATTACTATTATTTTTTGTATTCTGTGGTCAAATTAGAAAAAAGGGTTGTTTGCAGATACACAGGAACTGAGGTGACTATCCCTTGTGCTTGTGTTACTATCGGGTGAGGGCGCCCCCCCATAGAAACCTAAATGTGCTTTGTCATTAGACACATGTTTTGTTTGGCCTGCTACACCTCCCAGTAACACCCTCCTCTATACACTTTAAAGCTGGTTGTGGCTTCACTCGGAAATGGGAGAGGTTCAAAATGCCAAAATGACTGGGCACTGCGCACTACTACTTTCAGGAACATGGACGGTAGAGCCGGTAGAGCTCGCTAATCTAGCACTGCAGAAAGCATGAACCAAGCCTTGAACTCATCCCACAGTGCCTCAGACTGCGTTTCAGTCGTTACAGGCTGCTCTGTTCAGCTTGAAATTGGTTTTAAAGGCGCAGAAAACAAAGTTCATGGTGTTCATAAAAGCTCACTCACAGTTGCTTGATAGTTTCTGCATTTTCACGGCCGATGGTAAATCCATTGAAAGGGTGCCCTCGTACAATTTGGGTATTTGGATGGACGACAAGCTTTTATTTAGTATACGTATTGCTAACCAGGAAGCTTAAAGTTCAGCTTCACCTCTTAGTCCTTCTTTCCAGTGCCTCATCTACCACATCTTCCCGTGGCACAGTGAGCTTTACAAAGTGTTGGAACACAACACCAGGTCAGGCCTCAGGCTGGTGCTGCTGATCTCCTCTGGGTCAGGAAGTTGTTTGCTGATGTCTGCTCACATTTCCTGATATCTAGGCTCCTCTAACTCCCGTAGCGTGTAACTAACCAGTGATCAATTATTTTGCGGATTTGTTCTCGTTCAAGTACAAATCTAACATATGGGATTTTCGCTCCTGACAGGTTAAGAATTGATTTCTATTTGTTTTACTCTCAGCGTCTGCTGCCAGGCCTTCATCTAGCCACTGGCTGAAGTTTTGCTTCATAATGAATCTGGATGCTTCATCCTGGATGCCTCCATGTTCCACAATTCCTTCCAGTTTTACACTTTACACTCTAAAACTACATTATGGTGCTCGGGGATTCAATTACATGCCTCCTGTACATGTGAGAGGCGTGTGCATGTTGGTCATTTCACAAATCAATATCACATGAGCTTTCACAGACACACTCAGAGGGAGCAACGCCATGCTCTCATTTGACAGCGAACTAAAGACGCCCGCTGTTTTCTTGTCACGTTACCTTATCAGATATCAGCAGTTTCACACACAAGCAGCCTCTCAACAGACACAAGACAAGACAAGTATGATCTCAAATCCCTTGATCATTTTCCAGTGTAGCACTAACAGCTCTGTGTCATCCAGCAATGTCGATGGTACAAAGACCTGACATTATGAACACTTGGCAAAGCATCATGTGTATAATGCTCCGATGAAGGGATACGCCGGAGCGCATTAGCTTGATGCGGCCATCAATAAAAATGTGGTTTAATAGAGTTTTATTGGAGTGCTGCCACTCCCTTTTTTCATGGATTTTTTTCAAAATCAAACTTTATAGTTTTGGCAGAGCACCTCTCCAGAGACCTGACACTGGATGGACTGTATGTGAGGAGTAGAGGAAGGCAAGTTTATGTCACTGGAGGTTTAAAAATGAACTCAAGTGCTTTGCTGTTAGTAATGAGGACACTGCATTTTGCTTAGACTGTAGCAGGATGTCTGGCCAGTCTCCCCCGAAGGACAGAGCAGGATGGAAAGTATGATTTATATAAATGGCCCGCTCATCCCTTGTGTGTAATTCTCTGAAGTCCTGTCGCTTCTTTGATGGGTCAGTAAAACCAATACTGCCCCACAGCATTACATCACACTTTAGATTAGATCAGCGATGTCACCGGCTCATTTCCTGTGAAATAACCCAGATTTATAATCTTTTAGATAATAATCATTATCTGCCAATGTCTTGATGACAGCTTGGGTGTAAGTCTGTGTGTGTGTGTGTGTGTGTGTGTGCATTGATGCAGACCAGCAAGCAGCATGAGATGAAATGTCTATCATAATGGCTTTGTGAAGTTACACAACACCTCTCACAGTCTTACCTAACTGCTCCGCTACTGGAGATGCAGGATTAAACCCACGTATCAGTTTGCTGATATATATCAGGCCTATAATGGACTTTTATTAAATCAGATATTGGCCGGTCAGACATGATGGAGGTTCCTCCCTGACTGCAGCTGCATAAAAACACGTCTCGTATCAACTCAACAAGGCAATAGATTGTGTTGAAAATCATCTTGTGGCACCCACAGTTAGTGTAAGGTGGGAAGTGTAAAAAAACTTTTAATCAGAAGTTCTATCGATTGAATTCCACCGAAATCAGGCCGAGGAATAAATATCACTGCCATCTATAACATATTTCATATAACAATTTGTAGTTTGCTTGTATGAAGTAATCTACAATGTCCTGGAATAGACAGGAGGGAACCAGAGCCGGTAAATGTGTAAATGTGTACGTGTTTTCCAAAAGTCATCCATCAAACTGACACTTAAGAGTGTCTTTATATTGTACATGTGAGTCTCATCATCCTCTGAACAGCTCTGACTGTAAAGGGTTCGTTGTGCCACAGACCAATGGCCAGTCACTTCTTCTCTTGGTGAAAGTACAGTAAGGCCTGTAGTTTCTAAACTGGACAGTATCTGGAGGTGATGCTTTACTTTCTCCTCTGACATAAACTGGAATTGCATGCTATGCCTATGAACTGACTAGTAGCGACGGTGGCCCACAAAAAGTTTGAGACGAGTATAAAACGAAGAAGTGATGCGTCACTGTGCAGTGCGTTTTAATCCAGATGTCCGCTGGGCAGGGATTAGATTAGATTGGAGTACCCATCATGCCTCTGGGCGTGTGAGAGCTGGAAAGAGTCAGAAAAGGAGATCACGTTACCCCTTAATTTGTAAATTTGTTATTGATGAGACCGTCGTGAGAAATGGCGGCATTTGTGAGAAAAGGCAGCGTCTGTACGGAGGGAGCAGGTGCAGGCCCACAGCAGCTAGCAGTGATGACGAATCACTGCACAGACCCCGAAGAACACAAGGGAGGAACGTTTACATAATGTGTGTGTGTGTGTGTGTGTGTGTGTGTGTGTGTGTGTGTGAGGAAGAGAGGGATACACAGAGATGGAGAGCCAGGGTAAGTAATACATGGAGTTCTCTCCTTCGGTCGGGATTAAAATCACACTATCTGATGACTTTGTTAAAAGAAGAGTCTGAAGGCTACTTCCTTCCGCATCGGCTTTAGTATTGTCAGTAGACACGGTTTCTCAGGCAACATCCTCGATTATTGCATCCACTTCTTCTACTGCTACCTTTGATTTTTGTCAAGAGGGACTGTTTTAATATGTTGTTCAGAGATGTTGCCGATACACCTCTACGGAAAAACACAGAAACTCTCATCAAAAATGTTTTATTTATCCCTTTGAAACAGTTTGGTGCCCGTCCATTATTGTCTGATTCATTATGGCATGAGAGCCTTGAAGGAGGGATGGGGCTGAAAGGAGAGAGAGGGTTACATCATCAGTATAATTCATAGCCCTAGATTTACATCAGATAAAAGGAATCATAGCAGGCCAAAGCTTCCCAACCATGAAAAGGATCTGTTTAAGGCCAGAGGGGATCCTCCTGATAATCGAGGCTTAACTCAGGACTGCTTTTAATTTTCAGACAAACCTGTGAGTGGATAAATGCCAAGTTGTCTCTATTATTGGTCCCTTTACTAATGCTTAATGTCTTTGTGAATCACCGATCGCCCTTGTTAAATGACCACCGGGGAACAGGGTTCGAAGCCCCGTGTGTTTTGACTGGTGTTCTTGCTTCTGTCTAGTGGAGGACTTATGTTATGTAATATCCGAGGAGAGGCTCCAAATAAAGACGCCGGCGGGGGAGAGCAACTCCGACCTGCAGGTGCAGCAGCTGTGGGAGGCCAGCCTGTCTTTGACTGCCTGTCTCTGGACTCTACTTTAACACGCTGCAAAATAGGGAGAAATTGAAACCGATGTGAATCTGGTTCTGGCTGAGCAGATTGGAGTTTTAGTGACTCAAACATTTCTCAGAGGCAGACATAATGTCATTGATTGAGTCGAAGAACCAGTTTGGCTAGGTACCAATGTTTGATGGAAGCTCAGTGAAAAAGCCAAAGGATAAGAGAGGAAGAAACTGATATTATGAAGCCTAGCGCTCTTGCTACTAGCTAAAATAAATTGCCATACTAAGATATCTATGGTTAGCTAGTTAGCCTAGCTGAGCCATACTGGCCTACCGCTATCTAGGTTAAGCTAGCTAGCTAACCTGCTGACCTTCCAAGATCATGAACGCCATGGTCATGAATGAATGAATGAATGAAAAAAAGAAGTCATTGGCATATTTTATTTATACTTTGACCCGAGTTCCTTCTTTGCCTTTCAAGTTTACCAGTCAGCTAACTCGTGGTCTGAAAAACTTTGGTTCCTGTCAACCAATCAGATTATTTCTGCCTCCAGCAGCTCTGGGAGAAATGTTGGCAGAACTAAAACGTCAATCTGCTCTCCTTGGTTCTGACCGACTGATGTTGGACACGTCTGGATTACAGGCTGTCTAGCTGTGATCTCTACTGGATGAAAAAAAACACCATCTAGTTCCTCACGAACTGAATATGATCAAAGAGTTGACAGTGCTTGACATTTAACAGACTGTTTTGTTCATTAAAAAGGCTTATATAAGCAAGTATATAATTTGCTTTTGAATGGGTGGTTGACAGCAGCACCAATTAAAAAGCCGGGCCTATGAGTAATGCACCTCCTTTGTGTTCTTTAAAGTATACTCGCAGAGATGCAGCCCTTTCTTTTTAATCAAAGACAGCGATTGAAAGCCTGTGCAGTGTGACAACAAGCCCTCAACACGAGCCCGATAAGAGCACCTCTCCATTATTCACAAGGGGAAAACAGTGCAGGGACATGGGAAACTGGTTGGACCTGGCGCTGACCGTATCACTGTCTCTGACCCCCCTCTGAATCCCATTCTTCCTGTCATAAACACAAACATCCTCTGTTTATCTTGCTTCACTGTTATCCGAGGTGCATATGAAACCACACGCTTGTCTCATGTGGTGCTTCGAGGGGGGTATGTGCAATCGTATATCCACTCAGCAGTCGAGGGGGAAATTGTACGTTCGCTACTATGAGCACGAGACGTACTCCAGCCAGGGCAAGACTGGACAATAGGTCTTTTGTTTTCCTCCTATCATCATTTGAATCCCATGACGGGATGGTAAAGGCTCCTGGGTAAGGTCATCGTGGGCGGGGAAAGAAAACGTTAAAGGGAAAACCCAAAGCTTTTTGAAGAAACTACCAGCATTCATGGCCTCTCGGAAAAACGCAGCAGGAAAAGCCAGTGGTGTCGTAAGTATTAAAATAAACTGAGGTGAGGCGCTGTGTCAACAGGCCAGATAAACCAGCCACACCATGCAAAACAGCTACCAGGAAGCAAACGGGGGTATGACTCAGCTCGGCTTCTCAGCAGGTGCAGAAAGGGGCTGTCCTGACTGACACTGACGGACAAGACACATTTGGATACCAGAGCCGGCCCTACCCATTAAGCGATATAAGCAGCAGTTGCTTAAGGCCCCCTGGTGTCTGGGGGCCCCCTAGAAAATATATTTTTTAATGAACACGAGACAATAATGAAATAAAAATTGAACTTCCTAAACAAAAACTGACAACATTTCGTGCCATTTTTGCCCACAAATAGTGACAAAACAATAAGCTCAGAGACGGGCGAAATGGACAACAAAGTAATTTACTGCCCCCTACGAAACAAGCACTCCCAGGATTCTGTGGTAAAAAAAATAAATCACATTTTGCGGGTATCTTCACAAGCTGTTCTTCGACAGTTTGCCAGCACTTAGGGGGTAATAGCCAAATACTGCATTTACTGTAGTCTATTTAAAGATTTAAACCAAATCCTGCTTAGGGCCCCCAAAAGTCTAGGGCCGGCCCTGGCTGGGACAATAGATGAGATTCAGTTCAGGCAATGTAAGTTTCCACCAGCACTACATTTCTACATTCAGGTATTAAGCTGACTTATAACGAGGGAGCAGGCAGGGGTTTAATAGAGGCATGGAGGGGCAATGGACTCTTGCCCCTCTCTTGCCTTTGCCAGTGCCAGAGTGGGAACAGTTGTGCAACCCGACAGCCGGTAACCCAGAGAAATGTAACCCAGGGATTATGAGCGCTTTAATTCGGGCGCGGGTGTCCAAATCAGCGCTAAGAGTGGGGAAAAGGGAACAAGGCTAAACTCTGTCGGCAGGCCGTGAAAGGCCGTCAGGGTCAGACTATCCGGAATCAGATATATGCATTAATACTATTTCCTTTCTCCATGTCCATAGCAGCAGTGCGTGTAGTATGTCAGCATCTGTTGAGTATGTTTCCAGTCCATATGTTCATAAATCACACGCTTACAAGAACATTCAGCGGTTTCGTTGAATGCCCCCCCCCCCCCCCCCACCGTCCTGCACCCTGGCTGTGCATTTAACATTTAACATCAGTGGATCTAACTAATGGAAGAGCTTACATAAATTCCTGGACTTGGTTAATGCTTTGTAACTTTTTTTTGTAATCTGCTGTTTTTCCATATATTACACTTTCATTTGGAGTGGACAGAATAAAGTCTTTGAAATTGTTCTATGCAGAAATTACAAACAATTAAATAGTTCAACAGACAAACAGATATACCGATAAATAAGTGAATTCAAGTGACGCAGCTCCATTTTGTCCTTAACCTATTTAGCCGTTCTTTCAGTCTCCTGATTACTATTTATTCCTTAATTTGCCTCTCTGCTGGTTTAAAGCGCTCCTCATCTGCCAAGGCCGCTGACGTCATTTAGCTTGATTGCGACTCTCACTCTTACATAAATCATGAGGCCGGCGCAAAGAAACACAAATCCTCGCGAAAGACGAAAGCCCTTTAGCCTCTTTCAATTAATGCACAGCTCTCTGCGTCGACCCCCGAGGAGCGGCAGCCGGTTGAATACGTCGGCGTTCACTCCCACATTCCCTCTGGTGATTTTCTTTTCTTTTACGTCATGATGTTCGTGTCCTTTCTTTCCTTTCATTCTCTCACTCGGGGGCCCCCGGAGGATCAGAGCTGGTGGTGCTGCCCTATTCAGCGACGATGGGTTGCATAAAGTAGCTTTTCCCCTACCAAATTACACTGGCCTGTATCTGGGTTAATGCTACTGCAGCTTGGCAGACGGGACAATACACAGCTGCTGTGGGCACAGCTGATGAGGAGAGATGTTCTTATGGTCCCCTGGGTGGCCTAGTGATAAGAGCTGTTACAGAAATATCATAGATTTGATCCCCATAACAGCAAGTGTTTGTCCAGCAACATCTTGAACAAGACTCTGGATGTGAATTTCCTCCAAGATCGTCATCCAAAAATATAAACACACTTAATAATTCATCCTGACATTATATATCATATTATCTCTTCATGCAGTACATTAGATAACATGTAATATGATTACGCTCAGGGTAGTTGTGGAAGGCAATCTAACTGAGTGCCCGCTAGCTGCCACTCGCTAATTGGAGATTAGCTGAAAATAGCCATTGCAATGTGGGTTGATGCACATATTGACAGCATATACATTGGCCCAGTTTGAGCTCGGAGGAGAGGGCAGCGCGGTTTCCTTTCTCGGTGTGCGATGTGAAGGTCAATCATATAACACAGGACAAAAGAGTCAGGCAAGAATACCAAGAGAAAGGAAAGAATACATGACCTGAATGGAAAGCAGCGCTGGTCTGCTGACAGAGAGATGGACGGATTGAAGGTCTCTATATTTAATGTGAAATGGTCGTGTGACATGGGAAATGTTGCATGTTGTGGTTTGCACGTTGCATGCGGGGCCCTCTCCACGCATCGCTCCTCTTGGGGACTTTTATTGGACGGGAGATTAAGACTCTCCAACGTATAATGCAGGATTTTGAGTTTATTTTTCCAAACATTCTTGCAGACTTAACGTAATGCCAGAGGGATATATGGAAGTAAAAGCCATCGAGGTCGTGTGCAGTTGGTTCTGCTGTTGATGTTTCTCTGAGATCCCAACTTATAGACGCCGTGCGCACATGCAGGTAACAGTTTTCTATAGTGGGTTTCATCACAGCACCTATCCAGTATGAGTGTTGAACTTGATGGGCTTTACAGATCACCACTAATTCATTTGTATTGATTTAATGTTTATTGATTTCAAAACGTGTCATTTCTTGCACTTCTCTTAAGTCTATCAACTGCCCTTATTGTAGCAGCCTTGTATTAAATATCAATAAACTACTGGATATTGAACAACCTGAAGCAAAGTAACCCCAGCAACTCCTGGTTTGTGTTCACATTTCATAGGCATGTTGACATACAACATGATTATTGTCTCCTTCTCCTTCGTTACAGACTTTTCCTTTCACATCGCTCTGCATGGCCAGCCGGTCGGTGAATGTCAGACGACGCCTACTGCAGCGTTGGCAGCGTCAAGCAGCCGAACACAGAAAAACCCTCAGGGTGGTTTTAGTTTACTGACTCCATGACCGTCTGACCAAACTAGCAGACCTAATATGAAAACTCACACACAATTTACACACACACAACCATGGACTACAGATGTTAAATTGCCCATATGTGTGAATGTGAGTTACTGTATTGGTCTGTCTGTGATGGACTGGCGACCTGTCCACGGTGTGATGTTGTTCCATCAACAAGTTGCTGTCATTTCTGATTTCACCAGGTCAGTGAACACGCTCTTATTGTTTTGATTACATACAGGTTACGGTGCGATGAGGACGGACAGACCTGCTGTTGAAAATGAATTTGCGCTGGCTGCTCCAACACACTGGGCGCACAGTCAGAACGACAAGCAAAGACGTGTTTACTCCGAGAGCAAAAGGCTTCACTCTGCTGGATGATAATGCAGACAGACAGACAGACAGAGACGAAGAGCACTCCAAGCACTGGAGCTTTATTTTTTATTTCTGTTCCAAAGTATTATAGCTGGCGGTGTCATGGTCAGACCTAAACAGAGAGGGAGGGGGGGAGGCACAGTGAGTGAATGCAGAGAGATAAAGCAGGTTGGGGGGTGGCATGAGTCAGGGAAGGCATCATGGGGGATTAAGAATACAGGGCAGTGTTATGAAAGAGACAACATCTGCTGCAAAGGCAACTCAAGTCTTTCTGTGGCAGATACCACCTCACACACCCGTTACGTGACCTCGCCCTGCTCTCGCCCTGCCAGTCACATCCGACCTCAGGGAACACCATTGCCTAACTGCCTTCCCTAAGCTGCGTCATAGACCTACTTTGCTCATTGTCACAGAAAAATGGGGAGACAGACAAAAAATAAATGCGCTCAACACTTGTCACCCGATACACAGCTCAATACTGTTGGTTTCTTTTAAATAGTGTTATCTAGCATGAGAAATGGAGCCAGAAAACAATAATCCTCACAATAAGTGTCTACGAACAATCACGCTGTTGTGATTCAAGTGAAGGGAGCACTTTCATGTATTTATATGGTGTACCAGTCTGTATGTAAGTGCTTTTTACAATCCCACACCCTGCTTGACGCCGGGCTCCTTTGCACATTGTTCAAGGAAAGGATGGTGGCAGGATGACACCCTGCTGAGAGGTGCATGGGGCGCACGTGTCGCAAAAAAAGCAAGCATTTGATTAAATCTGCTTTGGCCATTTGGCTGTAATTCAGTCAAGTTGATGTTGGAGAGGCTTTATGGAGGGACTGCTCTGCTCTGCATCTTACCCCAATCTCCTCTGCCACTCATATTCCTTCTTATGTAACAGTTCCCAGCAGTGTAATCGAATCATCGCTGGACTGTACGATGTCCAGTGCCAAATGCACTGACATGAATTCGGTGCTAAGTGCCTGCTAAGTGTGAAGCCTCCTTTCTCTGACGTTCTCCCCAACCGCGGCCACTCGTTGATGTACGGCTGATAGTTGAACAAAGCACATAGTGTTTAAAGTAAGTCGCCTGCACGTTCCCTTACAAGGTCAAGGCGAAAGGCTCATGACTCTTGAGCAAAGCACATAGCCATCAGGTTCAGTATGTGAGGGGTATTCACTTATAAGATCAACGTTAAAGGTAAATTAAAAGGCCCGTAGTTTGTTGAGGTTAGAGGCTGAAGAAGTTTCCCTGCACAACCACATTATGTCATGCAGCTATATTTACCCTTCACCCTCGTTTAACATTGACAGAGGGCGCTGGGTCTAGCTAGGCAGACAGAAGGCCTATTGACGAAAGGTCACAGACTTTTTTTGGATTAATAGGACACAAAACCACATGCTTCTGTGAGACATCTGTAAATAGGATTGGTTCTCTGAGCGTGACCCTTTAGCTGTTTTATTATCTCATGTTCCTGGGTCAGTCTCTACTTTGTTATTGTTTTAGTGTAGCTAGTTTAGAACTATATGAGCTCCTGTGTAGTGTTTGTCTGTCATCATTGATGCTTGTGGACTCACACTTCTTCTCTCCATATTAACTCGACTCACCGAACTGTTGATGGTTGACGTTAAGGTTGGCGAACCCAGGCTGACGTGCTAAGACTTCCACCGCAACTCCTAGCTTATGTGCTTGCTCTTGCTCACCCACCAGCCCTTCTCTCTCTCTCTCTCTCTCTCTCTCTCTCTCTCTCTCTGTCTCGGTGGAATGCCAATGTTTTTCTGCTTTTTTCTACTCCCCCCCCGTTCCCCCCATAGTCCAGGGATTCCACTGATATGGCAGTTATTCTTCTGAACAATGCCGAGTTTGTCCAGGCGTCTTCTGGGCCCCACGCTGTTTGTTTGGCCACTGAAGGAGGAATTTTCCACTCCGTGCCTTCCCCGGGGAGAACAGCTTGCTCCCTATCTTGTTTTATAGACACAGGTGGAAGTGGGTCACTGCAGTGCGTGCGACGATGTTTTGATCGGGAAAACATTGATACATCTGTGTGTGCATCTTCACGTTTTTGGCTTTGATTCCTCGTGCAACCCTTGAAAATTAAGAGCTTTTTGTCAGTTTTAGTGTTTTGATTGAAGCCAAGATGATGCTTGTTGGTTTACCTGTCGAATCTGTGTCATAACCTGCTGGTAATAACACAGTACCTCTTAGTTTTGTGCAAATTATATGGGGGCGGCATTGATTCACTACTGTCAGAATCACAAAAGATGGCTGGTTTCTGCAGCCTATGGTTCTATCACAATGCAAAGTTTTTCTTTTGACGTCAAAGCTTAAGATAGAAATACCACGCTGGGATTAAAAAGTCATGTTTGATTGAAAAGCGAATTCCACCGCCCTCTCATTACAGTGATAATGGCCCGTCAGCGGCATTTAACAAAAGCCAATGGTTTGACGTAACAACCGAGTCGATCATCCACCTCGCCCAGCTGGCTTTGATGCTGCTGTCGAGACAAAGCAAGGTGTGGAGGACATCTTCACTTACTGACATTTCACTGTAGGAAAGTTTTTTCTTACGTAACTCCGTACGCATACATGGGAAGAGGACAGAGTGGATGACATACTGTACTGTTTACATGCTGTGAGTGGAGTATTTGCTATTAATGGCTGTTTTATGGCTGTTTTACAACAGAAGAGAGGAAGAGGAAGGAAGCAAAAAACATGGCACAGGCCTAATCCTCTTAAACATTATGCTTGGCCAATCTTAAGTTTATCTGCAGGCCGGACCTGTGGAGCCGAATGAATGACTCCACATTAGTCACTAATCTTTCTCCAGCTGGTCAACCCTCACATAACACACAACCCTCATGCTGGCACCCGTGCACCCTCAAGAGAATAGTAACAATATCAAATGTCACGGACATGTAGAACAAAGTGTTAGGACACGGACGGGACGGGCTGTGCTGATGACTGCCTGCGTCTCGTCTCCGAGGGGAAAACTGTCCAGATCTAATGTCACTTGTTCACATTACACTACACAAGACAAGTCAAACTCAATAACCTCAATAACAACAGACATACTCAGTCCACCTTCCCTGGCTTTGATATAGTCTGAAGTGAGCAAAAAAACCTCCTTCCCTCCGTCCTCCCTTTCCTGATAACAGCAGCATGCCTAATTCAACCGGGGAGGGAAGTGGAGGTGTAAGTGGATGTTTCTTGCGGCTCCACAGAGAGCAGCTGCTTCATTTAAACAGATCAGCGATCAAAGGGCCTCTGCTCTTACTGGCCGATGCTCCAGACCCTTTGAAGTTTGCTATATGCAGGCTCAGGTTGGGATGAAGGAGCGTCCGCCATCTTCGCCAGGTCCTTTGACTAGTAGAAGCATACACGCCGATCACGTGAAACCGAAAAGGTTGAGCACCCACGGGGAAGGCCGATTAGTTAATTAAAAATTAATTAAAATTAAAAATTAAAAATTAAATAAATAAATGTATTAAAAAACGGCATCTTTTAAAAAAAAAAAAAATCGCAACTATTTATTCTATTATTACTTATTATTATCGGTGAACGTTTTAACTACAAATCGCATTATCCAATTAAACTTGTTACAACTCTGTGCGTGTGTAGGCTACGTTAAGGGGCGTAGTCACGTAGCCAACTGCCGATGTAACGTTAGAGTCGCTAAACCAACGTTGTTCCATCACGTAGCTACTAGCTAGCGACACAGCAAGTGTGAAACACGGGTGATGATCGGGTAAAAACGTACAAATTTGTAATTAAAAAACCGAGAGAGATACCGAGTGTAAAGACAGTCAAAGTGAGGATCCACCACCAGTGATGAATTTGTAGCAGAGCAGTGTTGCATTTCGTTTCGGTGTGTGTCTACGTTGACAGATGACAGTAGCCTGCACCACGGTAATTACTAAAGCAAGCGCAATAAAAGTGATTTTGTGACAAACTTCACCTTGGTGGTATTCACTTAATTTGAGCACCCACTGGCAAAAACGGCGCCTATGATGCAGGCTCAGTATGGGATGAAGGAGCGTCTGCCATCTTTGCCAGGTCCTTTGACTAGTAGAAGAGAAAGGTGGCTCGCTGCTCCACGCCGGCGCTCTCCTCCCTGGCGTCAACCTGACACCTGTGTGTGAAAGGAGATCAGCTGATAGGCTCCTATATAGGAGACTCCGAAACACAGCTCAACTTTCAGGGGCCGGCAAATATCCAGTTAGTGTTGATAGTGTGAAATGTCCCAGCCTGCGATTCGCTGCGAGTGCCTAGTAGTGCAGCTTGAACTTCAAAGAGTGAACATATTGAATTATTGCTGAGCCTGTGAGTACATGTAATATTGGGACACTCCGAGCGCTTACATAACCAGAGCAGATTCGAGCCTGGTGTTTAATTCAATACACCGAAAATCATGTAATGTCGTCACGCTGTCTGTGACCGCTTTATACCAAAAGACACCAAAGGGATGAGAGGAAAGGATCTAACGTTGGACGGAGCGAAAAGTCAAAATTTCATTGCTTGACCACCAGTCCAATTTTTTTAACTTGGAGGCACCTAGTCACAGATTGGCCCAAGGGGTGCCTGCATCATTCATGGGGGACGACATGTAAATCTTGCCTATAGTGCAGCTTTAAGAAGAAAAGCCTCTGAACTGTTTGCCAGTTCCTTATCACTGAGCCTCACGTGCCTCAACCAGGCGTGACAACGTGTTGATCATGAGCACCGGAGTAACTGAGCTGTATCATGGGAACCAGAGGCTGATCAGTGGTGCAGACTGTAGATGGATCATATGACAGGAGCTGGAGCTGAGACGCAGGGAAGCTAGGCACGTTTACAAACACTAGCATCTATCTATCTATCTATCTATCTATCTATCTATCTATCAATCACCCCCCCACCCCCCTTTCCACATTCCAGATATTCTCAGCTATATGGAGCCACATGAGTGGAATTAGGCTAATATCCAATAAGAGAGTTATATAATCAGAGAGTCATTTTTTCTGCAGGCGCCCGGCACGTAAGCTTGATTTGCTTTATTTACCAGGCCCCCGGGACCACCAGGATGATGAAGTAATGGAATTGGGAGTTTTCTTGAGGCTTGAGGCTTTCTTGAGAGTAGGGAGGACGTACGAACTGGCACACACAACGTTTCACAGAAAATGACGACATAAAAATAACACTATTATATTAAAACACTATCACAATACATTAAATGCCTTTTTAAACTTTATCATTAGCCGCTGTATTGGAAAGCATTCGCCTTGCTGAAGTGCCCTTGAGCAAGACACTGAATCCCCACCAGCTCCAGGAGAGCTGCTCTGTGTAACCATAGCAACGGAAACAGAGTCAGATTGTCCGACTGCTCAGCCTCTAACCGGCAATCAAAGGTTTTGTGCTCTCTGAAAGTAATTCTGGTGAAATCTTCCGTGCTTCTGCCCTCGGTCAGCCGAGTGTTTGACTCAGTAACCAACGAGGAACGTCGTTTCAGGCACAAGATGTAGTTCATCTGATTGGAAATCGATCAGACTTCTTCACTGAGGAGTGATGTGATTAGATGTGAAACAGCTAATCTGTCTGTCTGTCTATCTATCTGTCTGTCTGTCTGTCTGTCTGTCTGTCTATCTATCTATCTATCTATCTATCTATCTATCTGTCTATCTATCTATCTATCTATCTATCTATCTATCTATCTATCTATCTGTCTGTCTGTCTGTCTGTCTGTCTGTCTGTCTGTCTGTCTGTCTGTCTGTCTATCTATCTATCTATCTATCTATCTGTCTATCTATCTATCTATCTGTCTATCTGTCTGTCTGTCTGTCTATCTATCTATATCTGTCTATCTATCTATATCTGTCTGTCTGTCTGTCTGTCTGTCTGTCTGTCTGTCTGTCTGTCTGCCTGCCACACTTCAACATCTGGGAGTGGGTGTCGGCTGGATTATGTGTCTTCTGTGTAAATGAGATTAGCGGAGCCTCTATTCGTGTTTCTATGGAATAATCTCAAGACAAAACCATCATTCAGAAAAACACAATCCTCTTGACCACAAGGCTTATACAGCAAATGTAGAGTGGATACATGAAAGGGATTGGTGAGAACAGAGTATACTGAGGGATTTAAGAGGTGGCCTGTGCACTTAATCTGAGTTCATGAATGAGTGGATGGGTGGATGAATAGATAGAGACGATGAGCCAGCAAGTTTATTCCCAGGGTGTGTGTGTGTTGTGTGTGTGTGTGTGTGTGTGTGTGTGTGTGTGTGTGTGTGTGTGTGTGTGGGACATCATCATTAGTAACAGCAAATGTTCCAGACGGGTACAGGGAAATGGAAAAACAATGATTAGATTAGCCGCTTCTCCTGCACACTTCGAATGACCTGCAACATAGTTCAGCAATCAATACTCACCATCTGCATCATCTGCAAATATCAAAAAACCTTTATATACTAATAAATGTCTGATTTATTTTCTCGCATCTTTTAAAGTGTAGTTTCAACTCAGTCACCCAGTCAATCCAATTTAGCACATTTTTCTACAATTCATTACCATTTCTCATCTCTATGGCTTCAGGTTGCTGACCATCTAAATAACTAGAAGCTATAAAACTATGTCAGTTAGTTTAATGTGTCAACCTGCCTACAAACAACCACCGTGTAACACCTCACTCTCTCTCTCTCTCTCTTTGTGCTATTGTCCTCTTTGATTTCTTTACAGTTAACAAGCCGTCCCAAAGTACTGCCTGTACTTTGTTCGCCTGTCGCCAGACTTCAGCAGCAGCTGGAGGAGCAGGGACACAAACCTTCTGAAATCTCTCCCAGACACGAAAAACAGATCCAGACACACCGAACTCAGACTTTGAGGGATTAAGGCACTGATTTGTACTAACTGTACCGAGGGTACTAACAGTCTTTGTAATGACGGAGGGTTTTAAGCCGATCTCTTCGCAACACATAAAGGCTTAATGCAGTAAATCAAGAGCCATCTAGGTTCGCTTGGCTTTCAAGATAGGACTGCCGTGCGTAGAGATGCTGCCTTAGGTCCTGTGTGTGTTTGTTCAACGGGAGATGATCCCTCGAGGCCTGGGAGTAAGTCTTTTTATGGAGTGAATATGATGCCAATACAACTTACAAATGTTTTTAGAGAGTCACAAATGTAAAAAAAAAAAAAAGATTTGTGCACAGCAAAAAAAATTTGTGCACATCTCACAAGTACAAATCCTGTCTTGTGAGTCTTGAATATGCATTTGTCAATTTGCACGCATGTGTGGATCTCAAGTTGTGGAGACACAAAACTTCAAATGGTTTTGGCACTATATTTCCATGTACCATGAGGAAAAAATCCACACGCGTATGCACCAATCAAAATGAAGTTGCGTCCAGACCTCATAACCAATCAGTGAGCAGCAACGTTATGCACAGCACAACTGGATGTTCTTGAAAATATGGCGGAAATGCAGGAGGTGAGTAATATTTAATGAAAATGTATTCATGCCGAGTAGAAATTATTAACTGGCCTTAGATCGGGGGGGAGGGGCATGCATTTCCCGGCAGGTACAACACAAGCCCTGCCGAATAATGCATGCACCTTTCAATTTGTCTTGTAGTGGACCTACTGTCACAAGATTTTCACAGCACATAGTGTGGGTATCTAAGAGTTTACACTGTAAATTCCAAGCTTGTAAACTGTAAACCATATTATCTGTTATCAGTCAGTCCGCCATACTTGAACGAATGTCCAGTTGCGCTGTAGACCTTCACTTATGCTCCAGTGGTCGTGCATAACGTTGCTGCTCACTGATTGGTTATGAGCTCTGGAGGCAACTTCATTTTGATTGGTGCATACGCGTGTGGATTGTTTCCTCATGGTACATGGAAATATAGTGCCAAAACCATTTGAAGTTTTGTGTCTCCACAACTTGAGATCCACACATGCGTCCATATTGACAAATCCATATTCAAGACTCACAAGACAGGATTTGTACTTGTGAGATGTGCACAAATATTTTTTGCTGTGCACAATCTTTTTTGCTGTGCACACATTTATTTTTTACATTTGTGACTCGGAAAAAACACGTGTATGTTATGATTGCTGTGCACAAAACTTCATTCACATTTGTGACTCTCTAAAAACATTTGTAAGTTATATTGGCATCATATTCACTCCATATATTTCCCTCACGAACATCAAAAGTGAGCCGAGCAGTTCCCAGCAGCAGCGTGTGTGATCGACTTGGACTTCACCTCCTGTAGAGATGCTCTTTCCCTGGCGTCTGGCTAATTATAGTAGCTCTCCGACCGAGATGGCTTCATACATCTGGTGTTGTGCTCTCGTTTCTGACAAGCTCCTGCTGAACAAAGTTCACTAAGAGACAATGCCTTGTTTTTGTTATTAAATCTGGTCTTTCCGCTGTTTTCCGCTGATAACGTGGTACCAGGTCACGCAACTGACTCTCATGGCGTTGCTGTCAGATGAAAACCTTGTTTCTCCAAAAAGTCAACATTTCAGGAATTGGGAGAAAACTTTTTAATTTAACTGTGTATCTGAGTTTTAAATGGGTTTAATGGTTTCAGTGGTCATGAGACTTAACCAATACATAAAGTACATCTGGAGCGTTTGTGGCCAGAAGGGCATAACTGGCTTTCTGGGTGAAAATTACATCAATATATCAAGAAAAAAACATGTATTTAGTAGAGTAAATATCTCACTTTTTGTTTTGCTTCTTTAAAGTTTGCCAAATGAGTGGAACAGTAGAATAAGTTTAAATTCCTAGATCACCAAAATTACAAGCATGCAATAATAAGGAGTGCAAACAATTTGAAGTGAAGAAATGTGGAAAAATAAAAACATAAAAGCTAAGGAGAGCCAGAGGAGGGGGTATTTATATGTTTTTACATCCATGTCAAGCAAAAAAAACAAACATAAAAACTTGAAAAATGAGGCTTTCACACGACTAGCGTTGTTACCACCATCCCAGTGAAGGCTGGTAACAACACCAACCAGGGCTGGGGTGATGATGGGGGATCCTCTACAGTTCACACTAGTAGAGATAACCGACTTAAAGACAGATCCATGTAGCCCTGTAGCCCCAAGCACCTTTTTTCTCAATGAGAGCGCTACTCACTGGGCTGACTGAAGTGGAAACTTGCCAGAGGATCACAGATTCAGGCCACGCTGGGCTGTGGTAGTCGTATCGATTCACTAGTCAGCCGTTCAGTTTGTGTTGGAAAATTCCATCTACCATCGAGGGTGCAGTAATACACTCACATACAAATATTCCCATTTTCCAAACTTTGGCATGAATCATCCACTCAAAAGCACGACAAACGAACTAAACTAACCTCATGACTGGTGACTCTACTTTCCCACCATGAGGCAAAACATAGTCAGAGCACACCAAGATCTGTCCACGTCTAACCTCCTACCCAATGTGTTTTCATTAGGTTTCATTAGATTTGATATATTTGATGACTTTAAAATACTTGAAGCATAAATAAAACCATTGAGGATGTTACAGTGAAGTCAGGGATTTATTTCTTAGGTTTATATGGTCCTCATAAACTAAAACTAATAACAGCATCCAGTAAGGGCTGCTAATCTGTCTGTCCAAACAGCAACCATTGTCAATTCAACTCTGTATGTGTGTTGGTAGCAACGTGCTGTGGGAGGGGGGGATCCCTTGTCACAGAATGGAAATTCTTTACATCACGTTCCCATGGCTACCACCGGCTCACCTGGCCTCGGCTGCGTCTGATTGGCTGAGCCCAGAGCGCTAAGCAGCCAGAATAGCCTTTGCTCTTTGGTAGCAGCAGGTTAGAAGTCACCGGGCTGACGGGGTAAAGGGATTAACTCGTTCACAGAGACAGAGGTGCAAGGCCCGGTCTCAATCATAAACATCATTATTACTCGGTAATGAACTGATCAAGTTGATTGACTAACACAAGCCAGGGACTTTTTTCAGAGAATAAAGTGAAACAACTTTGAGAGATTTCACAAAAATATATATATCAATTGAAAGTGATGAAAACATTTTAAAGAAATGAAGAAGCGGTATGACTAAAAGTCGATTGTGCCATGGGAATATCGTAGACAGATAAACGCTCATTTGTGTCCTAGTGAGGGGCTGGTGGTGGCAAAATAAAAATAGAAAAGGAAAAAAATACCACATAATCATAGAAACAACCCCACCAAGAAAGATTTACTGCTCATACCAATGTTGCTCCCATGCTGTCTTTGCCATGAGCCTTAAATCTTTCTTTATGGAGTTGTTTTTTTGACTGTGCGGTATTTTTTCCTTTTGTATGACAAAGGCAACACGAACAAAACGTTGCTATGGGCATTAAATCTTCCTTTATGGTTTGCCTTTTTGGAGTGTACAGTATTTGTTCCTTTTCTATTGGGCAATGGGAAAACATAATCATCATTTCCTCAAGTCACGCAAAGCCAGCAGTGTCTTCAGCAGCTAAAAAACACAATGCACAACAGACAAAACAGCAACCGGGGCAGTTTTGAGGCAGAGAGAGAAAAAAACTCAGTCAGATAATCTGATTGGTGCGTTCAGACATGAGGAGAGTAGATGAAAACAACGACCCAAAAGCCTCTCCCTCCTAGCCACTGTCCTTAAAATGCATGTAAAAGGATTAAACCCACCAGAGGAAAAAATCCCTGTTGCCATTAGCCACTCCTAATTGATTTCCTGGTTGAGCCCCTGTGCAGATCAAAAAAAAAAAAGTGAGTGTTCTGGCACAGGATAGCTTGACTCCTCACAGGAGACGGAGTGGCATTGTGGCTTCATGTCGAACAGCACCTACAGGTATAGGCTGAGGAAACAGATGTCCAATTATCGTCCGCGACGCCGGACCAGTATGTTCTGAGCTGGACCACCTCCCTCTAACCTGGCCTGCTGTCAGCCGGCCTGGGCTCAGCCCCCCGCCTCAGCCTGCCTCCTCACATCTATATCACAATTAGTGCCTGTCTGATGAAGCGATAATCACTCCGGCAATTCAATTAGGCCTGAGATCCGGCACAGGCTTGTGTATTGCACTGTCTCTCTCTCTCTCTCTCTCTCTCTCTCTCTCTCTCCACACTGAGCAAAACTGTGAATAAAGAGGCTCTGCTGTTTTGGGGAGAAACCACGACTGTTTCAAAGTCCCTCAGTCGCCACCACTGGCCCCTTCTACCCTCCGGTGCGCCGTCAAGTGGGGTGACAAACACACCTTTAATGAAACCATTCAAATTGGCTGGGAAACAAAACGAAACACAGCAGCCCTGAATAAACGTTCATATTTCAAGGGAGAGGGAAAGCCAGGGACGTTTTAGCAGCGCTCTCTTTCAGTTTGTTTGTCAGTGTTTTTCCATCAGCAGAGCCCGTGTGTGACAACGCAGGATGGATCAGATTAAGTGTGTGAACTGTGTACGGATGAAAGCCTCTGCTCTGACCTGAGGACATTTCCAGATGCCCAAACGTGACAGTCACTGTCCTGACACTAAGGTCGCGATGAGCCAGTGTTCCCTTACGTAACAGAATACAAAAAAACCCTCATAACTCTTCTTTGCAACACCATCCACAAATCCAAATTGGGCTCGTAGAATGGAAATAGCGCTCGTGATGAAGGTTCGTCCCTCATTGTGCGTACTTGATGTGTTCCTTGTAATTTTACGACCTGCAATTCACTCGCGTATTTTATGGTTGATTTATGGCGCAGGATGCAAACACTGGAATCACTTGTTGTAAGGAATGTACAACAAACAGCGGGATATAAAAAGAAACTCCCATTTACTGCTTGGTCGAGGAAGAGATGCAACTATTGCTGATCATAAAAATATTCTTATCACTAAGGTATACTGCTATCCCTTTTGAAATCCCCCTTTAGGCAAAAAGGATGTGCAATAAAATTTCATTTTATCAGGTGAAGAGCAAGACGTTTTGTTCCAGCTGAACTCCGGCAATGCAAACCAAACGGTGCGCAAAAGCCAAATGCCAACCTCTGAGTAATGATGACAGAGAGGAACAAATGGCTCACACGTAGAGTACAGTGGGTACTCTACGATAAGATTTATCCAAGAAGCCAGCCCTCTGCATAGGACACTCATTGCATGTTCTTCACACATCATTGCCTCGATACATTCAATGAGGGATGATGACGCTGAGAGGTGAGCATGGGTGCGCATAGCTGCAGTGTCACGGTACAGGGACACTCTGTTGTATGATAAGGCTATTAGGGAGGGATCTGGCCTCCTGAAATAACCTGGACTTACTTATCGCGCCACTGTGACAGACAGATGGGGGGGGGGGCACGAAAGGTGTGAAGGGTGGAGAGATGCGATGACACATGGTAGGAGGGAGGCTCAGACTGAGAGTCACCGAGAGAGAGAACATCCTGCTTCGAGGGATGTGCGTCGATAAGAGGCCGACACACTTTGTGCTGTGGGAAAGTCGTGTCCTGGAAAAGTTCTTAGTGGCTGATACGACGAACGCACGTGCACACACACACGCATGCACACACACACACACACACTGGTCACACAATGTTCCATATACACTGTACCCCTGGTGTTGATTATGATCATTTCAGAACAAGACATTCAAACTGAGTGTGTAGGTAAAACTGCATTGGTGTCATAACAAATGTCATAGGAAGCTGGGATTTGATTGGAAAGATTGAAGCAAAGGGAAGGGAGGGTCACAGCGACGCAGCCTTTTCTCTCGACCTTGAAGAATGAAGAATTTCACCTGATTTCAGCGGGCAGAGGTCAGGTGAAAGGGATTATGTGCTTGATTGCAACCGTATAAAGCCTCTCAAATCACTGTGCGGTTTCGTAAGACTCACGTTGAGCTATGTGAACCAGCTGGAGCCTCAGCTGCACCGCGACTCCCAGTGTGTCTCTCTCTCTCGCCGCTGCACAGTCCAGACAAAACTGAATTGAAGGCCCACTGGCGTGCATGAGTGTGCATAAGCTCACTCACTGAAATGCAGAAGCATCAACACCAGGGTCACAGACAGTCTGGCTTCAGTAAGACAATTCAAAATGTAAACAGAATTTGTAGTTTATTCGCTAAAGATTTGGCGTTACTTTCTAGTTATTTGGTAACACTCATACCAAAAGGTAAATATTTGAATTCTGAAAAAATCCACTTCTTGAATTGATTAAATTAACCCAAACCCAGATCAATATATATTAGATAACTACATCAGGAGGTCCTCCAGTGCAGTTGGCATCTCCTCCATCCATCCCCATACCGCAGTTCTAGTTCTAGTTCTAATTTAATAGTTTCTAATGTTTTGGTTTTTACTAGCCACTTTTCTTTCATACCATTGTAGGTTTTACTTGTCAAAATATTGATAGTATCAAATGCATTATTGATTCATTCATTCCATTAGTCCCCACTCAATAGCAACTAGTAACAATTGAACAGTCACTAGTGAAGAGGGGACCAGCGACTAGTCTTTAATAAATAATTACTAATAAGTAGAAATGGATTAGAGAGTAGCGCAATTTAAAACATTGACGAGCATATCATGAAAAAAAATTGTAGATATCTAAAACACCTAGTGACAAATTCATATTAGTCATTTAAAACTAATAGTAATCATTATTAGTCACTAGGACCTTAAATGAGAACTAGAACTAGTCGTACTTCTGGGACAGAATAATCTGTATACAAGACACAGCTGTGCCACATTTATAGCTGCAACAGAGCAGTCTGATGTACACTGTGTGCCTGGCTGAAATCTCTGTCCAGGCTCCATTTTTGTGTTGACAAAACACACAAAGTCCTAAAGAGTTTTCCAGCGATTCAGATGATAGACGGACAGCTGAAATGGCCAGTGTTATCTTGCAAACACAGAGGCGGACTTTTAAAATTGGGTGTCCGTCTGTATACGAACCATGTCAGCTGGGGAGACAGTCGGCATCACAGCAGACAGACAAAGCTGAAATTCATAAAGGATGTCTGGTGATGGTGCTGGTGCTGGCCACCATAGACCTTTAGCCAAGGAGAGGTTTGTTTCTCTATGGCCTGTATTGTTGTACAGAGATGAAGTCTGAGTCATCGACCACGAGTGTCCTCCTCCGCAAGGCTCCCACCAACTCCACAGCTGCCAACACCCACCAGCAAACACTGTCCACTGGTTTATAGAAGCCTACAAAGGAATGGCTGGGATGGTGGCCAAAAAGCACTTTTCAAATAAAACACACTGTATATTAAAGCTGTAGGTCAAAGGTGGTTGTGCTTTTAGCAGCAGGGCCTCCAGACTGTGGAACACCCTGCCTGAGGAACTAGACTGGCTAAGTCAGTATCAACTTTTAAATCACTTACAGACTTCCTTCTAGTGTGGTCTCTTACATTTTTATTATCTATCTATCTATCTATCTATCTATCTATCTATCTATCTATCTAATTTGTAAACTCTGCTTTTAGATAAGTGCTGTATAAATAAAGTTTTTTATAATACTACTACTACCACCACTGCTGCTACTACTACTGTAAAACATGTAAACAGACTTGTAAATATGCCGCAACATTTGTAAATAAATGCTTTTAATTTTCACTAATATATCATGATTTGTATATAAATATATAACAAATATATTTTGATATTTTTGTGTGGATACTTTTGAGAAAAATCGCTAAGGAATCCACAAACTGGTCAGAGTAACCAAGAATAAGACTTCCGGTTTAGTGTTCAGTTCGGAGACCATGCAGCCATCAACTGAACTCCACCGCCCCCTAGTGGATTAGACTGTGCATAAATACGGCTACGTCACATCCGGTACCGGCAGTTCAGTGCATTTGATACTGTGAAGTTGAGCGGTAAGTTAGAGAGTATCTACTGCCATCTAAGCTAAATTCGTTAACTCAAGAAATATCTAACTTCGAGAAATAGTTGCGCAGGTATTGAGATATAAGAAACGTGCAATATTGTTTTATGTCAGTTAGGAAAACGTTGTTTCTAAGGGTTAGCGAAATGTGGCCGCCATGCCTGTGTATGCTGTTAACAACTGATTTCTTATGAATTACAGACAGAAGGTGAACTCAATCAGCTGTGTCTGTACAGGATCACGATGGAAAGGTACGTTTGTTGTTACAAATCAATAACGTTTGGGGGTTTGTTGTTGGTTTGTACACGTTAGTTAGCACGTCGTGTCCCAGTCCACGTGAGCTTCTGGTTACGTGGACTCACGGTATTCCGATCATCACGGTATTCCGGACACCTTTTCCCGCAAATTCTATAAATAAATACTTCCAGGTCATGGGCAATATATACACGGCAGGACGCTACATGGTGGGGAGAGGCATACAAAGTACCGTTTTTAAAACATAATCACCCACCAGCAAAATGACAGAAACGTTAAGATCTCATAGAATATTTAGGAGTTACTTTTTGCAAATATTTTAACATTTTGAAGGGATACACACATTTACAGAGGCACTTTGTCCGACGTGAATCACCGGACCAATGGGACTCTTTTACTGTGCTAAGTGTCCGGAACACAGTGAGTCTGCGTTAGTGAAATAACGCTGCACTTCATTCCCTGATATGACTCAGGAGTTTGTTGGACTGAAACATGGTTGCAGACTTTCTCCAGCGAGGCTTGGCCTGCCGTGGCTCTGCTCTTTCCTGTAATGTCTGCTAGAGAGAGTTGGGGTTGTTTGAGGCCCTGCTGTGTCTTCACGGCAGGGTTATAGGTAAACCTCAGACAAATATCTCTTTCGTGGAGTTTGAGAAATGTACCTGTTTAGTTCAGCATGTTTACGCTGAGTGAAATATTCTTCTACAGGACCCATGTGGTGATGCCGGTGATGGCCCTGCTCAGGCCTCCTGACTGACACCTGATGCTGAAGTCAGAGTTGGACCACCAGGTATCACGTTAGGTGGGTTTTTGCAAAAAAAAGGCTGCAAGATGTGATTCTGGAGATCTAATTTTATGAGATCCCATCGCTGCATGTCCACGTTTGGGCTTGAAAATGTCTCATGAGGCTGCATTACCTTTTCTTACACTTCATCTTTTTACATCGGCTTAGTTTACTGGTTGTACTAAAACAACCAGCATTATCTAATGTAAGACCTTTTCTTAGTAATAAAGAAAATTCAGAGTTGAATTTCTGCCAATCCTTTCACATAAAAGGGAAGTTGACCAACGGGGCAATTTCCCCAAAAGTCTGCAGTCCTTTTTTTAAATTGGACGACTACACATTGTCACTGATTACTTCCATAAGAACATGATCAATATATATACATTAGCTGTTGTAGAGATACACTGAGCTGCTGTACTCACTGATCCAATCCTGTGGTAGTTTTTAAGTGGGGTGATCTTGCTGTGCGTGATCTTGCTCTTCAATTACAAAACTGTTGGCTGTGTGCAGGCCGTTCAGCGAGGCTGAGCCTGCAGTGGTTCTGTCCTTTCCTATGGTGTCTGCTAGAGAGATCTGGGGATGTTTGAGGCCCTGCTGTGCCTCTTCACAGCAGGGTTATAGGTAACCCTCAGACAGACATTTTAGGTGTCTTGCCCAACGAGACTGTCTTTGTCCTGGTCCAGTTGTCATCCAGTAGACCGCTAACTGAAACCTCTTTTTCTTTAACAGGAGTAGAGAAATTCCTGACTGCTTCAGAGGTGTTTGACCACAGTCGGATACAGAAGTACGTTGTGCGAAAGGTCTCAAGCCAGGTGGGTTCTGTTATTTCTATCCTGTTTGGTTGTGAAGCACTTTGACTTACTGTAAAGCACTTTGGAAATCATCTTATTAATTAACTATTTAATAGTTTGTCTTTTCTTTGTCCTCTGTAGGTGTCACCTGAGAGTTGGCGGACCAGTTCATCTGTTACATTTCAAGTAAACGTCTGGTCTCCAAATGAAGCCCTGACTGAATCGCTATCAGGAAGCTAGTTGGCCTCACTGGCACTAGAGAAACCCTGTTGTTGAAGGGGTGGGCTGCCATTACGATGGTTACACTAATTGATAGGAGCTTAGGGTTCCTGTCTGTAATGGGATTTCTGGAATATCATGAGAGATGCTGTAGATATTACCACAAACTGAAGAAATAAAAGTGAGAAACAAGCTGTAATCGTGTGGTGTTTTTTTTCTTTTGGCATGGTCGACTCAATGTTAAATGCATGAGAATGAAACATTTAATTTTGAAATAAACTGGAAAAAGGTCAAGTCAAAAGATGAATAACTTAAAAAAAAAAATCTTTATATTTTTTTGAGATTATGACTTGCATCCATATATCTAAACACCTAGCAGAAGGATTTCCTTTGGGCTCAAATATGTTCAGTTATCCAACTTTTGATATAAAGTATGATTTAGTTTCTAAGGGAGTAAAATGACCAACTGACCTGTTGTGAAGGTTTTTCTGGCCTTCAAGAAATAAATCTTTGTACTGTAGGTATAAGTCCAGTGACTCATACACTGACCATATGCTGGAGAAAGCAACTCCTCAAATTCTCTAAAATATTTAACCTACAAGACCCATGCTACACTGTGGAAAACTTAAATTACAAGCAACGCACATCAGGTAAACATCCATTTATTAAAATTACATGTTCAAATTTGTTAATGCAAATTTTCATCACTTCAACATTTGGCAAATTTTAACCCTTTCACAAAGTGAGTGGTTTGAAAAATGGACTAACTGCTTCAAAAATAAAGTATAGGGAGTATAATGTTTTGTATTAAAGTGTGTACTGTATATGTACTGTGGTGTGGGAGGTGTAATACCGCTTTAGATCCATGGGGGGGCGATGAAGCACCACGTTTTCCTGAAGTTGAGGCTCTTCTATTGCCTGAGCATTTTATCCACGTGAACTGCAATAAATCATTACACGGTCATTTACATCTTAGGTTGTGTAATATTTGATATGTTCTAAAAATGGTTAAAAAGCCCGGGGCGCCATTTCAGCTGTGGCATAGTCTGGGCTTTAGTACAGACGAGGGCATTGAAGTTGACTGCCTGCAGGCCTATGGTCAGTTTTCAAGTGACTTCCTCATAAAACGTTTGTGACATTGACAGTAAAGTTGCATGCAATGATGAAACGATGATGGAAACCACTGACTGTCTTTGCTGTCCTGGAATACTGAAGAGTCAGTTTTTATTTAACACTGGTGACACTAGAGAGTACCGAAGGGCTGCAGACAGGTATTTTAGGACCAGCATGCACCAGGGCAAGAAGGAGGCGGTGAAACCCTGGATGTGCTTTGTTTAGTAGAATAAACCATCAAAACCTTTTGGCCTCTTTCAACCTGCTTCAATGGTGCATCACTGGCTCGATGACAAGACACTACACGGACTGAGAACTTCAAATGACTGAAAACTTCAAGGTCATAAATCATGATATTTCCCGTCAGGCCAAGCAGGTGTCCTGGGGCGTATTCAATATCCACTTTCGTTTCATCCCTTGCAGCAACAACATGGGGCTCCAGACAGGCCACGAAATAAAGTCAGGCAATGAAGTAGGTTACCTAACTGGGAGGGAGGCTTTGATTTTGCGTCTTTATTGAGTTATATCTGTATGTAAGCCTTTAATGGTCGGGTTTAAATCTCTATTTTGTGCGTGGGTAATTAGAAAAAAAGCTTCACTCAGGAGTGGATTTCACTTCTCTAAACCTGCTTCAGTGATTTTATAGCCTGTAGATTATAGGTTTAGTGCAAGTGATGCGTTTGGGTACGAGAAACAGCTCGAACTTGTTTCTACTTTATAAAAGGAATTTACTTTCACTTTCGATAACCGTAACGTAGACTGTGAGCGGGTAAGATTGTGTTAAAAGAAGTATAATAACCCTATAATACCTTTTAGAAGGATACTATACAGATGTAGCAGGAAATAGCATTATACATCAGATAAAAAAATACCATAAACTACAAACTACTACTACAGCTAACTACAGTTTAGTGATTTTTCGTTGGGCATGGTGTGTGTTTACCTTTGCTGCCACCGTTACTGACACCGACGTGACTATGGAGAACAATGGAAGGAGGATAGATGTTTTGGGAGTCCCGGACATTTTGCCAGCTGACAGAATGATCGATAAACTCCTTATCCATTTCCTGCGCCCGCGGAACGGAGGTGGAGAGGTGCTCGAGGTGCTGTACCCGTCCCGCCGCCTGGGACAGGCCCGCGTCACGTTTGAGGAGGCAGACGGTAAGTCACGGAGCATCACGTTCATAAAGCACGGTGATGTATGATGAAGAAAAAGTACTATCGACAAAGTAAACGAAGTTGTTGTTTTTGTCAGAAAAGCATTCATTTATGACTTTTTTTCTTAAAGTAAATAACCTACGAGCTTCACCGCCCTCTGCCGGCGACGAGTAGGAATTACAACAACATTGACAGAAATTGCCTCTTACTCTAGTCTATGGCACAGCCCATAATGTACCCACAGCTACTATCAGATGTGTTTTGCTGGGTGTTTACCTCTATCCAGATGCTAAAGTTAGTGCTTTTCTTCCCACAGTTGCTGTTCGTGTTTTACAGCAGAGCTCTCACACGTTGGAGGTGAATAACCAACAATTCCCTTTGAGAGTTAAAGCTGCTGACAGCCGAGAGGTAATTGTGCGTTGGCATGTTTTTCCGAAATGATGATAGGGCTGATTACTCATTTACTCATTTACTCATTCAGTGTGTGTATGTGACTCTCTCTGCATCTCATTCTGTTGTGTTTGCTTGTTTTATTTATCCTCAGGCGGACTTACCGGTGCAGGCCACTATACATTTGAGCCTATTCCCTGATAAGGCAGAGGTGCTACGACTGCTCAGCTCGCATGGTTTTGTGACCGAGCTGCAGAGAGATCAAGTGCGTGTCAGTGGTTCCTTTGCGATGCTCAGAGCTGTCAAGGCTCGTTTGGAGAAGCTTCTCAAGTCACAGAACCAGACTCAGAACAGCCCCTACTCATCCTCACCTATCTTCAACGACCACAAGCATTCCCCTGGCACCGTATCCAAAAACTACACCACTGACAGCTCAAGACAAGCCGCTAACAGAAGCCCCTTTATACCTGGAGACAAGCCTTCGTATGCTCCTCCATCGTCCGCCACCCGCTCCTCATCCAGGGCGTTAGTCTCTCCTCCCAGCTCTCCAGAATATGGAGTTGCTCACTCTCCAGGACAAGACCATCGGCCTTCGCCCAGGTCAGGCAGCAAGTCCTTTATCACTGACGCAGATGTGCTGCATTACGCCCAGCGCTTCAGGAAAAATGACATCGCTGTAATCCTAGGGGGACACGCCATTAAAATGGACGTGTTTCCTGAGGAACCTGGTTTGTGCAACGTCACCTTACTGGGGAGGAACGCGAGCGCCGCCGTCGACAAACTGCAGAGCCTTCTCAATAACCTCAGCAAAACACTACGCATACAGGAAGTCCCTCTGGTGGACATTCGTCATGGCAGTCAGGTGGATATTGCTGAGCGAATTCAGAGATACGAAAAGATTTATGATTCTGTGCTCATCAGGCGGTTGGAGGACACAATCCGCCTCGTAGGGCCGTCTGCCGAGAGCTATGCGTTGAAGCAGAGGCTCCTGGGGACGCCTGCAGACCACTCAGGCATCAGTACGAACAGGGAGGACATCGGACAGAGGCTCCAAGAGGAGGAGTGTCTCTCTGCCCAGAGTAAAGGAGAACACCGAAAGAGCCGATGCCGTCAGTAGACCGCGCCCTGTCGGTGCCCGAGGCTACTCTCCGTCAAGGTACCAGGGCGAGGAAGTGGAGGGTGCCGAGCCGCCGCAGGGACCCGGAGCTCGTCCGAAACAGGGCTGGGGTCTTAGGGGAAGGAGCTTCTCTGAGTCCCGGGAAAAAGTAGAAAAGGCCGCTGCTCTCAGGCAAGAGAAGGAAAGCAAAAGCCCTCCTCCCGCTGGATCCACCAAGAAGTCATTCCTGCAAAACTTGAACCTGAAAGAAATAAAGCAAAAGCTAAAGAGAAATCAGAAACAATGAACAGTGGGTCCATGAAGGTAAACGAAAACTAGAAGCTGCATTATTTGGTCAGTTTATACTTTTTCTCATGTTTCTTGTTCATCTAGTGTGAAAATATCTTACAGTATTTATTTGACTGAGTAACAAGGTCGAACATGTAATGACGTATTGCTATGTGATGTTGTTACAGTGAACAGACACACGTTTAAGTGAACACTTTTGATTGGTCAGATTGATGAATGTGCATGTGAACTCTTACACTAAACAGTAACCTGTACAGGTCAAGCATGTCACCTCCCGTCCATCCATGTCTTCCTCCTCCCCTTGCTCCAGACTGATGTTTAAAAAAAAAAAAAAAGTATTTCTGCGTTGACTCTCAGCCTTGCGCCGCTTCCTGCCCGCTGATCTGGGATGTAGAGCAACAGCTGAATGCCTGAAGTGTAAAGGATGTAAATGGAAGAATGGATCGGTTGTACAGAATATCTACATTTAGTCCATTAAACAAACACTACATGAACAATACAATCCCTTGGTTGGTTTAAATCATGTTCCATCATTTTATTTATTATGTTTTAGTTTGTACTTGTGCCTCTGCAACTAACACTTTGATCCTAATCTCCTTTTCTTCTATAGTCTGCCGTCCTGTCAGTGTGCATCTGATGCAACTGTGGCTCTGTTGTAATGCCAGACCAGTTCCGTTATTGTTGTTTCCACGTGACACCTGAAAGCATCATCGATACGGAGACAGAAACAGATGAGGGAGGAAGTACGAGGCAGCTGCAGACACACTGAAGTCTGACCGAGAGGGGAAGTACTGATGGCGTGATTAGGGTCTGTTCAGAAACAGGGCAGTGTAGTTACACAAAGACTATTAAGATCCTGGTGGTGGTGGTGGTGGAGGGGGGGGTGGATACATGACTGGATATGATCGTCATAGAGCAAGAGCGTAGGCAAAGCCAGTTTGTGGTATCAGTCATCAGATACCTTAGAGTGGGCCGTCCCTTATGAGCGCTCTAGGTAGGTTGTGTCTAACCTTCAGCCTGCTGGTGAAGCCCCTTGACTCATTTCCCACAAAATGCCTGTCCTAAATGTAAGTTTTCAGAAGAAGTCCTCACCGACGACTACAATTATGACTGTTTTAGCAGCAATAACTAAAAACACACTGACATAACCGGCAATGTTTGTTTACGAAAAAGGAGCTTTTCATATTACACAGACAGAGACCTCCTTATCACGGCGTCTATATATAAAGCACAAACCACAGGGATGTGCTGGTCATGGTTTGAGCTGTATTTCTTGGCCCGTGTTGGGAGAAGATAAGCCCACACTGCCCGGCAGCCCATCAAGATGAGGACGAAGAGGTCAGGCTCATCCTCTTGGGAGTATTTTCACTCTGTATTCAGACCTGGGGAATGCCGAAAAGGTATGTGGCTACGGAGACAACACGGGAAAACGCTGCCACCTGGAAATCGAAACTCCAACCGCATGAAAGAGTTCATGGGATTGAAAGTTGAAGCGAGGGACCGACTGTAATCAGCTTTATTTCCACTATCTGAGCATTAGTCAGAAGTATCATCCCCGTGTGACCACCGCCCGCCTGATCACACACACCTACCACCACCACCCCTTATCTTCCATTTCACCCAGCAGCCTCTCTCCCCCCTCCAGCATCACTCAGCTTCCCCAGCTCTGCTGTGAGTTGAAGGCTAAACCCCTCTGGGAAATGATGCATACCCAGTGCCAAGTCAAGAAAGGAAATGCCACGATCGTTCCCAGGAGATAAGGACCTTTTCTTTCCCCTCGCCCCACCAAAATTGACTAGGTTAACTGCTGTGGTCTGGCAGTATGTCAAGCCCGCCTTACAGTTACAACGTGCACTCCTATTTTTAAGGAGAAAAGACGCAGGAAACGAGCGAAGAGAGAGGAAAGGCTGACAGTGTGACGGGGGGGTTCAGAGACGTGGAGGCCCTGTGAGCCCCTGTGGCAGGAAGAGGAGAGAGAGAGAGAGAGAGAGAGAGAGAGAGAGAGAGGAGGAGGATGCAGAAGTGGTGTGCGTGTTTAATGATAGCTCTTGCTATTTATATAGACGTGCATGAGCGTTGCGCGCACACACACAAGCTGACTGACAGGATGACGTGCTGCAGCATGTCGACCACAGCGACTGTGACTTGACTAAGCACACCCTAGAATCCACCAAAGAACAGTTACGCCACACCCACAGCACACACACACACACACACACACACACACACTGTCTACACTACCGGGCCTCTACCATACTTCTCTTTCTCCTCCTCTTGAGTTGCTTTCGTTCCTCTGCGTCTTGTGTCTGTCTTCTCTGTGTGTGTGTGTGTGTGTGCGCTGATCCACCCGTAGGGATGGCGGAGCTGGAGGGCCTGGAGTTTGGGAAGTCAGACTTTGTGCTCCTGGACGAAGTGACGATGGAGCAGTTCATGGACAATCTTAAGTTGAGGTAAGGCCCGAGGCAGGGCGAGGAGGGGAGAGCGCGGCGGCGGGGAAGCAGCTGGATGTCAAGAGATGCAGAGCGTAACGCTATACGCTATACACACACACACACACACACACACACACCTGAAATACAAGGGGGAACTTGTGCAGGGTTATCTGGGGTTTCTCTCTTCGTACTGTGGAACGAAGGAAGTCAAGTTTTCACGTTTTCAAAAGTCAAAGAGTATGTTCTCGGTAGTTGGCGGTTTTTTGTGGCTTGCTCTATCACCCCGTCTGAAAGTCACGAGAAAGTCGTGAGAATTATGAAGCTCATTCAGTGCATAGTTGTGGTTATAGTACTCTTGGCCACCTCATCTCTTCAGCCAAGAACCCAAGTGAGGAAGTTACCATGAAGCGAGATGGGAGAAATGAGAGAGACGTCAGCAGGCGATGAGTCATTTCTGCTTTGACTTTCCTACTCGCCCTCGGGGTTCTCATTTGAAATGTGCGGTTCACTTGATCGCCATAGCAACGGGCTGTCACACATATGGATGGAGCACATCACAAGGACGAGCCATCGCCGTCTCACTGAAATTCACCGTAGCTCGTTTTTCTGTCACCTTGCCCTTTTCGCGGTCTTGCTTGTTTTTCGTTCCTGTTGCCGTGACGTGTCGTGGCGGTGGGGGCTTTGAACGCACCGTGTGATCTTTCTCTTCTATTCTGGGTGCGGTGTGAGTGCATCTGTTAAATGTGCCGAAGGAGTTTATGCTTCTCTGGCGTCTCTGACTCCAATTGCCCTTTTTTTCCCCTCGGACATTCTCACTTCCTCCGTGTTTTGAATGGGCGTCATGTCCTCATTTCAGTCTGGTGATAAGTCACACAACAAAACGACCGGTATTTCTCAGCAGTCGTCTGAGAGGCCAGTGGAGGCAGACAAAGATCTAGTTTTAGATAATAGACTTTTTCAGCAGATGGCTCTAAACTAACATTTGTTTTCTCAAAGTTGCTGTTTTTTCTTATTGCATCCATTTCTACCGACAGAGTTGGCAAAGCATGTAGTAGGTAGCTATAGATTGATCACACAGCCTGATCAGACTTGCCTGGTGGCAAAGTTTTGACAAGCAGATACAGTTACAGTGTGTGCAATAAAACAAAAACCTATTTCTGCTATTTGTCAATTTGTCACCTGTGCCCTCATGACCTGCTACAGTTGTGCTTATCCCTCTGTGACTGTAGGCCTCTTGCAGGTAATAATCTAGTGGCACTTGATTGGTTACCTCACCTCGTTTACCAGGCAGATGTATGTCTAAGCAGACTTACATGCTGCAAGAAATTCATTCATTCATTCATTTTCATTACCAGCTTATTCCTATTCCGGGTCACAGGGGGCGCTAGTCCAACACGGGGTTTTAAAACTGAAAACTGAAAACCTCAAAATGCTCAGTGCTCAGTAAAGTGGTGCTTGACTGAGTAGCAGCTTCAGCTTCAGCTTCAGCGAGACTTCAGTATTATCCTTCCAGATCATCAAGCCAACAAGAGGTTACACAAGGCAGAGGAAACCACTGCCCTTAAACCACAAAAGCTGCACTTCCTGCTTCCTCACTTGTGTCACTTCCTGTCATCTTATGCATCAGGTGTATGTTCCACATGAGAAAGGGTACTTTTCCTGGGTGGTTTTACACTGATGGGTGGGAGTTTTTCTGTCAACCACCACTGTTGACAAGAATGACAGTGGGTGGATCAATGAATGAATGTCCTTACATGACTCCTTACATGACTCCTTACATGACTCCTTGCATGACTCCTTACATGACTCCTTACATGACTCCTTGCATGACTCCTTACATGACTCCTTGCATGACTCCTTACATGACTCCTTACATGACTCCTTACATGACTCCTTGCATGACTCCTTGCATGACTCCTTACATGACTCCTTGCATGACTCCTTACATGACTCCTTGCATGATTCCTTGCATGACTCCTTACATGACTCCTTGCAAGACTCCTTGCATGACTCCTTGCATGACTCCTTACATGACTCCTTACATGACTCCTTGCATGACTCCTTGCATGCATATGTAAGAATTGAATAACAGTAGACATCGACTGTGTGAATCTCTTTTGTTTCTGGTCAGGTTTGAGAAGGGCCGTATCTACACCTTCATTGGAGAGGTGGTGGTCTCAGTCAACCCGTACAGGCAGATGGACATTTATGGTAAAGATGCCATTGAAGCGTACCGGGGCCGGGAGCTGTATGAAAACCCGCCTCACCTCTATGCGGTTTCGGATGCCGCTTACAAGGCCATGAAGAGACGGGCCAAAGACACCTGCATCGTCATATCAGGTCCATCTCTTTCGTCTCCTGCACCTGCTAATCCTGCCTAGCACGTTTGACATTTCCTGTGTGTGTGTGTGTGTGTGTGTGTGGCTGGATGCTGTTGGCAAATGTTTCGATCCTGGTTCTGATTCTTTCAATGCAATGCCAGTTTCGATCCTTGAATGAAAGCATGACTTTGAATGTGTATTTGTAGTGTGTTATGTCTTTGTGTTATGTGTTACATTTTGTCTTGCACTTAAAGTTTTAACTTTACTGTATTTTATAACAGTTTTGTAATGTGTCAGCAATTATTAACCAGCTCAAATCCTTTGTACATCTTTACTTTGATTTTGAATTCCTCAGACTAGCCCAATTCTGACTTGTTTCCTCAACTGTTATTCACCAGTAGCAAAATTCAGAGTTTAGATACCACCTTCAGTCCCTCTGCAAATGGAGTGAATAAGAGATTGCACCAATATCGTAGCACATAACAGTTTTATTGATCTACCTCTGTTCACCAGCGTTGCGGCTTCCTCATGTGATTTTGTGCTGCAGGTGAAAGCGGGGCAGGAAAGACAGAGGCCAGCAAGTACATCATGCAGTACATCGCAGCCATCACAAACCCAACCCAGAGGGCGGAGGTGGAAAGGTGAGTGGTGCTGATGAGACTGTGAGCTTCAGGTTCAACTGAAAGGTGGATAAATACAAAATGCTTCAAAGCAAATCAATAGATTGTGAGAGTTTGATGTTAACTATATATCATCCCACGTTTTCTTTTCCTCTCGCTCTCTTCTGGCCGTTCCCCTGTATGTTTCCATCGGTGGCGATAAATCAGTGTGAAGAATGTGCTGCTGAAGTCCAATTGTGTGCTGGAGGCCTTTGGGAACGCCAAGACAAATCGCAACGACAACTCCAGCCGCTTCGGCAAGTACATGGATATCAACTTCAACTTCAACGGCGATCCCACCGGCGGACACATCAACAACTACCTGCTGGAGAAGGTGAGGGGCTTTTGCAGCAGCGGGAAGTGGGCGGGGACGATAAAGGGATTCAGACGACAGACAACAGACGAGAGCTTCAGGGTTCCCGGGAAAAGAAGAACCTTTCACAAAAAAGGTCTCTGGAGGTCTTTTAGGAAATAGTGAAGAAAAGTACTGAAAAGTTTTACTCATTTGTAGATTTTAAACTACATCATTACATCTGAACATGAATGTTTTAAAGGAGGTGATGAAGACGAGGTGTGAGGGAGCGTCCGCGAATAGATGTGCCCGCGAACTCACTGCGCTGCTGCTGCTGAGTGTTAATGAATAGCTCACCTTGGGCTACGCGGTGCCGCTGTATTCATCCTCGCTCTTAAAGAACCGTCTGGCACTCAGGACCGGTGTGAACGATGATCCACGTGTGATCCATCCTGCAGCGAGCAGAAATAGCCGCACTCGGTCTCTCTCCATTTTCTCTGTCAGCTGTTAGAATGGCGCCGCTGTGGTCACAGTATTGGTAGTTATGTTTTCACAGTACGCCTTAAATAAAAAAAAACACACCCTAGGACACTTTAAAAAACAGGTATTGGTGACGTACCTTGTATTCCTGGGCCCATTTTGTTGTTTGGTGGTGTTTGGTAAATATCTTGACATCATATCAAGATATTTGCAGAGCAGCTACAATGGAGATTGATAGCAGAACCTTTTTCAGGTCTCAGTGAACATCAGATTTTTGGTGTCAAGCCCTCAAAAAACAAAGAGCCAGGGCTTCTTTCTAGACTCAACATTTAGCATCAACGTTCAACAATCATACAGGGGAGAAATCCATTGTAGAAGAGGAAGAGATACCAGTTTATCCAGCGGTAGGCTCAATAGACCAGAATGCAATGCAGCCGCAAGACACGTGTTTTGAGTGAAGGCCGAGTTACAGGGTGTGACTCTCACTTTCTCTCAACTGGAAAGACTTGCTCGCTACACTATCACAATTACTACTTTATTACTCTCTCCACCTACATATATAACCTACAGCTGCATGGAACAAGTTCAGGCATGTTCTCTGCTGGTTGTTGAAAGTCATCCTGGAAATCATTAACCCAAGCAGAGGTAGAGGCAGCTTGAGGGAAAGGGGTGAATCCCAACAGGAAAGTAACTTGCAACACTCCTGTACTGGTGATCTATAACAGTTTGAGAGTATCTGAGGGAGGAGTTTTCCTTTAAGACTGTGATCTGTTTTCCCACTCAAGTCCAGGGTGGTCCAGCAGCAACGGGGTGAGAGGAACTTCCACTCGTTCTACCAGGTAAACACACTGATGTACACCGGCGAGGTTGATGCGCTACTAACTCATTGAAGTCTTCACTACTCACTGAATTTGGATTATAGTGGATATAGTGGATATTAGGGTTCCCTCATACAAACTAACCACCTTATCTAGGTTATTTTGTGGAGGCTCTGACGTTCAGGTCATTTCAGCTAACAGTAGTTAAAGTAACCAAAGATGTCACCAAAATAAAAGTTTGAACCCTGCTGAAATTCATTGTACATTAGATGTAGTAGCACCCTAACTACTAACTACTGTATTCTTTGGGTTTTCACAGTTATTGCGTGGAGGCTCTGATGAAATGCAGGCGTCATTCCACCTGCAGGGTGATCCTGCTGCTTACGTGTACACCAGAGAGGGAGCTGGCTCGGCCGTGAGTCCTTCAGCTCAAGAGTTTTATTACAATGATTGCTAGCACAAAATTAAAAGGAATTATTTCACTTTTTAAAGGTTGACAAGATCATAACAATAACAGAAATGTATATATACACAATAGAACTGTTTATATTTATTTGGATGTATTTGATTCATTTGTACAAAATACCTCTCTCTCTCTCTAGACCTCCAACAACGACCGCTCAAGCCACAAAGCGGTGATGAGTGCACTGGAAGTGATTGGCTTCTCGAGAGAGGAGATCCGCTCGATTTATGGGATCCTGGCCACCATCCTTCTTCTGGTAGGTTACAGTGTTGCTGCTCAAAAGCATCAACATTGCATCGACACTTCAGCTGATCCAGAGCAGCTTACAATGAGCACTACAGCAGAATAAGCTTTGATTCAACGAGTAGTAAGACCTACACGGTTCAAGGTTCAAGTTTTATGCTTCACTGTACTGATCTCCCTTCAGGGTAACATCCAGTTTGAGAGTGACGGCGAGACTGTCCAGATCTCAGGGCTGGAGGCGGTGAGCCACATCGCGGAGCTGACCACCTCGGAGCCGGACAGCGTCGGCAAGAGCCTGCTGTACCGCACCGTGGCCACCGGGGGCGGCGAGGTCATCGAGAAGGGGCACACGGAGCAGGAGGCCTGCTTTGGAAGGGATGCGTTCGCCAAGGTGCTGCTCTCTCGCTCTCTCTCTCTCTCTCTCTCTCTCTCTCTCTCTCTCTCTCTCTGCCACAACATGCAGCCTGATTTGTGCTTGACACCGCAGCTAATTGTGATGAGTTGTACAGTTTACTGAGCCAAGCGCTTGATCGGTGGATGAACCATTTCACGGAGTGGTAAATGATGTTAACACCAGCGCTCTCTCATGCTTTTCCTAGTACCTGATTTTCACAGTTGTCACATTATCTCAGTCTCTGGCCCCGTTACACACTCCCTCCCTCTCTGCTCTCCCCTGCAGGCTCTGTACGAGAGACTGTTTCGGCTGGATTGTCAGACGCATCAACACCATCATCGAAGTTAAAGACTACAACCCAGTGCTTCATGGGAAAAACACAGTCATCGGCGTGCTCGATATCTACGGCTTTGAGATCTTCGACAACAACAGGTCGGCGTCCGGCCTCTAGATTCTTTTCATGTAAGTGGATGAAGGTCGGTCAGTGATGATGATGATGATCGAGTGTTTGTTCCTCTGTTGTTGGTAGTTTTGAGCAGTTCTGCATCAACTACTGTAACGAGAAGCTGCAGCAGCTCTTCATAGAGCTGATCCTCTACCAGGAACAAGATGAGTACCAGAGAGAGGGCATCACCTGGCAGCATGTGAGCACACACACACACACACACACACACACACACACACACACACACACATTTGAACACTCCTTCACACTTACATGACATGACATGAGACAGAGACATGCCCACACAAGTTAGCAAGCACAACGACATCAGTCCCCAGTCCGTTGATAAAAAAGTGGCGACCCATTTCTCCTGCTCGCCCCAGATCGACTACTTCAACAACCAGATCATCGTGGACCTGGTGGAGCAGCCCCATAAAGGCATCCTCTCCATCTTGGATGAAGCTTGCCTCAGCGTTGGCAAAGTCACCGACACCGTCTGCCTGGACAGCATGAACAGCAAACTGGCGCAGCACCCCCACTACACCTCCCGCAAGGTCAGCAGGCTCCGCCCAGCTTCACTCCTGCTCTCATTTTCAATAACAATAAATTAATTCACCAATAGTCAAAAAACACCCTGCAGGTCTCCTCCCATTGGTTGGTTTCATGTACACCTACTGGTACGTCATATAGTAACCACTACAAATCCACAAAGTAAACGTAATGTGACTTCTGTGGCATTTTATTGTTTAATAGCTGTACGTTGTGATATGGAGGATTAGCTACCAAGGTTTTGATTCCATTGTGACTTTCAAACTTACTGTAGCACCTGGTGCAGTTCCACCAGACCACCAGTAGAGAGCAGAGTTTCCCCAAAGTTGCAATGTTTCAGACCTCGTGAAATAGCTTTTGTTGTTAAGGCATGGTAGGGAAAGACACAGCCTCCTTCGCTGAAATCTGACATGTATATTCTGTAAATGTGTGTCTTTTATTTTATTCTTTCTCGAGTGTTTGATGAGGAAATGGCTCTTCTTTGCCGTTGGCTCTGCGGTAACAGTGTTGTCTCCTCGCTGCAGCTCAGCCCCTCGGACAAGACCATGGAGTTTCAGAAACACTTCCGCGTCCGCCACTACGCCGGAGACGTCACGTGAGTCGCTCGCACGTTTACTCACTTCATCACTGTCATCAGCCAATCAGGAGGCAGAAAAAGTGACAGGCTGTTGTTGTGTGTGTGGGGGGTTAAGAAGCAGCGCCCGTAATCCTGAGGTCAGTTTATGACGTTGGCAGTGGCAGGGTGTATTCATGGAGACATTCTAGTATTTGTGCTAAAAATAAAGGTTGCTACTAGAAAATGCTGTAAATTCATACATCAAGTGCTATAATTGTCCCTAATATCCTCAAAAGGCTTCGGTTGATATTCAGCAGAACCTCATGAGTCTGATAACGTACGATTAGTGACGGTCGCCAGTGAAATCCTCATCCTAGGCTTTGAAGCATCGTGAAATTCATTCCCAGAGGTCACAGGGAACCCAGAAAGAACAGATGGTTGAGGTAATAAAACAAAATAAGCAGGTTAGTATGGAGGAGATCACTTCCAAGACTTCTGCTGACCACTGTGCTCTCATGTGCGATGTAAACCGAGAGTTCAAATGAAAGATAAGAAGTTCGTCTTTCCATCGATACCACCAGTTGTTATGAATCTCGATGTTTTGGGGGGATTCACGAGGGTCTCAACATCGTGGTTAAAATGATGCCTCCACTTCAGGGATGTAATGGAGGATGAAGCCCACCTGAACTCAGTTTAATAGGCTGAAATTCATAGTATACATGATAGTTAGCATCATCAGACTGACATACGCGATGTGAGGATCGGCTTTCCTGAAGGTTTAATTGAGTTTTGTTGACATTGATGGTTCAG
Source organism: Hoplostethus atlanticus (assembly GCA_034670405.1). Lineage (NCBI taxonomy): Eukaryota > Metazoa > Chordata > Actinopteri > Trachichthyiformes > Trachichthyidae > Hoplostethus > Hoplostethus atlanticus. The sequence goes on along the minus strand of JAXDDX010000006.1, from coordinate 9,520,460 downwards.
ACTGGAGGTCATAGTTTAGCCAGCTCCCTCACTGCTCCACTTATCTCCATTAGTGAGACGTTAAAGCGGAACAGCGGCCAGATGAGGCCCGCCGGTCGCTAGTCGCTCGCTGGCAGCACAAGATCCCCACCGATCACATGCGCTGAATCGTCATCAATCTAGAGAGCGGAAAGGACATCGCAACGTCAGGGGAGCGAGGAAAGGAGGAGGATAGGGAGGGATGGATGGCGGCTGACGAGACTCTATTTTGGCTCTGCAAGATGTGGTCGTGCAAGTCAGCGGCAGCAGTAATCAAGAAGAAGTGGAGTGGGGGTTTACTGAGGGGTCACGATGTCGAGCGCTAAAAAACACCAAGCAATTTCTAGCATCGCAAATCATCCATCACGCAATCACTGTGTCTTTGCCCCCCCGAGCATCAGCTACCAACCCCGACTACCTTTTCCCAACGTGACGTGATGAGAGTGTCGTGTGCTGGTGGTTATGATGACCGATGGCCGCCGTCCCTGTCGCTACGTGGCCCCGTCACCCGGCCTCCCAGGGCAGTGTCAGGGGGCCGCTATGAGCTGAGCTGTCACCCCCTGTAAGGTCCCCAGACTCCCCACACCTCCCTGGTGACAGCGGCCCCCCCCCCACCCCACCCCGTCCTGTCCCATCTGATTTGATCCTTACTCTGGCTACATGTACCCCTTCACCAAGCTTTGACCTACTTTGCTCTCTCCTCCTTCCTGTTTCTCCCCCTTATCCTCACCTGGCCCTGTCTTCCACGTTTTTAATTCCCTGCAGTATCTCAACCTGCACATCCAGCAGTTTGAACGGCCTCATGCAGTATATCCACTTCCCTTACCATACAGCTACATCGCAGGAAGTTGCCCATCTCGTTGCCGCCTGCCTCTCTCGATGCTGCGTAGCCGGCGGTGTTGCTACGCTACCTTTCACCTCTCATTGAGCGTCTCTACCCTTGCCCCGGCCTTGACCTCCATCCTTAAATATATCTTGCTCTAAATCCCCCTCCGATCTCTGGGGAGACGCTGAGCTCTGTCTCTGTGTCCTGTCTGTCTCTGTCTCTGTCTGTCCTGTCTGTCTCTGTCTGTCCTGTCTGTCCTGTCGGTCCTGTCTGTCCTGTCTGTCTCTGTCTGTCCTGTCTGTCCTGTCGGTCCTGTCTGTCCTGTCTGTCTCTGTCTGTCCTGTCTGTCCTGTCGGTCCTGTCTGTCCTGTCTGTCTCTGTCTGTCCTGTCTGTCCTGTCGGTCCTGTCTGTCCTGTCTGTCTCTGTCTGTCCTGTCTGTCCTGTCCTGCTCTGTGCTGTCTGTCTCTGTCTGTCTGTCCTGTCTGTCTCTGTCTGTCCTGTCGGTCCTGTCCTGCTCTGTGCTGTCCTTGGAGAGATGAGTGCTGTGCTGTCACAGTGTTTGTTCTCTGGGTGCTCTCTCTCTCTCTCTCTCTCTCTCTCTCTCTCTCTCTCTCTTCTGTTATGTCGCTCTCTCTCTCTGTCTACCTGTCTCTCTCTCTCTCTCTTTTCTGTTATGTCTCTCTCTCTCTCTCTCTCTCTCTTCTGTTATGTCGCTCTCTCTCTCTGTCTACCTGTCTCTCTCTCTCTCTCTTTTCTGTTATGTCTCTCTCTCTCTCTCTCTCTCTTCTGTTATGTCGCTCTCTCTCTCTGTCTACCTGTCTCTCTCTCTCTCTCTCTCTTCTGTTATGTCTCTCTCTCTCTCTCTCTTCTGTTATGTCGCTCTCTCTCTGTCTACCTGTCTCTCTCTCTCTTTTCTGTTATGTCTCTCTCTCTCTCTGTCTGCCTGTCTCTCTCTCTCTCTCTCTCTCTTTTCTGTTATGTCTCTCTATCTCTCTGTCTGCCTGTCTCTCTCTCTCTCTCTCTGTCTGCCTGTCTCTCTCTCTCTCTCTCTCTTTTCTGTTATGTCTCTCTCTATCTCTCTTTCTCTCTCTTTCTCTGTCTGCCTGTCTCTGTTCTGTGTGTCTGTCTCTCTTTCTCTCTCTCTCCACCTCTCTCTCTCTCTCTCTCTCCCTCTCTCTCTCTCTCTCTCTCTCTCTCTCTTTGCCGAGCGTCCCAGAATCTGGTCAGGTGGTTTCGGCCCCCATGGGGCCAAAGGGACACATCTGTCACACGCAGCCTCCTTTCCCTCTCCTTTGCCTCCAGATGTGACAGCGGAGGGCGGAGTCACCGTGCGGACGACATGTGACGTGCTGTGTGTGTGTGTGTGTGTGTAGAGAGAGTATCTAAATGAGTGTGTGTGAAAGAGAGCGTGAGAGAAATCTATAAAACGATGCACACCTGGAGGTTTGTGGGCGTAGAGCGTGTGCGTTGTACGAAGTATACAAAGTGTTGTGAAAGAGGAAGGAAAGAGAGAGAGAGAGAGAGTGTATTCCAGGCAGTACTAACTCGCCCGGCGCCTCACTACCTCATGTGCCCCTGTAGCTCAGGGTTGGACGTTTATATAACCACCCATGCTCTTCTTCTGCTGCCTCACCAAAACCAACGCTGCACTGTTTGAAGGAACACTGACAATTTAGTTCAACTCGCTCTGTCGAAAAAGCACCCCTCCTCCCCATCTCCCCTCCCCCCATCTCCCCTCCCCTACCTCCCCCCTTTTTTTTCAAACAGGAACCATGGGGAATTTCTCTGTGTGCCTAATTTGTAAATGCAATAAGCAGCATGACCGTTCCTCTAATCCTGCCTGAGGACTTTGAGACTCACTTGGACTGGGAGTGCTGCGTTTGTGTGGAGGGGTGAGGGGGGGGAGGGAGGGGGTGGGTGAGTGGGTGAGTTGTAATGATGAGGACCCATTTGGTAACAGGCACTTACACTGTGTTACTTAATGTCTGACTACATAGGTTATAAGGTATTTTTAGCATCAGGCCTCTTCACCTGAGTGCTCTCCTGCTTTTTGAACTACTTTTGGTCACTGCAGCGCTACTCCCTCCCCCTCCTCCCCTCCTCCCCCCTCCTCCCACTCACATCCTCTCTCAATGTCTATTTCAGATATTCTGTCGAGGGCTTTTTGGACAAAAACAAGGACCCGCTTTTCCAGGATTTCAAGCGTCTCATGTACAACAGGTGCCAAACGCAGTCTTCTTCACCGTCAGTTTTTTTCATGACAGTTCTGCAACTGGGTTAAGTGTAAAAAATGAGTTTCCATCCCTTTTACTCATCACCCCGTTTCACTTTCACTCCTCTGCTACCCCAGTTAACGATGTCCTTTCTTCACTCTCTGCCCTCCTTTATGCTTTTCATCTCTTCCCTCCCTCTCTCTCTCTCTCTCTCTCCCTCTCTCTCTCTCGTAGTGCCAACCCAGTCCTGAAGGAGATGTGGCCAGATGGTCAGCTGAGCATCACAGAAGTCACCAAGCGGCCTCTGACGGCGGCCACCCTCTTCAAGAACTCTATCGTAGCCTTGGTGGATAAACTGGCGTGCAAGGTCAGCAGCTCACAACTCACTTCCTGGTCCCTTGAACCCCCCCGAGGGAATCTGCGGACGCCTTTTGCATCATTTGTATTGAATATGTTTCCTCTAATTCTGATAAGGTACCATGAAATTACATAACGTTCATTGTAGTTGTGATCTGTTTTTTTGTCCCTCGCCTCTAAAAGTTTTGAGAAGCAGAATCACACCAAACTCTGTTGCCAGGCAACGGGTGTCAGATCAAGGACACTTCAGGCTCCCCCACTTTGTTTGTGTTTTATGTGTCAGTCTGAGTATTTAGCGCTGACCCAGATCTTCCCCTTGGTTTACTTTCCTGTCATGAGCCAGAAAGAGCTGCTCTGGTCTTTGTAACGGCCGTCTGAGTCACGGGCTATTCTGAGACGGTTGATGTGCGATGTGATTGCTCTCCTGGAAGAAACGGTCACTATGGCGACAAACGAGCTGCGGATTATGGCCGAATGAAAGAAAGCACGGGAGAGTTTTTGTAGGTCGCTAATCCCCATACTGGACCGGATGCACAACCTCTCCTGGTCTCAGCTCGCCGAGTGAGGTCTGACATTTCCTGCGGTTATTTTGGGACGGCCTGCTGTCTCTGCTGTCGTCGTGTGTCAAGTGTGGCTGCGGCGAAGTGAAAGGAAACTCACCCCGGTGACAGTTTTTTTTTTCCAGGTCACGCCGAAAGTGCTGTAGGAGCACCTGTGTCCGGTTTGACCACCTCAGACAGCCCCCCTCCTTACTGGCCTCCTTTCCCAACTCTCTGCTGAACTGAGTTAAAAGTGGGTTGATGTACATGCACATGCATCATTGACATGATGGACGGCGGTGTCGGTGGAGAGTGCTCAGAGTGCTCGCTTTGTTCGTCTGTCGGGGTCAGGGAGTGAAAGTTCCTGTTCTTTGGCAGGAAAAACGAGCTGCCGGCGTCCAACCGGAACAGAGCAGGGAGGCTTTATCGTCTCCTGGGTTTCAATGTGCAGCTACATGTGTTGTTATTAAACAGATGTGCAGGATCTGTCTGTCACAGCTGCTGGCTGTAGCTGGTGTTGAGTCTGAGTGTTGAGTCTGATTTAGCTCAGTGAACCCGGTGTTGCAGCAAGGCTTGGGCGCTATCCCTCCCCGTTTACAATCTTAGTTCATTTTATTTATTGGCACAGTGATAAAACACAGCAGTGATTAAAATAGTGATGTTAATGTATGAAGTATTGCAGTATTATTACAATGCTTTCCTTTAGGTTGATACACAGGACAGTAATATCAGTGTAATGAAACGTCCTTGAGAGGTGGAAGCTTACCGACATCTCGTATTTCAGGAGCCGTACTACGTGCGATGCGTGAAGCCCAACGAGATGAAGTCCCCGGTGCTGTTCGACGACGCCCGCTGCCAGCACCAGGTGGCCTACCTGGGCCTGCTGGAGAACGTCAGGGTGCGCAGGGCGGGGTTTGCGTACCGGCAGCTCTACGCTCGCTTCCTGCAGAGGTAAGGAACCAGTTGACGCCCCGGAGATGTTCGCAGTCAGACGTACTGAGTGAAGCAACGTGTCCTTGTGAAACACTTGAGATAAGATAGGTTTCTCTGTCTACATAACACACAACTCTATGCAACGTTGTCATCGACACCGCCTCTCTCTCCTCCTGTGTCACTCAAGGTATAAGATGACATGCGAGTACACCTGGCCGAACCACCTGATGGGCACAGACAGGGAGGCTGTGGAGGCCATCGTCACCCAGCACAGCTTCCAGGACGACGTGGCCTACGGGCACACCAAGCTGTTTGTCCGAACGCCCCGGTCTCTCTTCACCCTGGAGCAGGAGAGGGCCGCCCTCATCCCCATCCTGGCACTCTTCCTGCAGAAGGTAGGCCCTCCTAACGGCGTAGAGTAGAGCCCAGTAGTTGTATCACTTCCATCGTCGGCCATTATTATTGTCATCATCATCTTCATCACGTTAACCTTTCACCCTCAGCTCAATTGGATTGGATTTTTGCGGCTGTTTTAGTTTTGTGCTCGTGTTTGAATGAAGATGTATTGACCTGCCAGCCCCAATGCAGTGACACCGAGTAAATGTCACGGACAGCTCGGGTGTTAGTTAGGAGTAATCGCTCACACCGCCGCCTTCACCGATGTCAAATGTAGACTCATGGATTTAAAAGCGAGGGTAATTTGCACTCGTCTGGCTCCCAGCTACGTCTGACTGTAACTCATCTGCCAACCTGGATGGCAGGTCGCAAAATGCTGTAACAGTAATTGGGATAATGAATGAGATCAGAGCACAGTTACATTAAAATCAATTCAACTTGCTCCGTGAAACACCCTGCGCTCTCTCTCGTTCCCCGTGACCCACTTCTGGCGACTCTGCGGCGAGGTCTGCTTCTTTAACTGGAGCACGAGTTTGTCTCCAACTCGGCCGAGTCTCGTGTCAAGGAGTTTGACTGCAAGCCTCGCCGACACCTTCCTCCTCTCTGGCGCCGTTCTCCTTTTAACGCCCCTCTTTTCTCCGCCGTGACCCCCGTAGGTGTGGCGCGGGGCTCTGGCGCGTAGGAGGTGCCGGCCGCATGAGGGCCATCTACACCATCATGGGCTGCTACAAGCGCTACAAGGTCAAGGCTCACTTCTGGGAGGTGGATCGGCGGTTCGCTAACGTGCGCACGATGGCCGACTATGGCAGGAGCGTGGATTGGCCGGCCCCGCCCGCCGCTCTGGCCCAGTTCCACGACATCACTCTGATGCTGCATCGCAGGTCAGACCCCCTACTGCACTGTAATACTCTTAACAAGTCCGTTTACTCTCTTTTAAAGTCTTTTAAATCTCACTTTTCTTAAAACAAGTGAAGAATTCTGCCAGCGAAGTGAGATAATTCCACTTGTTTCTTCTGTAGTTTCTCTTGAACCGAGGCACAAGAAGGCACATTACTCTTTGAAATATATTGATTAGTAATGGAAACAGCTGAAAGTTTTTGTTTTCCCTTGTTTTTTTCTGTACACGTATCCAGTTTTATTAAACCCACAGGAACTGCAGAACAACCTGAACGGGGCCTTGGGTGGAGGGGGGGTGGGAGGGCTGACCAGGAGAGATTTTGCCGCTGCAGATAAAGTCTATTTTTAGCCGCCTCCTACTTTACTTTTCTGTTTTTCTGTTGCACCTTTGATGTATTTTTTTTCTTCTTCTACCCACTTGATGTCCTCTGATGTTTTCATTTCCTTTTGTCAGGTGGTGGGCGAGGCAGATAGTGAAGAACATCCCTCCCTCCGACATGCTGGAGGTGCGGTCCAAAGTGGCGGCTCTCGGCGCCCTGGGCGGGGAGAGGAAGGACTGGGGCGTCAGCCGGGCCTGGGAGAGGGACTACCTGGCCAACGTAAGACTCATCAACAGCTTTCAGATCTGTACCTTCGCTTTTGGCTTCAACTGCTCAGAAGGTCACATGGAGGAAATGTTATTGTTACTAATCGGAGTAGTTTGGTGGTTATGGTTGTTTTGGGTACTGCTTAGTTATCAGTATTACATTAAGTTGGCAACTGGTAAATGTGTAATGTGTAATCAGATTACTTTTTTGTGGTAACTAATAACACATTCGTTTTTTAATGCTTGTAATCTGTAATTAGTTACTTTTTAAAATTAGAATGATTTAATTTAATGTTTTCTTTCATATTGCTTCATTTTTGTCTCAAATTTAAAAACAAAAGAAAAAAAATCTTACAGCATCTTGTAACTTTATCATGTAACTAGTTACTTATTAAAGTAAATCAATTCCTTTTAAAAGTAACTTTCCCCAACATTAGCAGTCATCCATGGACTCAGTAAAAGTAAAGTTCAAGACTTTATTGCCCCTAATGGAGACCTGGTTAGCAGCAGGATGGGGTGGTTAAACTGCTCTTCAACTGTGTTGCTGTCTCTTCTGTACTGTTGATGGAGAATCTCCCTTTGGGGATCGATAAAGTATCACATTATAAAATAAGCTTTGGAAAGAAATGAAAATCGAACGACACACGAGGAAGTGGGGGGCGTGGCGGGGACGATTCGTCAGTCACAGCTTAGCAACTTTATGGTGATAAATGAAATCTCTGTGATTTAGCTTGTAGTTGGTTGAACTGACGGGTTGGACTGGAGCAGGAGCAGTTCACTGAAGGGAAATCTAGAGGGCGCTGCAGTGTGACATACCACTCTACCCTATACAATAAGATGCTTATTGCTCTTACCCAGTAAACTAACCCTAACCCCCCCAGTCTTAATAAGTGATTTAACCTAATAATGCTTACCTTTCTTAAAACGTTATTAGTGATCTGCCTTATGCTGCCTCAAGGTTTCTAGAAAACTCCATTGGAAACCAGTGAATTTATCTCACCCCATTTGAACAGAATTGAGCCTATGAGACTAAAAGACTTGACATATCTGAAAAACAGCTTGTGAATCTACACAGTGCATGTGACAGTAACCAGCAGCCGTATGACTCGAGCGTCCTCTTCTAATAAACACTCGGCTCATTTAAGGGCTAATCCGAGGTTGTGCGGCGGTCATGCCTCGAGGGACAGACCCCGAGTCACTCCCTCCATTAGCTTGGTGGTGGGGCCCGTGTGACTCGTGGGCCTCATCAACCTATATATTATAGTCAACTAGACAAAGACCCATAGATACATGTGGCTCGGAGTCAGCATGCGTTGTGACTCGTCATTTTGGATGAGAGAGAGAGAGAGAGAGAGATAGAGAGATAGAGAGAGAGGCCAATCAATGTATATCATGACAATTCCCCTCTCTATTCTCAGAAACCTAAAAAATAAAAGCAAAATCACACTTTTTATTTTGTTATTTCGACATCGCACCGATCTCGAAAATGGGAACAGGGACCTCACAGGGGGGATGTGGTCTCACGGGTCCAGCAGGACTTGGAGTGAGAAACACAACGAGACCGAAAAAAAACAACAACATCAAATCACACATTTCTGGTTATTTGGGAATCTGTCGGGGGGGGAAGATTCTTTACCTTTCCACCTCGGTTAGCTGGAGTTAGCTCAGTTACCTCTCCAACAACACACACAGCTACTCTAACACAACATCTAACATCTAACCCCTTCACTTTCATGCTAGCTCCCCCTGTCTAGTGTTCGATTTCAGTCCGTCGCTGCCCTTACACTGTATTCCTCACCGACGGGGGTTCGTCTCCGGTAACAGCATCCCCCCCCCCCCCCCCTCCCTCTCCAAAGCCACGTCAAAAGGCCGTCTCTGGTAACAGCATCCCGGGGGCGCCGAGCTTTGATCCGCTGCTTCAAGAACCAGAGCGCTAAAGAGGCTTTGAAAGAGCCCGAGAGAGGATACGAGTTTTGTGACTAACGAGGAGACACGATCCCAGTCACGTCTTGTCGCTGGTGGCGCTGCAGCACGGCTTCATGTAATATGGGGCCTTTGATTTCCCAACAGGTGAGGGACTGCCCTCAGACCAGCTCCGGCTTCGTCAGGGTTTCCAAGGAGCTGAGGAACAAAGACCAGTACGGTCAGGTCCTCTTCTCCGGCTTCTGCAGGAAGGTACGAAAGAAATCAGCCCACGAGGAGTTTCTGTCTTTTGTGTTTTCTTTTCAGCTTTTTCTTATCTTTCAATATTACTCCAAGGATGGAAGTAAAAAAAAAAAGATTAATTACAAAAGGAATTATTTGAATCCATCCAAAGTCTTCTTAGCCTCGGGGTTTCGATTTCAACTCACTCAACTTGTTTTGAATCCATTGACATTGCCATCGACTCCCAACGCTGCTCCACATTACGTTACCTTGTGCTGAACTCTTATCAGGTCGCTGCAGCAGCGGATAATAAAGGCCACGTTTTCCTTATCGGGGGGTTTTACCGGGGGTAAAGTTCTGGGGGTATTGAAGGATATGTGGACTCCGATATTACGAACAAAAAAAACCCACACTAATAGATCCAACAGAGAATTTGCCATTGTTGTTTTGTGTTTTTTGTTTGCCGCTTCACAAGAAAAACCTCTTTTGAACAGCGAGTGGCGGCAACCCAAAAGATTTTGAGGTGTCAGAAATACGCCAACTGACATAAAAATCTCTCTCTCTCTCTCTCTCTCTCTCTCTCTCTCTCTCTCTCTCTCAGGTGAATAGATTCAACAGAAGCTCAGACCGCGGCGTGCTCGTCACAGACAAGCACGTCTACAAATTGGAGCCGAAGAAACAGTACAAGGTTTTGAAACGGCTTCCCTTGGACGGCGTGAGTACTCGGGAGGGAGGGAGAGCGCAGCATGAAAGCACACACACACACACACACACACACACACACACACACACACACACACACACACACACACACACACACACACACACACAGACAGACGTACTGGCTTTACCACTTTACTGGCTTTACTGGCTTTGTCACTGAATGTATGTCCCATAAAACAGGTTGGACACACACACACACACACACACACACACACACACACACACACACACATACGGATACATGCATGCACACACACACACACACACGGATACATGCATGCACACACACACACACACAAGTGACCTAGCCACTCACTCTTTACCAATCTGTAACTGTCACTGAGTCACTGAGTCATTAAACGGGTCATGCCCCCTGAGTCAAAAGTAAGCACAGTGTACTCTTACCTCCAGCACACCGACTGTAGCATCGTCAGATTAAAGCATTCATGTGAATGACGGATGACCCCGGTGAAAAAGGAGAGAGAGAGAGAGGGGGGGGGGGGGGGCGGGGGGGGGGGTGAAATGAGAGGACAGGTATTAAGGGAGAAATGAAGAGGCAGGACAGAGGGATGAAGGGAGAACGACTGGGCCGCGGGGATGCGAGGTGTCTGACCTAAATACCCTGGTCCCGGTGAGGGAGGGTGTGTGTGTGTGTGTGTGTGTGTGTGTGTGTGTGTGTGTGTGTGCGTGTGCGTGTGCGTGTGTGTGTGTGTGTGTGTGTGTGTGTGTCTGTGGTCACACTACGGCAGCGGCAGCCTGGTTTAGCATTAGGTTCTGCCGTCTGGGGCGAACCCGCCTCATTTCACGCACTGATCTGACAAATTGGATCAGGGATCTCACAGGGGCGTTGGAGAGAGAGAGAGAGAGAGAGAGAGAGAGAGAGAGAGAGAGAGAGAGAGAGAGAGAGAGAGAGAGAGAGAGAGAGAGAGAGAGAGAGAGAGAGAGAGAGAGAGAGAGAGAGAGAGAGAGAGAGAGAGAGAGAGAGAGAGAGAGAGAGAGAGAGAGAGAGAGAGAGAGAGAGAGAGAGAGAGAGAGAGAGAGAGAGAGAGAGAGAGAGAGAGAGTGAGTGAGTGAGTGAGTGAGTGAGAGAGAGAGAGAGAGAGGGCGCATTGTGTCCTCCGCTCTCAGACAGATGCGTGTAATGCGGTTTGCAGCCGGCCGGCATCGTGACTTGGTCATTGTAAATTGTTTTGGATGTTGGCAGCAAATAGCTCATGTGTGAAGTAAGACCAGAGAGGAGGGGCGGGGTTGAGGGACGGGTCAGAGAGACAGATCAGATCAGGATCCGGGACTCTACCTGTCTCTGAAACTCACGTTGTGTTTGAGTCCAGACTGATTCCACCCGCCTTACATAATGCGACGGCACAGCTGGATCTCCAGGAATAGCGGTGGAGAGAGAGAACACCGACACGCCAGAGGGTTAAACACCGGCATCGTGCCTCAACAGAAAGGCTAAAGATAGCTGATATCATTAAGCACTGCTGCTCAAACTATTCAGGTCAGAAACAGAGAAAGGAGTATTGAGAGAAGTGGCGCAGCTCTTCCCTCGTACCTCGTCTCGCGGGACGCTGCAGCGAGTCGCAGCGGTGCCCAGGACTGTTCGACTGTTCAACCATTAACATTGTTCATGGGCCGAAACATGCTCTTGGGGAATGTGGCAAACGGAGAGCTTGAGATGCTCATTAATGTGCAATATACAGTATTTCTCTCACTTTAACCTCAGATATTATAAAACCAGATTTGTATTTGCTTTATGACTATCTAGAGTCTGTGGAGGGGCTTTAAAAACCCACTGCAGCCTGTTCTGTACTGCCTGTCCATATGAGCTGCAGCAAAATGCCTCACAGTTAGCCGATCAATACGCTGCTCTCTTTCTCTGGTCTGTTTTCGCGACGCTGTCCGTGTTACTCCGGCTGTCATGAGGATGCTGCGGTCCTGTCCTTTTATGACGGGGGGGGGGATGTGAGTAACCTCAGCCTCAGCAGTGTTCCCTCGCCCCGCGGGACAGGTTGTACCGCAATCCAGCCTTGACAGCACAAGGACGAGCCCATGCAGGGACCCGGGGGATTAACCTGTGCTGCTGGGGGCTGTAAGAGGCTTAGTCCGTTCCCTTTCTCTCTCTCTACAATCTATGACATACCTCCATTTCTCTCTCATACATGCTCTTTCTCTATAGCTAACTCCAACTCTCTTTTCCTTCCACCATACCATAATAAATCTGTGCCTTACTCCAACTGGGTCACCCGACTCCTGACCCCCCTCGCTGCACCGTAGGCAGAATAACTCTCACCCCACATGCAGGAATAATCTGCTGACGTTATCCATAGCCTGCTTTTATTATCCCGGATATACCTCGCTATACCGTATCAGGTTAACGAGTATTATACATTAAAGCAATAATCCGTGACGTTTTTCCATTTTGTTACCCGCTACACACTCGCCCAGTCCAGAGTCCAGAAATAGGGAGATTTTCAGAACCAGAGCAGCGGTGTGGGGGGGGTTTAAGATGCAGGGATCGTATTTCCTGTATGCTGGTGATATTTTACGTATGAAATAACAATGTAAGTGTAGCACACAAACTGCATCTGTATTGTAAAAAGTTCCACAACCACTGAAACTTGCAGGCATCATTTATTTTTCTTCAAACTCTCCATGTTGTTTTTCACTCCGACCTCCTTGATGTCGTCTTTTTGTGGTACTATTTTTAACACATGTAGAAAAGGAGCAGATTTTAAACTTTCATCCAAATATGGGAGAAATTACACCACAGGGGTAAAACTCTGTACCACCAATTGATACAACACAAGAGGGATTCAACCTCCAGCCAGTGTCAGGTATAGGTCTTTCTCTGTAAAAATCCTCTGGCGCACAGGAAGTGATGCGTTTTACCTTTGCAGCAGCAGCAGCAGCAGCAGCAGCGGTTTGTTTGTAATCAACAGAAGAAGAACTGTGTAGTTAGCATGAGCAGCGATAGGCAGACAAAGAAAAGAGCGCCACCTACAGAGACTGAAACCCCATCAACAGAAAAGCCAAGGAGAAAGACACCACAGTGCTGGACACAGTGTTTGATTGACAGGTGACCTCTGGGTAGTGCAGTACAGAAACACCACAGCGCCGAGCGCCGAGCACCAGAGATGGAGACTAAATTGAGTCTTGCAGAAAAGCTCTTCAAGGTCTGTGTCGGCTGTTTCCACTCCTGTCTGGCTACTTGCCACGGTACCTGTTGTGCTGTTGTCATTTCAGTGGCATGCTACACTATACAGCAGGCAGTTTGGTGAAGGACGTGCTCCAACATCGCTCGCAATACTGGTTGCTATGCCAACTATTTGAATAAACAGTTAGTGGGCAATATTTCTTGTTTCTCCTGGTTTTTTTTTTAATCTGACGTGTGTGTTCTGCTCTGGAGGAAAACGTTCCAGACAGCACACAGGAGCTGGTAACCGTCATGAGACCGTCATAAAAGAGTTTGTTCTTGATGCTATAGATATTCTTGCTCATGTTGCCGGTGTCTGACGTTGTGGCTGTGTGCTTTGCTTGGCCCCCGTAGTTGACGGGACTGAGCGTGACCACCGGGGTTGACCAGATGGTGGCGCTGCACACGTCCTCCCAGGACGACGTCCTGCTGTGCCTGCAGAGAGGGGAGCTGTGGCCCAACCAGGACCGGGTGGGCGAGCTGGTGGGATCGCTGGTCGACCACTTCACACGGTCAGTGCTGCTCTGGAGACAACCTTGTTAATCTGACCTGTTTCTTCCTCCTCTGTTCACTATGTGACTTCAGCATGTAAGACTCAACGGTTTCAGGCATCGAACATCATCACAGTACGAGAGGACGATTCAGAAACAGGACAAGAGTCAGTGGTGCCCATCGGTGGTGATGTGGCTTGGAGATTATACTGATGCTACTACTAAATACTACTACGTCTTACTACTACTACTACTGCTACTACTACTGCTACTACTACTACTACTACTAGTGCTACTACTACTACTACTACTACTACTACTACTATTACTGCTAGTACTGCTACTTCTTCTTCTACTGCTAATACTACTACTGGTACTACTACTAGTCTACCAGTACTACTATTATTACTATTATTATTTTTTATTAATTTTTTATTAATAATAATAATAATAATAATAATAATAATAATAATAATAATAATAATAATAATACTAATACTAATAATAAATGAATCACTTTTTCAAATATAGTTACACATTTCTGTAAATGGATATCAACAAAAGATATCAACAAACTGTATCAAAAGACATGATATCAACAGATCTCAACAAACTGTCAGTTATAAAGGAAATACTTTTCCTGCTGACTTTTAATACTCATAGTTTATTAAGACCGACAACATTCAGAAACCGTGTTGAACCACGGAGAGAGCTTTCAACGTTTCCATGTGGGAAGATGAAACGAGGATGTAAGGATGTTATGCCCAATGACAAAGAAGATATCAGGGCCTGGTGTTTTTACGAAGCCTCTCAGCGTCTGTTATCACTGATCTGGACTGATTATCAATCTCCTGGATCATTGATCATTGGTTTTTCAATCGTGTGCCATTCAGACTGAAGGGTGTGCAGGTTTCCATTCCAACCAAACACTAATTGGCACCTTCAGCCAGAGAGGAGGACCTAACAGGTAAGATCAGCTGGTGATTGGTTGGAATGCTCTTGGGCCACATGATGATTGACACCGCGGCTTCAGTCTGTCTCCGTGGCGATGCCGGACGGAGACCATGGCTAACGTCTAGTCTATTAATGTAGCATAACCATTAAGTGGATCTCATTCTTGGCATTTATCACTGTCATGGTTGTCCCTTCCTGTGTCCTGCTGTGAATAGCCGTGAAATGAATCATTCACGGTGACATTTATCATCCCGCCACGCAGGAACCTGACTTGTCAACGCTGTTTATAAATCTGATTCAAATCCACCAACATTCATCTCTGCCAGACAGATTTGAATGGCACAACCCACAAATGCTCACACAGAGCAGAATGTTTGGGTGTGTGTGTGTGTGTGTGTGTGTGTGTGTGTGTGTCTCCATGTGTGTGTGTGTGCAGTAAGTATTACCCGCTGAATCAACACCCAGTCTAAACTGATTGGTTTGCTTAATCTTAATCCCCCAAATCCAGCCAGGATCACACTGACGAACCCAGAATACAAACACACAGTAGAGATATGTGAGTAGATAGCCGATCCCACCGTTGCGTTCAGGGTTCCTGGTTCTGGTCCCTGGTCCAGCTTCCAGGTCATGGAAAACCTGGAAAAGTCACACAGAATTCAAAAAAATGTGTTTTCTAAGCCTGGAAAATGGAGCATATGGCTTTGAAAATGGTTTTGAAAATTTGTTGAGAATCTTTTTTTCCAACCAGTGAAATGTTTAATATCAAGCTTCCATTGAGGAATAAAAACCCAAATCAGAAATGTCCTGACAGTGAGACAGTGGGACATTCGAATCAGATGTTCAACGTAAAAATGTTGAAAAATACGTAAGTCCTGGAATTTGATTAGCAAAAAGGTGTAGGAACAAATACAACATACAATGCTCTGTCGGCTCCCCCACATTAATGCGGTTTGGTTTTGTGTGTTTTTGTGTTTTTTTTATTTTTGGGTATTAGTGGGTATCGAACCCCCGGGGCGAAGCTCAGAGAGCAGGCAGACGGCAGCCGCAACAGGGTGTGTGTGTCCCCACTTTATGAGTCTATCGGTTTTTAAGGGGGTGGTCGAAGGTTAGTCGATCCTGGATCCCCGGTGAGGCTTTTGTGGATTTTATGAGTGTGTGTGTGTGTGTGTGTGTGTGTGTGTGTGTGTGTGTCTTAGACGTTTGCTCTGGGTTTGGATTGGGGGGAGGGTGCCTGTGTCGCTGGGGACCCCGCAGCAGCTGCCCCGGCTCTGGCAGGGGAGCGCCGGGCGTCAAGAGAGGCAGAGGGGCGGCCCGTAGCGGGAGCCCCGATCAGCTCCGTCTGCCTCCGCCGGCCTCCGCCCGTCTTTGTGCCACCATCTGGGGTGAATGCAGAGGTCGTGACCCCTACAGGCGCCCCCATCAAAAGGGGGACCCGGAGAGACAAAGTCAGGGGTGAGCTGCGTAAGTGTGGTGTGGCAAAGTGTGTGAGCATGTGCGAGGGGGGAGAAGGAGGGAGGAGGAGGGAGGATGACAACACACACACACACACACACACACACGCTCCTCTTCCCTGACCAGGAAGTGACTATTAGAGTCACGCACAAGTCATTTTAGTGAGCATATGAAGGTTAGGAGAACGGTCATGGGAGGATTTTGTCGAGAGTTATTGAGCTTTTTTTTCTCCCTTTGACTCCCCCCCCCATCACCCCTGATTCAAACACTGTGAGCCTTTGAGCTTCTATAGTTCAGAGAGTGTTTGGTGACAGAGGTGCCGACGCAGAGACTCGTACAAAACTGGGTCAGTGAAGGCAGCACGAGGCACGAGGTAAAATCTGACTTCAAAGTTGCTCTGTGTCGCCGGTGAGGACGGCGAAGACAGGCTGTCTAGTTCGCTGTCACCCCACATCCGTCTCCTCTTCCCTCCGCAGAGTACATTCCTCCCCCCCCCCCCCCCCCTTCATCTGCCTCTCTTTCCTGTACGTACAGCCTTCCCTCCATCCTCTCATCTCTCTCTCCAGCTTTCTCTTCCTGTCACCTGGGTCTTAGCTGTCAGCATGAATGAGTCTTGTGTACGTGTGTGTGTGTGTGTGTGTGTGTGTGTGTGTGTGTGTGTGTGTGTGTGTGTGTGTGTGTGTTTACTGAGGGAGAAGGAGGGGATAGACTAGTGGGCCATCTGCTGGGACAGCTGGGAGAGTATGACGGGGCTAAAGGCAGGATTTAGGATATGATCTGCACCAGCCTTAAAAGATTTAGGAGGATCCTCGACTTAAAAGGCAATTTGGGGATTTTTACCGGCCAAGACTCGTTTCAAAACCAAATCAACTTTTTACTGGATAGTGCTGCTGATGTAAGGGAACAAAAAAAAAGTCTCTTCAAACGTTTCTGTTACTTTTACTACACACTAAACGGCTTCCATCAAACTCGGCGTGAAATTTCTCCAAAGCTGCAGCGCTGACCGGAGAGAGCTTGTGGCTTGTGATCAATAAGATATGCTTCCCATAATCTAAAGTTATTTAATATCTCCTCCTTCCACACCATCTTTGCTTCTCCTTTCTCCCTCTCTCCCATTCCCTTTTTTCCTCCTCTCGCCTCACCTTCGCTTTCGTTCACTCCCTCCCTTCATCCCTTCCCTCCTTCAACGCTCTCCTTTAAATCAGCAGTTTCATTTATGAACATGGAAAGGCCTGGGACGGTGTTGCATTAATATCTTCTGGGTCACCCTCCACCCTCCCTTCCCTTCCCAGTGTAGCAAAAAAAAAAGAAGTGATTTCATTAACCTCAAAGCATATGTGAGTGGTCTCTTTTTAACACCCTCACACTGACCTGTTGATATCGGAGGACTTGTTGACTTTCCTCTTTGACCCTGTTGGACGCCAAAAGTCAGCGTGCAGTCGGTTGTTGTAGGCTCGCGCTAATAGGCCCTGTTTTTTTTTTCCTATTTTCTAAACCCAGCCAGCTTTTTAGGTCGTGAAAGGCGTCATCCCTGCCTGAAATAGCCTCCTCTGTTTCTCCGCCTCACTCCCTCTGTGGCCTGTCCTCAATGTGCTCGTCTCGGCGATGGCAGCAGTGTTCCTCTCTCTCCATGGTCAACTTGTCCCCTTTTGCTCACTTTGCTTCTCCCAGTGTGTTGGTATGTCTTTGTGTCTGTGTGTTTGGATGGTCTCTCTCTCTCTCTCTCTCTCTCTGTCTCCCCCCCCCCACTCAGGGTTATAGTCACTCTGTCCTTCACTCTGAATGCAGCCTTTCATTCGGACATGACAAGCAGATATTACAAATTTAGACAAGGGCCAAACTGTGTAGAGACGTTCCTATACTTTCTCCTGAGTCATGTGGCTGTTAATTAAAGTAGAAAAGTACTTTAGTATTTTAGACAAGAGTGCAGCACCGAGGAATTAAGCTCAAATTCGCGGATCATAAAAATTATATTCATTATATGAGATTTACAAGGTCTGAAATTAACACTAAGCGCCAAATGCCGGTAAAAAATTCACCCTCCACACCGGCTGGTAACTTTTTGAGACGATAACGCTTCAAAATGCTCTCTTGTAATATGAAGAGGACCTGGTAAGGTACGACTGACTGCTCCTGCGCCATATTTTGCACTACGCACCTGTCATTGGGGGAGGTGGGGCTGGTTTAAGGAGTGGGAGGAGCTAGAGCTATAGGGGAGGGGCTTATTTACGGCCCGTAAAAAAAATACAAGGGCACAACAACAAAATAAACAAAATAAATGGGGAATGACTGGATCAGAAGTTTGTCCCTCCTCCATATCAGTTATTTTGGCCGGTAAAAATTATTCTTGGCATCACAACAATGTCCAGATGAGGAGGAGTTGTAAAAGAGTTGAATTTCAAGGAGAGGAGGATGAAAGGATTTTGAACGAAAGATGTTGTGTGTTATGAAAGCGTGTCTGAAGGTTGCCAGAGAGGCGGGAAACGAGAGGAGGAGTCAGAGAGAGCAAGTGCTCTGTCATCTCTTTTTTTTCCAACGAGAACGTTCTCTGTCAAGTTCACATCAAAGCGCTCGGATCTAATAAAGACGTTCTGACTCGGCAGCTCGGCTCAGCCTTCAGTTCTGCAGGACTTTGTGATCGAGCAACAGCGTCTCAAGGCTTCCTGAGCACACTCAACACCGTCAGCTATTGACCTCAAAACTGTCTCG
The DNA here is from genome assembly GCA_034670405.1 of Hoplostethus atlanticus. Taxonomy (NCBI): domain Eukaryota; kingdom Metazoa; phylum Chordata; class Actinopteri; order Trachichthyiformes; family Trachichthyidae; genus Hoplostethus; species Hoplostethus atlanticus. Next base: position 9,502,027 of record JAXDDX010000006.1, on the reverse strand, counting down.
GCATCAAAAGACTTCTTTGTGGATGCTAACGGAAGACACGTACTGATTCTCCCCCTCACTGTAGTCCTGCTTCATCACAACTAGGGAACAAGCACGGCCATGTTTGATTGAAAGTATGTTTACAGGGAGCATGTTTGAGTGCTCATGGCTTTTTTTTTTTTTTGCAACCCAGCTGTAGACACGTGGACCAGTACAATCAGTTTAGTAACACGCACCGCTAACAACTGCCTTCCCAGTGAGCTGCCCCTGAGGTGGATCCGGTGTTTCTGGAGCATAAAATCCCCTGATAGCGTTCGGCCATCTCTTCCTGTTGACAATCAATTTGATGTGACGCTCTCTAGCCTGTCCCCTCGGCGCTCCCCTCTCTGATTGACTTGAGTGTGTTAAGCTGATTTGCCGTTATCTCATAAATGTGCGGATAGTCTCTGGATTAATCGATGCCGGGGAAGTGATTGAAGCCGATGCTGTTACGCTGCACTCAGCGGCACGCAGTTACGATTCAAGACGCTTGTATAAGACCACGCGTTTGGTGTTTCATAAGCGCTGCGGTGGATAAAGTACCGTATATCCACCATTCATTGAAATCCATAATCGCTCTACATGTATTCTTCTCTGCTATCGCTACAGTATGACTCATTTTTTCCCAGAATGCACCCCCCCCCCAGAGGAGATTCAAGACGCAGGGTGCAGCTGGTTGAGATAGGCCCACTGTTTTTGATGGCGGTGACGGTAATTATAACGGACGAGGTCAGCGATGACCAACGCGGTAACTCTGCGGGACGCGGTGGGCTGATTCCCGTTGCTCCCCGCTGCCCCGGCCTCGCACCCCGACGACTTCACGCGTCCTCAGCCCACACGCAACACCGCCGTCGGGCGCCGCGGATGCTGCTGTTGCCCCCGTGGATGCTGGTTGCCAGGCAGCGGAGAAAGTGCTAATTAAGATTGCAGGGAAAATTGTAGGCTTGGGTTAATGAGGGAGTGTCAAGTTGGGTAGAGAGGCGGGTGGGATGCTGGGCCGAGAGCTGCAGGTAGAGTTAGCATGGCTTGAATCCTGGCTGTTTCTGTCCTGTACACATGATTGAATCAGAATTTTCGGTCTCCTTTAATCCCGTCAAACACCACGAGACGTCCCCGAGTCCTGAGGGGACACTTTTCGTTCCTCTCCAATAATTGTCCATCATGCTCGTCTTCAACTACTCTTCCATTTTCCTCCTTTTTCTTGTCCATCACTTTCGTTCTCCCGTACACAGATCCTGACCTTTTCTCTGATTTTGTTCTGCTTTGTCGGTCTTTTGACACCTCTGCTGTTTGATCCCCTCCTGAGACCCAATTATACCTGAAGCTGGAGACGGCCGGTGGCGAGAGAGGACGGGCGGACAGACGGGCAGGGGGGGTGACAGAAAGAGCAGAGAAGAGATTGATGTGGGAGGTGTCAAGTTTGCCCAAGGAATATGTTATGAGCAGCAGAGGGGGAGAAAACAGGCCACAGCGATGAACTGAACAAGAAAGACGCTTTTACCGGATTTGAAAGTAATTTGTTTTCTGTTCCCTTTCACCTCTCTGACCTCCGGCACGATGCGAAACTCTGATCCTGGCTACGAAACACCCCGGGCAACTGCTTTTCCCTCTCATTAAAGCAAGTGTCGGAGGCAGGGAAGGTGCTACTGGATGACTAATACTGTGTTAGGTGCAAAGCCGCTTCCTTTGCCATTTCTCTCTATTCATAGCCACGTCTTCGGAGAGGGAAAGTGTTGTCTGAAGGGTGAGTGTGGGAGAGACGGAAGACAGTTTGTGCATATGTGTGATATCTGTGCGTGGGTGTTTGTGTGTGTGTGTGTGTGTGTGTGTGTGTGTGTGCCGACAGTCGGCATAGCCCCTTCTTGTTTTTCCAAGGTGGTGATCTGGGTCTGAGGGTCTTGACAGTCTGGTGTTGCTGGTCTGGGGTCTGTCTGGGAGCAGGCGCCGTCACACTTGGGCCTGTTAACGCACCTGACAGCTGACGCATTGTTTACAGCTCAGAAATAATACCCAGAAATGCTCGTTTTCTCCTTTTGATGACAAGAGGACGGGTGTGCTGGCGTCTTGTTTGAACTCCATCAACAAGTGATTCGTCTTCATTGGAAACTGGGAAACGGTATTGGGCTGTGTGCGTTAATTGTGTGTATCATTAAGGCTGCATCGGCCCAGTTGCGCAACAACTTGGTGTAAAGGACGTCTTGACCCCCCCGCTGTGTGTGTTAGCTGTCAGCCAGGCGCCATGATAACGCTGTGAGTGTTGAGAGAAGGCCTGCGTTTTGGGGCGGTGTTGATAATGTCCTAAAATAGAAAGAGGCATGTGTAGCCATTGTACAAACACACACACACACATTCAACACAAACACACACTCAACACACTCCCTCAGTTTATCCAAGCAAGATTCTGAGCAAACATACACAAACAAAACCACGGTGTCAGTGCAAACATCTTTTATCTGCAACGGCACATTATTCCCTGGGAGCGGTTCTGCACAGGCTCGCCGTTGATTTGATTTCCACACAATGGGACCAACAAGCTCCAGCCGGTAACACGGTGTGGCATCAGGCAGCGCCTCGCCACACACACACACACACACACACACACACACACACACACACAGCTCAGCCGCACATAAAATGGCTCATAATTCTTCCATAATGGAGACACCGGAGGCATATGTTCACATTGGATTAGCACCATCCGGCAATATGGAGGAGTTGACAGGGAGAAAGGCAAAAAAAAAAAAAAGATGGAGGAGGAGGATTATTTTATAGGTTGAGGAGGGAAGATAGTGAAGGAAGGGGGGTCCTTACACTGCGCCCCAGTTCTGTCCGTGGCGCCGATGAATTATCTGACTGCGGCATGAGGCGTGGTTGGCAGACGGCAGGCCGCGGGGCATGTTTATATACCGCTACACACACACACACACACACACCACATGCAGCATCACAACTGTACCCAACTCAAGAAGAGAGAGAGAAAACAACTCCTGAACAACAGGTCTTTGTGTCCCGCCGAGACACGTGGACGATCACGGTCTTTAGATCTACACCACGCTGCTGCACCACAGCCCATCACAGCCGCTGTCCTCCGGCATGGCCAGAGGCTTAGTCTGAGCATGCTCCTCTGGTGTCGGGTTTCACCGGGCCCTTCCTTTCGGTAGTCCGTATGATAAGGATCAGTATCACACGCGAATCGAAACCCCCCCGGGAAGGTCAGTGGGTTTCTGGGCTGGGTGTTGTCCCTGGCCCGAGAGGGGGGAGGACAGCTGGCGGAGGGGGTTAAGAGGTCGGAGGGGGACGAGGCAGGTGTGACTCTGGAGAATTGAAAACCAAGGCTACACCTGTTACAACAACACAGGTTTGTGGCTGTGGGGTGACTCTCTTTGTTTAAGGAGCGGCGCACAGTAACGTCCACAGGCGCTCGGGAATGGTTGTTTGGCCGCTTTTTCCAATTATTGCCTCTTAGCGCCTTCTGCTCGGGTTCAGACGAAGTGCTGCCGCTGAAAACAGAACAAATATAAACACATGAAAAAGAGAAATATGTATTCAAGCAAAAATATCCACCATGAAGTCAACAATCCCCCAGGCCTGAGACTATGACGAAGGCAGATATAAAGCCCTCTGTGTGTGTGTGTGTGTGTGTGTGTGTCTGGCACATGGCTCGGTCGCTGCTTCGACGGCCCAGCCATGTGCCGGGCGAGCTTGTGTTGGGCGGAGGGGAGGCTGTGCGGCGGGGGTCGTCGGGGCCGGGGCTGAGGCTGCAGGATCCCCGAGAGAGCGAGCGTGGCCTTCACAGAGGATCATCTTCAGCTGACTGTGCAGCAACCAGGCGGGCGGGGTGGGCGGCGGACCCACTTCCTCCTCCCAGTTGTCAGCAGAGGGATCGGGTGTGCGACACGGCAGCTCCTGCACTCTGCGGGACGTGTTAAAGTGTTAGGTGATGAACAGCAAACGGGTTATTTTTGTTATTGGTTTTGCCGGTCAGCGAGCTTCACGGCTGGGCTAAGGCTCGGTGTTGCACTCTTGTGTGGACAGCTCGGTTGTTGTGCGTGGGTGTGTGTTTGTGTGTGTATTACAGTGTTGGACTCTTGGAGAAGCAATGTGTTAAGTGTTTGTTTTGTGTGTTTTTGTGAGGAACACATGTCCTCACAAGGATAGAAAGATGAGGAGATTCGGTCTTCACTTGTTTGAGAGTTTTTTTTAGGGTTAGGACTTGGGTTAAGGGTTAAGGTTAGAATTAGGTTAGGTTAAGGTTAAAATTAGTTTAGGTGTTAGGGTTAGGCTGGATTAAGGGTTAAGGGTTAGGCATGTAGTGGAGAGGGTTAGGGCTCGGGAATGTATTTATTGGAAGGTCCTCACAAGCATAGCAAAATAATTAAATGTGTGTGTGTGTGTGTGTGTGTGTGTCTTCCAGTGTAAGGAGAACCCCCTTTCCGGTGAAGGTTTGCCGTTCAGCCATCCAGCTACACATGCGTGGGAAACTCAAGAGCGTCTCAGTGGAAACCAAGTCTGGCCAGACCAACGCTGATTTCAAGAAGAGCCGAGATGGTTTCATCTTGCTGCTCCCCACTAACTAAGAGAGTCCATCCAACCACCAACAGCCTTACCTCATGACCCTGGACCGTACCACCTCACCTCTGTGTGGTGGGGGGGCGGTCCCTTGACAGTGGGCTACTCCAAGGCAATCACACTGTTAAAGGACTACACCGACTTTTTGGGAGTTTGGCCCATTGGTCACCTTACCCAATATCTCATCTCTGTCCAGACTGCATGCTAGTGCTTTAGTAAATGTAGTGTGGAGATTGACCTCTTAGTAATCCAAGTTGGTATTGGTTTTTATTCTATGGCCTGTAGATTAATAACTTCTGAAAACAAAATCTCAATCTTCGACATCATTTTCTAGTCCTGTGATGCACTTTGTAATTCTGTTTTGATAAGTTCTATAATTAAAGTTATTATTATTGCTATATAAATAAAGTTATTATTAGTGTCAACAAATCAACAGTGCAAAAGCATGTTACTTCGCTCCGTTCTTGTGTAAACAAAACAAGTTACGCGGGAGGAGAGATCTTCTGCCATTAAAAGTGTCTTTTTGTCTTTTCTTTTTGACAAATTTCATGTTTACCAACCCCTGAAACAAGCCTGGCAGGTTTATAAGACACGTGTTTTTAAAACGAACCATTCAACCTTATAGCCGCTACAAGTTGATCATCTACAGTTACTTAACACACTGTATGCTAAAGCGTTAGCATGTGCTAACAGAGTGACAGGGCTGTCTACTGGAGACACAGTCAGATAGGTGAGGTGACCAACAGGCCAAACTCCCAAAAGGTCGGTGGCGTCCATTAAGGTGTGCAGCAAATGAATCAGGACAGAGATGTAAACGATCGCCTTTCTCAGTTGGCAGGAATTAGTTGTTACTCCTAGTTTGCCTTGTAGACCCACAATGTACAAGGCGCTATCCCAGGTATTATCCCAGAGCTGGCACTGTCTGCTTCCTTAACTCTCAGCTGCAGGAATATTTTTTATATTTATTTGTTGCACAATAACCAAAACACTGAATGGTTTTGGAGGAAAAAAATATAAATAACAGGTATTATCTTGGTGTTCAGGTTCTAATTTTGTCTAATGAACTAAATTGCAATAGTCGTAATATGATATTGTCTTTGTTACATGCGAGACTGTTGTAATTTTTTTTAAAGAATGAATGAAAGAAGGAATGCACTTTTTGAAAATACTGTGTGACTCAGAAGATGAATGCAGCCGAGACGACTCATTTCAAATATATTTTTGTACATCCAGCAGAATTATTTCACTGTCTGAGAACTATTTTTGTGCATTGTCTCACGGTGCCGCCCACAGAAGGCAGGCTGTGAAAATTACTGCGTGTCGGAAGTAATGAAGAAGGGAAAGAAAAACAAGAAAGTAGAATAAAATAAATTATTCACAATGTACTTCAGCCCATTCTCTGTGAGGTTGGTTTCTTCCTCATGCTTTGCTACATGGATATACAGTATGCTGCGCTGTATGTAGACCCTGATACAGTCGATGAAATTATTCTCCAATGTATGTTGTTGTTGCTCTGAAGGAAGATTAAAGATGTTAAAGTATGAACGAGGTCTGGAGCCTTTCAGTTTGTGTTTGTGTTTGTGTTTTGTGAAATACTTTAATTGTTGTTATTCCTGTACCTGCCCTTACAAAAAAGTGCAAAAAACCTGCACTTTCACGTGATATGCTTTACTCACATGTGAAATTATAATATGTGTCAAAGTCACATGTGAATTCAACATTTCCACATGATTGTCCCTATTCACATGTGAAAAAATGTTTACACATGTGAAAATGAAGTCTGTGTCACAAAATCACATGCGAATTTGACATTTTCACATGTGATTGGCTTTATTCACATGTGAAAAACTAAAACACGTGTCCAAAAACCACATGTGGGAACACTGACATGTTGTTTTCCACATACTTACATAACCCTTACATAACTTTTATGTAAGGGTGAGAAATACTACTGTGTACATCTACAACCTACAGTGTCATACTGTATGTTGTGTTATATAATTTCAGTTAATTAAGAGAATAAAAAGGAGTTAAAGTTGCACTAGCCTGAATCACAAAGTGGGGCAGCAGTAGAGAAAATCCTCCATCCCCACTAATTGAGACCCTGTAGATTTGCCCTGTTTGCCCAAATTAAACTCTGGTGTCGGGTATGTACATTTCCACAGGAAGTGAGAAAAGAAAACAAACTGTCTCCGTCCAGAGAAAGATCAGCAACATTAGATGTTTTCCTCTCTCATCCCTTTAGTTTCCTTTGGTATAAAGCATCACAGACCGGCCGGGTCGGTAAACATGAATGTGCTGACTGTTTACTGACGACACATCATATGATTTCTGGCTGTCCAGGATTAAATGTTACAGTCAGTTACCTCTCACTGCCATTTGGAGCCTCCAACATGTGAAGTTCATTCAGTTCATTCATGTTAAAGGGATATTTTGAAGCCTAGATGAAGCTTTCAATCTAAAAAGCAGCGCATTGTTAGCTCATGTTCATTGCTCATAATATCCAATAGTCAGTTTCACTTTAATTCCAGCAACCATTTTGTCGGAGTAGGTGTCACATTTTTCAAATGGTAGTTGAAACTCTTAGTCTGAGAGCTTAATTGTCTCTTCCTCTGCCAGTTCATCCTGTCTCTCTCCACAGTGGCCTGATAGTGCGACTTAGTGACAGCCTGCCCTCGCTGTGACTTGGCTTTCACTGTGCAGTGACACGCTCCCTGCTGCGATTCCCTCAGTCTCACTGCCATCCAACTCGTGTGTATGTGTGTTTGCACGTGTGCTTGGATGCAGATGTGTGTGTGTTTGTCTGTGTTTGTATGTTTGATGAGTCGGATTTTCACATGTAAAAACACAGAATGTATTGTATGTAGAATTTACACCATACACAGCAAAATTCTGAGAGGGTAAAAATCAACACTATGTCTTATATCAGTCCACACCATCAGAGTCATAGAGCCATATCAGCTCTATGAGTGGACAAGCAACTCTCCAACAGTTCAAAATAATTATCACTGAAAAAATGTATTAACAGTGGGAAATTAGCTGGACACGTCTGTGCAAATATAATATTATTATTATTATTATTATTATTATTATTGTTATTATTATTATTAATAATAATAACAATTAATTAATTATTATTCATTGTTATTATATTGTTATTAATAATAACAATAATAATAATAATAATAATAAAATAATAACAATAATGATGATGATGATGATGATAATAATAATAATAACAAAATAATAATAATAATAATAATAATAATAATAATAACTAATTTAAAAGCGCCTTTCAAAGTTACACGTAACAACAAGGAGAGAGAGAAAGAGAACAACTAGGCCAGAAGAAAGACAAATGTGTGTGTCCATGTTTACTGTTTGTGTTTGTTTGTCTTAACTATGTTTCCATATACATGTCTATGTACTTTGTCTTCGCCGTGTGTTTACATGTATATTTCTATGTATGTATCCATGTCTATATGCCTCGCTCTTGTCCTACCTGATAACCTACCGATAAGATCACGTAGAGGGCAGCGGCAGGGCGGTGACCAGCATTACCCATGATGCTCCATGCCTTCAGGTTCTATTAACTAGGTGACCCAAGTCAGCAACTGTGCAGCAACACATTGATTTTCCAGCAGTTTTCGGCTTGCTTAGTTATTTTGAGATCTCATTAGTCAGAGTAAAGTGCAAGTAAACATCCAGCAGGGATAACCATCACCACGATCCACCTCGCTCTGCTCCTTCATCCTATTTTGACAACAAATTGTGTTTATTGGCAAACAAACCAAATTGCGAAACTAATTTAAACTCTGACTTGGCCGGCAACCACAGATTTCTCTGGTACAATAGAGACAGCCTCTCATAGTTATCCAAAGTTTTCCTTTGACAGACAAAAGAAAGGCCAAACGCTGATATCACTGGGGCTGCATGGGAAACTCTTGCTCAAGCAAATGGCAAAGCCGGGTTTATTTTAAATACCACAATTGTCGCCTCGGACCGACTTCTCTTACCGCGGAAGCTCTGCCTTCCCCGAGACTCCTCTGTGCTAATCTGTAGTCTCTCTCCCGCTGGGACCGTCAGCTGCTTCTTGATAAACTGGAGTCTGCTGCTTTCCTTCTGCTCCCACCGACAGCTCGTCCAATCAGAGGCATCGCTCATCGACGCTGGTGTGTGAGCCAGCCACATCCAACCAGAAACAGAGATGCTGATTTCATTAACACTGCATTGTTTTTCGCAGTTCGTCCTTAATCATTGAAGTATTAGGTTAGAGAGCAGTCTATGAAATGTGGATTCAATCATATCCACCATTGATTATTGATGTTTGCTGTTTTCTGTTTTTCACTCACACACAAATAGAAATTTCCCAAACAGATGGACAGTCGGCAAGTGTAATTATCCAATCAAACGATGACATTTGGATTCAGCAAAGCAGAATCTTTTTCACAGGCTCTAAAATGTTTTCATTACAGTGTTTTTACAAACTGTGAAAGGTTTAGTTTGATGAGCAACAATTACCTTTTTTTTCTCCAATCGTTTCCTCATCACATTCGCCGCCGCTGCTGGCAGACTTTTCTCCAATTATCTACTTCCCTGACAGCTCGTCCAATCACGTCCCTTCTCTCCCTGACAGGTACTCTCGCTCTGAATGAAGGATTTGCCGTTCCATTTGCTGAATGACAAGCAAACGCAAACCCGCCGCATTAGATTTCACTTCCACCCGTGCATGGCAAGAAATTCAGCAGTTACAATGTTGACTCATGTAGATCAATCGTAATTGGTTTTCATCCGTTTGTTTGTTTTGAATCAGGATGGAGTTCTTTGGTTTGTTCCTGCAGTCCGGTACAAAGAGGATTCTTCTACTTCTAATCTAATTCATCAGGACGGGCAACTGTTGATGCAATCACTTAAAGAGGACGCGCAATTCCATTACAAAAAGACCGGCACCTGGTCGGACTCCCCTGTAGAGATTAGGACCCTGCAGGGAGGATTTGGTGATGAGTTGGAGAGGATTTACCGGTGGGAATACATTACGCTGTGTTTCTCCCTCTAAATCCTCTCAGGGCGGACCGGACGCTGGTTTGGTGAGGGCTGCAGGTTTTCCAGCATCTCCCCGGTCGGCCTGAGGGGAGGTCACATGCCGGAGATTACAGTAACATGAGGGGGGAGATTGGTTTTTAGCTTGGGTTGCTCTGAATCAACATGCCATCAGCTCGGCTGCTTACTAATCAGGAAATATTTGACGAGCCACTGGGCTGTGAGAGCTCTCAACAGGGTGACTAAACTACAGCGTGTGGCCTCATACTGGATCTGTTTTCCTTTTGAAGGTTTAATGGGACTTCTGAGTGTTATGCAGACAAAGTGACAGCTCCTCACAGAATTTGACAGCCCCCGATGGCCCCCTTGGGCTCTTCTGGCGTCCCCCCTGGCACTGTCCTCAGCCCACTACTTACGGGTGCGTGGCTTTGGTGCCTGATAGAGCGAGAACCATCTGTTCCCTCAGTCAGGACCTGCCAGCAGGCTACAGCTCTCTGTGAAGCATCTCGCTGTAGAGGCTGACCCCGATATTAAATGTTGTTTCCTTTTTATCTCCGCTGCAGCACAAGGTCCTTATTCCTCACATCATAGAAAATCCTTTATTCATAACCTTGGTGGTTGAAGCTATTCCAGACTCACAGACTAAGTAGATAAGCAGAAGCAGTTTCACACATGCATATTTATATTACATCTACGCCAATTAGATCAAGGATTAAATCCTTCAGGGCATCTGCTGCATCAGATTCAAAGGCTGCCTGAATATCGTTGCTTATGTGATTAAAAACCCAATTTTATGACTCAAAATGTTTCGATCGATTCATCAAAATATAAGCTGACATAAGTAGTTTGTGGTGAGAAGTTGAAGCGATATTGGTCCCGAGGCAGAACTTGAATTAATATTGTCTATGGACCCCGTCCCATATGAAGCGGTGGGGGGAGCGAACAGCAGCGGAGGCTTTCACAGAGCTGACAACACACAGCAGCACAAAAGAAGCCGAACACTGGGAGGCAGGCAGCGGGGTGATTTGTGTCCTCGCCCAGGCCACAGCAGCCATCTGCAGCGGCGCCTCCTGATCCCCTCTCACTCCGTCCTTTTCTTCATCGAGTGTCCTGGCCTCACCTCCCTCACCTCCCTCACCTCCGTGCCCTGAGAGGTGTCCCCAGCCCCGGCCGCTGACCCAGTCTCAGACCGGCGCCATATGGTTTCACTCTGCTGTCGTCTCACTGAGCAGATTTTAAATGGCGATTCAAAAATCATTTTCCAATTACGGCCCCGGCTGACCATCACGTCTCAACAAGTCAGCCTCTTTGGCTGCAAATGATTATTCAGTCTTAGTTTTATGGCAAACATCTGTTGTGATCAGTTGTAATGTATCTGATAAAAACTAAACCCCATTTCTATTCAAGTTCTATTGTATTGTACCGCCAGGATCAGACAGCTCATAGCATGTTAGCAGTTCTGTGAACAAATAAACTGAGAGATGAAGGTTTTTCTAGACTCTCACTTTAAGCGTACTGCTGTGTGTGTGTGTGCGTGCATGCTTAGATGTGCTGTCACATCTAAGCATGGGACAGTGCAAGCCAGTGATAATGCACAGTGACAGAGAAAGGCAGCCTGAGGCAGCTGGCCACTGTGCTGGTACTAAATCTGCACATAAGACCTGCTGTGCTGTCCTTTCTCTCACTGTGTGTCTCGTTTTAGACGCAGAGAACAAAGCACACATGTAAACCATCGCGTGCGTGACTCATTTACTCTGCGGCGCTGAGACAAACTTGGCTTTTCTCACGCGTGCTCTGCAAACACACGCACCTTTACTGTGCGTGTGTTTTCATATCATATTAGGAGACGGAGGCAGCATCGCGGCATGACCACGGCAGTCCCACCTGTGGTCACGCACGCTGCCGGGGCTCAGAGCAGTGGGTGGTGATTGACTGCAGGGACATGCTCAGATGGAGCGCAGCCCCCTGACAGGAAGCCAAAAGGCCATCTGCGCCGCCAGGCTATTGTGTGACTATGCATTAAGCTATTTTATGTCCTGCATGGATTTACTGCCAACCTTAGCTGGTTTGCAGGCAGAGAGTACATTAAGTGTGCTGGGGAGAAACAAAGGCAGTTTTACTAAGTGTCAGCCTCGCAAATGCTGAGGTGTGGAAGGCTAGCTAGGGTATCATGACTGTGTGTGTGTGTGTGTGTGTGTGTGTGTGTGTGTGTGCATACAGATGCTTGTTTGCAGGAAAGAGAAATCATGATGACCCTATGCCACGTCACAAACTAAATTCATACCACAGCGTTTGGATTTCACCTCAGTACTTTATTAAATAATCAACACAGTCAACATCATCATCGTCATGAAAAAGGAAAACAAAACAAAAAAAAATACATGAAAAAAAAATGAAACAGTCACATTTGTTTATCTTCAAGTTTTCCCCAACAACAGTATTACACTTTTAGAGCTACATACACTTATGAGGTGGCTTTACAAAAGTCACTCAAGGTGGGTACGCCCGCCGCTTCATTTTTGTTCTGCCAGTCACAATGAGAGCTGAGGAAGGTTACCATGGAAACTCCGAGGGGTGGGAAGGTGCCACGGGGATGGGAGCGGGCGGGTGCAGCAGGAAGGGTCACAGGCAGGTGTGTATTTATCTCTGTGTTAACGCTGTCCGGTGTTGACACAACACAGAACAGATGTGAAATATCAAGCGCTGTGAAAAAAAAAGCTGAAGCGGTTTTTTTTTTTGCATCAGAGACAAAAGCTACCATCACTGAGGATGCAGGCCGGAGCCGCCTGGGACAAACACACCACGTACAATGGCCTCCTTTGTGTCACCATCTGGCGCATTGATGAGGAAGGCTATTGATCGCCACTAATTTGATCATTTCTATACATATACACAGCCGTCACAAAATGGCCCTGTGATTCTGAGGAGGCCATTCGATGAAACCGCCAGTAAAACAGTCAAATGACACTTCCTCCTGAACCGGCTGACCTCAGGACTCAAAACGTCCATCCTGATGCTCTGACCACGTCTAACATGACGAGGCGACGTACCGAGTCAGTTATGATGAGACAGTTGTAAAAGAGGCATGGTGGGATGGTGATATAATTCTCTCATGGCTCACATGAATTCACATGCTTTGATATTTCGAGACTTCAACCCAAGCAAACAAAAATGAGAGTCGGCTCTTCGTTTCTAAATATGAACAAGCCACCACAAAGATGACGATGTGATAGTTACATTTGCAGCCATAACAGTCACTGAGACTTTAATAATACTGTTGACATCAGATTCCCCATAAAGGAACAATCCAGTGAGATCTTTTTTTTTCTTTTTAAGTTACCAAAGGAAATAACATTTCATTGGAAACATATATGAAAACATACAAAAGCAAATCAAACGAAAGGTAAAAAAAAAAAAAGAAGAGATTCTAGACTAACCGGCTGGCATGCATGCTACTACACAGCAAGACATATTGTGGGGGTTTTTCTTTCTTGATGTTTCCTTTTGTTACAACATATTTACAACATAAAATCTCCGCTTTCCTTTACGTTTGAACCCCCTGAACTAAACAGTCCAAGGTGTGCCGTTGAAATTCACACCGGCAGCAGCAACATACTGAATATAACTTACCGCAACTCACAGAGCTGCGGTGACTTATGCCTTCGTCCTATTGTTCACCCAAACCCAAAAGTCCCAAACCGAGGCCCGTCTGAAATATCCTGTACAGCAGAGTTACTGAAGCCCCAGCTCAAGCCCCACATGCTGTGTAAATCCTGGGTCAATACTCGGGTTTCGGGTCCGTTTGTACATAAGGAGAGTCATGAACTATCCACAGAGTTGTCACAGGCATCGTGTGTCTTTTTTTTGCCACCATTGAGTCCATTCGAGAGTCCGGGAGTCGTGCCGAGGAGTTTGATTGGATGAACAGAACTAAGAGGTCGAGGTTGAGAAGCGCGTTGATTCTCTGTGACGTGATTGGAGGAACAGTTATATGATCCAGCTCAGAGACTGATTGACAGACAGGTCGGGGGGGGTACATGGGGCCTCTGTGTCTCCTAGATGCCCGTGAACAAACACCAAGATGTGACAGCGTCATGCAAGACTAGTAAGGGACTCCTATGAGACTATGACAGCAAATACAAAACTGCGTTCCTGCATACCTGTTCGTCATTGATGTCAGTGCATAAATCAATATACATCATTGTCAGACATTTGGACGTCTCTAGGTTTAACAATAGGCCGAGAGACGGAGGCTGATGGTGGAAGCAGATCTTGCCCAGAGCCATAACTCACATTCACTCACACCCAACACAACACCCGCCATCACTGTCCTGTGAGTCCGACGCCAACAAACAACCCCTTTCTATCCTCTCCTCTCTCCTCCTGACAATGGTTGGGGTGGGGGGGGGGGGGTGTCAAATCAAATGAAGCAGGCAGGGAACAACAGCTGAGTGTGTGTGGAAAGTGAGGTGGGGGTTAAGGGGGGAGGGAGGGGTTGAGTCAGCACACAAGTGTCCTTGTGAAAGCTGCAGTCAAGCAAAACTGACCACAAGAATGAGTCCAACATGGCTGCCAATCAAGGCTCCTGGAAGAGACAGCGGTGTCCAGTCCCTACTCAGTCTCCATGAGTCACTCCTGTCCCCCTGCTCTGCTTGTCTAGTGTAAAATAATGCAAGATCCCTTTGGGCAGGCAGTTGCCACTGGCTTGTCTCCAACACGCCTGGGTGAGCTGAAATAGGGCTGAGCTCTGGTTTGAGAGGCGTCCAGCTTGTTACGGGAGTTTGTGGCAGCAGGATTTGAAGGCTGAGCTTTCAGGGCCAAAACAGTAGAGGACGTGTGACACCAAATCTCATCGGATTCTGAAACGTTTACTTATATTTCCCCATGTTTTCATCCCTCACTCCCTCTCTCTCTATTTGATTGGGTGGGCGGATTAGGACTGGATTACCTGCGTGTGTGTGTGTGTGTGTGTGTGTGTGTGTGTGTGCGCACATGCATTGGTGTGCATGTGTGCGAAGGTTAGATTGCTTGTGCAAGACTGCTTGTTTATCAATCTGAGAATCTGGAGCAGCCAAGCGTCCAGATGACCAACCACAATAAGATTAAGGTCACATGGTATCGCAGGCCACGCGTCCTGGCAGAGCTCGAGCATCGATGTCTGCCGGCCCAACAGCAATTAGCCCACACTGAACTGAGACAGACAGAGTTAGCATTAGCCCTCCTATTAGCCTCATAACATGTCATCCTTTGAGCAACAGGGGAAATACTCCCACGAATCTAACCCTACAGGTTGGTTTCTCTCTGCAGATGTGATAAGTGAACACATTTTACTGTGGTTGTTGTAACTGAATGGAGGCCAGTTGTTCAGTCAAATCAATCAATACAGTTCAAATGTTGTGACTGGACTCCTTTAAGTCTGATTCGCATTTATTCCTTTGTCAAATCATAGTTTTCATGCTACGGTTGCAAGAACTGACCTCCAAGCGAGCACAGCTTGCATGTATTGCCTCCCCAGTGGACAGAGAGAGAAAAGAAGAAAGGGAGTGAGAGAGCGAGAGAGAGAGAGAGAGAGAGAGAGAGAGAGAGAGAGAGAATCTGAGCGTCCTAGACTATGGGCTCATCTGTGACCTATCTCTGCACAAACACATAAAAACACATAGGAATTAGAGATTAGAGCGCCTGAAGCCCAAGTGCCAAGGATCCATTCAAAGAAATAATTTAGCAAGAGGGAGAGAGAGAGAGAGAGAGGAGGAGGGGGAGAGAAGAGAAACAAACAACTCCCTGTCCCTGGAAGCCTTTCCATGGCAGATGAGGATGTTGCAGGTGACTGACGGAAAAGTGGGACACGTTCAGAAAGCGACTGCAGCGCAACAACAAGCACCTTTAAACCACGACGGCATTCGCCTTTCTCCCCCGCCCTGCTCCTGCCTCTGACCCTGCACACCACACGTGTGTCATACACAGCCTCGCATTCATGCTGCCACACAAGCGCATTGTCTTAAGGAGAATAGAGTGCACACGACAAGGTATTTAAGAGTGTGTGTGTGTGTGTGTGTGTGTGTGTGTGTGTGTTTGGAGGCCAGCCACAGCCCGGCCAGGATTAGCCGCTGAAGCTCTCTAGGGCTGCGGAGTGGACAGGAAGGGGGCAGAGGTTGAGAGAGGGAGGGGGTGGGAGGGTGTGGGGGGGCTGCAGTAATCTGGTAATCTCGTTAAGACCACGGCTGTAGGTGCCCTGTCGCCAAGACGCAGCGAACAAAGGATGGGGTAAACAGCTGATGACCCTGGCGGCTGTCCACAGCACAGGGCGTACAATCGCATGCACCACAGCACACACGGACATATACGCATGCATGCACACACTCGAACACGCCCGAAACAGAGTGCACTCCACTTAAAACCACAAAACTCCCCGCGAGATGAGATAAGATAGATGAAAAAAAAACCACAGAGGACCCCACAGACAGGTTTGACCGAATAGCTATGAAGATAGTTAACTGGCAACTGTCCCCTCGGGCCAGATGACCCTCAAAAGGCTCTGCAAAACGCTGGCTGTTTGTTTTGCTTTCCTGATTACCAAGCACACAGTAGGACCAGAGGGGCCTAGCATGGATTTTCTCAGCTGTTCCCATCAGTCTGAGTCACTTTGCACTGCTGGTGCACGAGGCTTACCCCGGCAAGAAATGCCAGTAAGTCTCCTTGTTTCGTCCAGAGAAATACTCTCTTTGTCTATAGCGTTGTGTTAACGGTGTCGCAGTTCTTCCGTGGCGTGTCACTGATGTAAATGTCACTCCGCTTGGCATAATATCACCGATGTCTTCATGACTCATAGAGGATAATGGCGTCTTTCCTTTTCATCTGAGAGTACGGATCAATCACATTCAGGTATAGGTGGGTGAGGATGCTGGGGTGAGGGCTGGTCGCACGAAGCAGCTCCAGACGGGCAGCTGGGATGGGTGGGAGTCGGGTCGGATGGGGCAGGTGGGCCCAAATAGCTCCCCAGTTCAAGTAAACTCAAGTAATCCGGAAAAAAACAGCTTGTGAAGATAAATAATAAGCCCCCCTGTGTTGAATGGATGTGCCATAGTTTGGGAAAATCTTCAGGAAGAAATGTGTTCTTGATTCTTGATGTCTGCTTGGGACGAGGGCATCAAACATCTCAAGGAATGATTCAACAACTGGACACAACTCTATGGAGACAGGCCGTCAAGGGGGGAGAAGTGTTTGTATGTATATGTGTCCATGTCTGTGTATACGTGTGTGTTTGTGTGTAAGTACAAAAAGGCATGCGGTTGGCTGGGCGTGTTGGGGCAGGGGCTCGACCCTCGTCTCACCGATCCAGCACCCGGCTATAGTCCTGGGGTCCGCAGCCCCCCTCGCTCTTGAGTTCAGCAAATACCTGCGTGAAAAAGTGCGGGTCTGCGTTGATGCGCAGCATCTTGGAGCTGGTGGCGTCGATGATGGCCAGGCAGCGGTCCCAGAAGGCCTCCTTGCCGGCCTCAACCAGGAAGGGCTTGAGCGGGTAAGAGATCTCATTGCCCATGTAGGAGTAGGACAGGTAGAGGCAGGTGAGCAGCGTGGCCTGCAGCTCGTGCTCCGACGCCACCAGGTCCCCGTCCACCACGTCTCGGCACAGCATGTAGACGAAGACCACGTTGGCCGGCGTGACGAAGGCCTGGTCCTGCCAGCCCTGCAGCAGCAGCGAGCGGTCCACGGCCCGTAGCCACAGCACCGGGTCGGCCGGGGACAGGTGCTTCAGGCGGTAGCAGCGGCCGCACAGGAACTCCCCCAGGCAGCGGAGGAGCTCGCTGGTGGAGGCCTGGACGATGACGCGCTTGGGGGACGAGGTCACCGTCCCCTGGGTGACTTTTTTCACAGAGGAAAGCTGCTGGGTTTTACTGTAGCCGTAGCCGTAGCCCTGGCCGACACCCAGCCCATACCCGAGCCCCAGGCCCAGTCCTGCTGGGCCCTCATAGTTGGACAGGTTGGCACATGACAGAGACTTCTTCACATTTTCACGGTTCAGGTGTAGCACGGGGTCCTTCTGGTAGATGTTGATGTTGTTGTTGTTGTTCAGGGGGTCGCCGAGGGCCATCGGACCACCCGAGCCTTTCTTGGAGCTTCCCCTCTTCTTAGTGGAGGCCACCAGTCGTTTCCATGTCAGCGCCGGGAGGAAGATTGACTGACCCCGTTTCAGGCCCCGATCCTTCTGGGCGTTGAGGGAGCGGCTACTGAGGCTCGGGTAGTGGCTGAGGGAGCCGAGCCGGTTATCATAGTAGCTTGATTTCCGCGAGCCAGGCGACAGCGATAGTACAGTGCCCATGGTGAGTCAGTGCCTCAGAGATTATACTGTCTTAACGGGGTTGGAGAGAGGTGAGGTTGGAGGCGCAGCTCTCTCTCTCTCTCTCTTATTTCTTAAAATCCAGAGGATGTGAAAGCTCAGAGAAGAGGCGTGAAAAGATGAGCGGTACAGACATGTCAGGGTGAGCTGGACCGGTCTCCACGTTGAATGGTAGACGCAAGTCAAATGACGGAGACATTACCTGGAATTAAGGAGAGTAATAAAACAAGGTGTCAAATAAAATAGTTCTTAATAAAACCACTTTTCCAATTCAACTGTGTCATATACCAAACACACTCTGCAGCCTGGGAGAATCAATGCAATGCACTTACATTCTGTGATATTATTCTTGTACGATTCTTTAATACAATGGCCAATATTTTCCTAATGCTGATGAAAGACGGCGCGCAGTGGAGAATATAGGCTATTTGAGTGCACGCGCTATTCATCTCTGTGTAATAGGCAATGCTACAAAAAGTATATGAAGTTTCCATTTCCAACACCCCCTTTTTTCTGTGGAAAACTACTATGATTGAGATATTACAAGAACAGAAAGTTATTCTATATTTAATCTCTACTGGTCTCTTCTTCAAAGGGACGCTCCGACGCTCACCTGTTTATTATGAGATCTCCGGTTGCCAACTATTGTCGCAGTCCGCGATGGCGCAAAGGCAGAAGGAACGCAAAAACAGAAGCGCAACAAATGCACCGTTTTGCAGTAATTGCCAATAGTGGTGTCTACCGCTGACAGCTGGCAGGGCGGTGAGGAAGGAGAGGCAGAAAGTCGCTGTTGTCGGAGCTGTGACCTACTCTTGAAAGACGCCAAGTGTGGAGTAACGCGTCGGCGTCGCCAGGCAGGGTGCAGGTGTCATCCTCCGCTGCACCCTAACCCCGGGCTCGTGTGACTGTTGGCGCTATCGTGGTTTTCTGCCCTTTCCTGTGCGCCTCCATCTCCCAGAGTCAAAAAGAAAACGCGAAACTTTCACATCAATATCTGAGTCCTTTCCACGCATTCCATCTCTTTTCCTTGCAAATGCACAGATCCGTGCGTAAAGTCCTTTTTCTTCTCCGGTGCAATTTGTTTCGTTTTGGCGCGAGCCCGTACACCGGGGGTTTCAGCTGGGTGCTAACCGGCGATCGGTCCCGGTTGTCTGTACGGTCCCTCAGACATGAGGCTCTCCAGCCACTGAGCGCACAGAGAAAGCTCATCACATCTCCTCCCTGACAGACTCCTCCTAGCGGGGCGCAGCTGCAGAACACACTCACACACACACACACACACACACACACTATGCGAATCTTCAATAGGCTGGATGAATGGTACACCCAGATCATACATTATAGCGCAGATGTTCTCCTTCATCATCATCATCATTATTATTATTATTATTATTATTATTATTATTATTGATGATGAGACATTTGAGACATTTGCACTTTTTTACCAGCACAAAGAAACATGTCCACTTCAGTTGCCAAAGCATTATCTTGTCTAGTGATAACAAATACTAAACTGTAGCCCACATATGGTAATACAGTATAAAGGCTGTGTGACTTAGATGAAGATAACTGTTGTCCCCTGAAATGACATAACAATGTCAACCACAGGGATGGAAAAATACCAAACTCACTCTCACACTTCCTCCATACAGTAGTCTTTACATTGCTCTGTTTTTGCTCATCTACAGGGTAAACAATGCCGCTTGTTGTTGAGGCTTTAAAAAGGTGGCAGGTCAGGTCTTGTTACGCAACCGTCTTGATAAGGTCATCCTGTGCTGCAGGTCGTGACACTCCCTGAGCTGCCGGGGTAAGAGGATCAGACGCATCGTACAACTTCAGCAGAAGGAGAAGGCAATAAAATATCAATGAACACTCGAAGCTTGTTTAGGAGCATTTGAAACAAGCCGCCCAACCCACGGACCCTCGGCCCGATGGAGTGAAACCTTGGACGCCCTAACCCCCATGCGACATGCCATCACACACACACATCTCACACACACACATCTCACACACACTCCTGGCATGAACCCGTCTTTTGTTTTCTCTTCTATCCAGTTTTATGTGAGTGTTGTGCTGAGTGGCTGATTGGCCGGCTGTATAGGGGAGATCTCCACCACCACCACCCTGTTCTCTCTCTCTCTCTCTCTCTTTTTCTCTCCTGCTCTTCCCTCTCTTCCTCTCCCCGACAGCTGCAGGACTCCCAGCGTCTCCTGCACAGCTGACCCGGATACTGACAGCTATGAAAAGAGCTGTTGTTGTCCACCGATACCACCCCCCCTCCACCACCACTCCTCCTCCACCACCACCACCTCCTCCTCCTCCTCCAGCACCAACATCACACCCAGACAGGAGGTAGAAATAGGACCTGTGATGTTTGCCCTTCCTAAAGCGAGATGGAAAATCCCCTCACTGCTCGCACTGTTTTAATAAATCTGCTGGCATCATGGCGACACACTTTCCTACTCTAAACCATTTTGACATTTTTTTTACACCTGTAAGCATGGCTTGAAATGATGTCCATTGGTTGTAGGGAATCACTTGATATCAGAACTATTTGAACCATAAAGACGTTTCTACGTTGTCGCTTTTCTCTTTAATTACGGGTCAGAAATCTGCTGGTATAATCTGTCGTTGTTCGACCTACTTTCAGATTTGTAATTGGGAGTTAATACTGTCATGTCCCACATTTAGTTGCCCGAGGAAAGACTGCTGCAGTCAATGACACTGACTGTTTTGTGCTTTGTGGTCTCCTCGTGTTTTCCAGTGCCGCTCTCTGCACCGGGTGTTGCTTCTACAAGCGAGGCACAGCAGCAGTGTTTGGTCTCCACACACACTTTCATCCGGCTCCAAGGGAACAGTGGATCTGTCTCGCCTATTTTGTCACACATACACTTTTTTTTAACAGTGGCAGGAACGTACTGAGATGAAACTTAAAATCTGTCATCCATGCCAGCAGGGGCTCCTGTTTCCTCCGAGTAGATACAGGATATTTTATTCCTAGTGTAATTATGTCTTTCTGTCTGACTCCTCACAGCTTGCCTGTGTGTTATTGCCTCGACTGGCATCCTGTTGTCTCGACTTTATCCAGGCTCCTGGGCTTCAGTCAGCTTCTTGCACAGATAGATTTAGTCTATCAAAGAGGCCTTCATAAAGGGAAGCACATCAAGTTAAAACAGAATGAGAGCAAGAAAGTGAAACACAAAAGGATGGGATGGGAAATCGGAAAAGAGAGCAAACCAGGGACTTAACAGAAAGGAGTGGGTGAAAGACAAAAAGAGGACACAGACAGAGGGAGGGGGGCGGAGTGAGAGAGAGATGGAGAAAAGGAGGATGCAGAGAGGAGAAAATTGGTGAGGAAAAAAGAGGCCACAGACAGGAAAGAGAGGACCGATGGAGAGAACAGAGCAAAGAGAGAGGATGATGAGAGAGAGAGAGAGAGAGAGGGCGCAGACGGCTGGAGAGGCACCGTGAGCTCAGCTGTAGTAGTAGAGTCAGACAGGTTCACCTCGTGACACGTCTGTCTGTCTGTCTGTCTGTCGGTCTGTCTGTTGGTCTGTTGGTCTGGACTCTAATCTCCTCCCTCTTAAAGACCTGTATCGAGGGACAAAGGGACAACACACCACAGTAGTGAGTGACCCTCGAGGAGCTGCTAACCCACCTAAAAGATCATCATTATCCACATGATGGTCTTGATGAACGTCTGGGGGAAACTGAATTCCTGCAATTGTTTGGTATGAAAATGGTCAAAGTTAAACATATTGAGTATGTACACAGAATATTGGTATCGGCAACTTCAGTCGCCCCCTACGCCACGGTCTCATCACGAGTTTGTACTCTAGTTTAAATGTGGGGATGTTCATTGCATATGAGCAGTTCTTTGAATTGTAGTTGAAATTAAATGAAATTTTACACCGTATCTACCAAACTCTAATGTATCTGTCTGACTGAATGTTTCCATGTGAGTGAGTGAAATAGCTTGCAGTGATGAGTAACTACTGTTATTGCACACAGTACATGTATGTGGTGATACTGCACTCTAGTGGACGGTATTCGTCCATGCTTTCCAAATCAATTTCCAACCTGGAAAGATCTGATTTGGATTCAGGGCTTTGTGATGATGATGATGAAGGTGATTACATTTCATCATTAGTGCAGAGGAATTGATCTGCAGTGGAAGTGTAATTGCAGGCTACCTGGTGGTGGTGATGTACAGCTTCATGAGCAGGCCGCTGTGGTCGCCCATCCTTCAAATGCATCCACTCGTGGTACTGTGAGGAGCTCTGAATAAAAGTGTCCAACAACATAATGATAACAGCCTCATATACATATACAGACTGACCATATTTCTGTCATTTTTTTAAGTCATTCTTAATTTTATTGTGACTTTAAAGGGACTGTGAACCAAGTACTAGAGACCTACCACTGCTCAACACTAGAGGGCAGTAGATACTTTTGATGAAGTTATGTCCATTGGCTGCTTGCCACTGTTAGTCTGTGTACTGATTTATCTGAAATCCTTCGGTGCCAATTTGGCTTGGACCTAATATACATTGGCAATCTATTATATGGCATTTATAGCACCATTTATAGTACTGAGCACGGCAACAGCAGTAACGTTATATCACACCTTTTATCAAACTGGTAGTCATGTTACTCATTGATGTCTTATAAGCAACATAAGAAAAAGAAACAACAATAGAGGCCAGACATAAATTCCCACCTCATACTGACTGGTGTGCTCATGCAGTGGTTCATGTCCATGGCCGGATTTGTGTTTTTTTCTGATTTGTGTTTTTTTATCACTGCTATACACCGTGATATAACTCTGCACCAAATCATATAGCAAATATCCTCTCAGATGGGTTTCCTTCAGACAGATCAAACTGGATCCTGTGGTCTAACGTGGATCTATCAGGGAGGTTCTTGACACAAAACCGGACCCCTGTACTAATGTCTTCAATAAGGAACAGCTCGTCTCTATATGGTGCTTCGTGGCTTCCTGTATGTCTGCCTGTCCGTCTGTCTTTGTTTGAGACCATCAGGGCCTGTAGGGACCGGGGGTGGAGGGTGGGGGTGTGGGCGGGGGGTGGGGGGGGTGTGGTGGGGTCAAACCTGTTAACCCCTCCATTGAAAAACACATCATCATGGAGAGACAACATGCAATTCGCTACACCTCAGGCACACAAACAGACAGGCAGAACGTACCTTTCAGCGCCGGGCAAACATTTGATCCGCCGAGGGATCGACCCCCTAACCCTCGCCCCCCATTAGCTCAACGCGTCTCACCCCCCTGCACGTTTTTTATGGTGTACAGATTGAATGGCCTGATGGCAACATGAAGAAAAGTCGTGAGATTTATCTACCGAAAGATAACATTCATCACCGCAACCCGTTGAGTGTCTCAGATTAGACACACAGCAGGTTCAGAAGAGACGTTTATGGCTCCAATGTGCCAATAGATATGATGCTGGCGGTGTGTTTAGGGTGTGAGGGAATTTATGGGATCCAGTGTTGGTTGACCAGAGTAAATCCTTTCACCCCCTTTTTCTTTTGGGTTTTTGGGACAATTTGTTTGTTGTTGGAGAGCAGCCTGTGGTGTTAACCCATGACCCCGGTGCCCCTTGACCCTCGGGACGACAGCTCCATCCACGCGTCAGGGAGAAGGGCTGTCACAGCGGAAACATCCAGAACACGGGCGAGGCCGATTTGGTGGAGGGGGGTTGTAAGACAGGGGACAATTAGGTAGGTGTAGCTCACACGGGATCAAACGCCCGGGCGAGAGTTAAGAATGCAGACTACCGGATACACGATCCGTCTGGAGGAAAAGTGTGAGTGGATACCCCTGGCCGAAGAGGAGACTGTGGATTAAGAGATTGACCTCGCGTGAGGCTCCTCAGAGGGGGTGATGCTGTCCAGTGGACTGGCTGATCACACGGCTGTAACGTGCACTGGGACACATTGAACAAAGCCCAAACCTTCACAGGAAAAACAACTAGCAGATTCTCCTCTGGGTTCAGTACTGAGTGTGAAACATACACAGTGTGTTGTATGAAATGGACGTACTGTAGTGAAACTATCAATTTCGAAACTCTTCTGCCAAATAAGTCTGTTTTTTCCTGTGAGCCTCCTGCTTTGGCTTTGTTGTGTTTATCTCATCAGGGACAGGTCTGGCGTTAGATTTTGACAACTCACTAATTTTTTTTTTATTTGCGTCACGTATCAGGGAGGTTATAAGGTCTGTTTGTCATTTGTGTTTTCAGGTGACTGCCAGGAACGTCTCTGTTTTCCCCCTGCTGATACGTGACCGAACGTCTGCGGCCAGTTCGCTAGAAAAATGCTGAGGGGCTTTTTTTTTTATTCTAGTCTGTTTAACATTCTGGCTGTCGGGGAGGAGAATGGATGACCGCAAACATCCCTGTGCCAGCACAATGCCACACATGCATCAAACGGGGGCACTTATCTTCAAAGCCTGTCGCCCTCCAACATGCGATACGGCCCGGGACCTCAGGAAAAAAAAAAAACCGGCAGACATCTTGCATTCCTCAGGCCATTCCACAAAGTACAATAACTTCCTAGAATTCTTAGACCCTCGACGGCGGAGCCAGGGCACATCCTGTTGTCCTCGCAGCACTTCCTGCTTCACGGAGCTCAATCAGTCTTACCCCGTTACCATGGCTACTGGAAAACACTGTGCTTTCCCGCTAGTGGTCCATAGGCGCCAGTAGGTAATGTTAGGAGGGTTAAAACATTTCAGAAGGATGCAGCATGAGGCAGGGTACCCACATCCCGCTCATCCATCTTGGTCTGGTTCCTCCTGTCATGAAGTTTGATGCACACAACTAGAACACAATGTTTTTTCAATGTCACCAATCTCTCCTTACATACTAGAACGCTCTCTCTCTCTCTTCGGTGTGTTGTGTGCCTGTGCATACATGCTCGTGTGCATATTTGTCTGCGTGCATGTGTTTTGTTTTTAGTTTTTTTTAGTGCGTGTCTGCAGATACATGTTCTGGATTTTGTGTGACTCCGTTGGACTACTTCTGCACAGTGTTGGGTTATCGTTTTTGTTTCATAACCGCATTCTTGCTGCCAGCCTGGCATTCATTTTGTCAGCTCTAAGGCATGGCAGCCCCGGCCAAGCTTTCATCCCAGAGAGAGAGAAAGAAAGAAAACTCTCCTGGGTATATGCTAACCCTGCGGGGATGCATTCAACTCTGCTTCCTGCACTGGTGCGTCTTTCCAAGAGTCCACAGGGCAGTGGAAACAAGACTGGCAACCGGCCCGTTTACAGGGATGTTCAGCAGGTCAATAGAATCGGGGTTACTGTGCAGCAGTTTCAACTCCCTTGTATTTCTTTTCTCTTTTTAAGGATTTTTAATCTTTTGAGTCGGGCAATTTGAAACCGTCACTCCATGTGAACCTCACCTGCGAATCTCCTGTCACTTAGCGCGTGCTTTGTAAATAGAGGAGGGATGTTACAAGCCCTCATGCCCCCGATGGGATAAGGATGAGTGGCCGTTTGGAATGGACAGAGATAGCAGGCGGAGGTGGCGGTCCGTGACATCACGCGTCAGGAAGGTGAAAACTCCTCGCCTCTGGTCGGGGTCAGCCCGTATGCTAGCAGGCTGCACACACCTCCGCCTGCTGCCAGTCAACATGGCGGCCGACATCGCCTCGGTGCATTAGTGCTGCAATACTCAGAGTGTGTCTAGTTTGTTTTAGCATCTAGACTGCTTGGGCCGGACCTGCTTGGACGGGCAGCAGCAGAAACCTTTCCCTCTACGATTCTTGGAGGCCAATTTGGGGCACCGCGTCTTTATCTTTTGGGATGAGAAATCAAACACTCGTTTAATCCTCATGGGGTAATTTCAAAGATAGATTATATAACAGCAGTGCTGATATTTGAACGGGTGTTTTTTTTTCAAGTGTGGCCTTAGGTCTGGCAGGTAACATTACCCGGCACAATGCTGCACCTGAATGGGTCTCTGGAAGCGTGCCGAAAGACTTGACTTGACGGGCAAAACTGGAAGCTGAAGACGATGAGGGTATTCGTGACTGTACACTTTCCCCCCAAGAAGTCATCCCGTATCTTTGTCACGCCGAGGAGTTTTCACGCCTTTCCGGATTGAGCGTATCGGGTGGCGTTCCGGATGCATGCGTCTCGGCTAGGGTGAAGTTATCCTTGGACGTACTTGAGATCAGGTTGTTATCCGGAGCACCCCTACACAACCAGTCACAAACATCCACAAACAGCATTTTAGTACAGTAGGTATTTACAGCTGAAGTCCATTTGGTTTTGGTGCAGGCCTCCTTTAACCCTTTTTCACTCTGTATCAACCCACCACACCATAAATTATCCTTATCAAATCTTCCTCCCATATCAAATTAAGTGACAGAAGTAGACAAACATTGGAAGTGATCTCTTATCTTAGATGGTGTTGACAATCTCCTGACATTTCCAATGATGTCAGCTAAGCCTGCCTGTCTGCCTGTCTGTCTGGTGGAGGATGTTTCTGGCATGCACCTATTGTGGTGAGACACATTACCTGCACATACCTTTGCGTGTCACCAGTTAGACACGAGTCAAACGGCTGTAAAATTAGATGTCGTTATGTCAGAAAATGTCCCGAACATTTCGACGTTGCTCTGATTGGGTCCAGTGAATTCGACCTCCCTGAACTCAGGGCCGCCCTTCGTTTTCTCCAACGCCATCGGTGAAATCCTCCTTAAGCCTCCTCTCCTCAGCTCTGCACGCTCATCAAACCTCACTCAAATATGTTATGATCTTCTAACTGCTTTCTCCGATGGGGCAGCATGTCAGGAATGCTGCTTAATGTCACCGGCTGTCAGTCGGAGTTAATGCGAGCCGCTCCGTAACGCGGCCGATATGTTGAACCCTGTGATGTCATGGGCGTGAGAGGTAGCCTGCACGCTATGCTAATAATAGAGTGTGTGTGTGTGTGTGTGTGAGTGTGTATATCTCACTATCTGCAGGGAAAGCATGCGAGGGATTTGTGCAATCAGGGTGCTATCGAGGTATCTGACCAGGAGTGCAGATGTGTGCTTGAGGATCACATGTAATAACGAGTGAATCTTCACTGTTCAACGTGCTGTAATATAAGACCTAATGGGGCATAATGCTTTGTACTGCAGTGTTTCCTTGTACACCCGGTCAGCAGCCAAAGAACAGGGGCCTGTGTTTATCCTGGAAGGAGTATTTGGTTGTGAAAAACTCTTCTCCGATAAAGAACATTCCCCCCCCCCCCCCTGCGACACACACACACCCTAAAAGCCAAACAAGGAAAATTGGTATAACCACAGAGCTCAGAACACAACAGAGCGCCTGCCAGTCATTAACCGGTGCACTTCCCCTGCCGCTCGTTACAGATCCCACGATAAGGTGGCACAAGCGTGAGAGTGTTCCAGTACGAACCTGGATAGCAACCAAACAGCAAACACCGGCACAACGAGAGAGAGAGGGGGAGAGAGAGAGGGAGAGAGGAGAGAGAGAGAGAGAGAGAGAGAGAAGTTGTTGAGATGCTCATTGCAGAATAATTCAGTCTTACTCAGCTTTACCTCTCTTTTCACATAGATCCTTTGAGGGCCCTTGATCTGCGTTCATGTTATTTCCTCCTCCTTTTGAGTTACGTATCCCACTGACACCATTTGTTATTTGGCATGGTTGGAGTGTCTTCGGGAGGAGTGGTGAGAGGGTTGCTTTTTCTTGTATGCCAACATCCCCGGGGCATCTAGAGTTCAGTGTGATTGAACTATCCCTACCTAGGTGTTGAAGAAACTAAATTCTTAGTAATAGTTCATAACAATCACCATCCCTCTAGCCCACTTCCTCCTGAGCCCCTTCTCAGCGATCCCAACTGCTGTTATTCAGCTGAGACTCCGACATGAGGAGGAAAAGCTGCTGTCTATATTTAAAATAATTAATCTAGATCTGTGATGATTACAAGACCTTGAAATGCAAGTCAGTGCAAACCGCAGCTTTGTTTGTGCCAAGTATCCTCCCAGTGAACCCAGTCGTTTCACTCTTTGTGTGTGCTGTCAACGTCTGAAGCTACAGTTTGTCATCAGGCGCCCGCCCACAGCATTCCAACCTGTATTATACGGTAAACAACATATTTAAGAAATGCAACGCCCGACCTAAAACGGCTACAAAAAATGACTCTTATTAAAATTACACTTCCTCGGGCCTCCTTGGCTCACTGGCGATAAAAAGTCGATAACCATCTTGTTTGTTTTTCAAATACTGGTTAGCATTTTCCATAATATTTTCACTCGGTGCCGACCTCTGACATGAATTGGAAGTCGTCCTGGCATGGCGATCCAAACGGCGGATAGACGCGCTTCAGAAAACACAAAGTCAATCAATGACAAAAGGGGGAAAATGGAAATCGGTCTGGTGCGTTCTGTTATTGCACCTCTACACCGTGTTCTTGATAATTGGCTCTTTGAGGTTAGCCTGTAGGGTGGAGGAGCAGATACAGGAACAGGATTGAAAGCGGACGACATTCCAACGGCGGCTGTCATCTTCTGGTTTCCATTACATCAGAGTGCATAGGGGGGGGGGAAAAAAACTGGAGAAGCGGCGCGTCATTCAAACCGGCCCTGAGATGTTCTGGTACCTTGTTAAAAAACAGCAGCGTCTTGTTTCCATGATGCACGCCGAACGCTGGTGCACTTTCGACACGCACTTCACCAGATTCCAGTCAATGCCTTGTCTCGAACAGCACATTATTATTAGGCGTTATTCATTAGTGGAAGTTTTTATGAGGCTGCGGACAGCTAGAAGCCTTAGGTCCTCATTCAGCATGACTCTTATCTGCAGGTCTGCAGGAGCTGCGCGGCGGTTCCTGTTATTGCGATCCCATGTTGTGTGCAGGCAGATACATGCACCCACT
Source organism: Hoplostethus atlanticus (assembly GCA_034670405.1). Taxonomy (NCBI): domain Eukaryota; kingdom Metazoa; phylum Chordata; class Actinopteri; order Trachichthyiformes; family Trachichthyidae; genus Hoplostethus; species Hoplostethus atlanticus. Next base: position 9,473,149 of record JAXDDX010000006.1, on the reverse strand, counting down.
TTGGCTGCGGCCAGGCTCGCGCATTTTTCACCGCCTGACAATTCAGATTGTATAAACGTCGATGGCAGAAAATAAGGATTGTTTGTTATTACAATGCCAGTCCACAGTGGCTTGAGCGTGCGTTGTTTTGACTCTGAGAACAATCAACTGTTGCAATAAAAGAACCCCCTCCCTCCCCCAGGCCTCCTCGCCCCCCCCGCTCTCCCCCCTTCCCTTCCCTGTTTATTTACGGCAAGGATTCCTCTAAAAATGTCAGACTTGGATCCCCATTCAGCTGTTTTACTGGAACAAGGGAAGCTCCTCTAGCGTCGTAATTTATTGGAATGGGAGTTCCCGGTGTCTCCCGCTGCGACCCGGCAGATCCGAATCGGTTCAATATCTATCGGAGAACGGATTTCAAGAACATAGGAAGGACTTTCTGTTGCACTATTACAACGCTAGAGTCACTCGCTTGATCCCTGGAAAGTCTGGAGGGCAGCGCAGGAAACGTTGCGGTGTGTTTATGGAACAGGTAGCTTATAGATGAGTAACTCTTTGTAAGCAGGATGAAGACACAAAAGCTTGTTCATCAAATTGCCCTTTAGAGAAAGAGTCTGAAATGGAAAAGAGTTTGAAAGCTTTCCTATGAGACTGGAGGGGGGGCGGGGGGTAGGTGGACGGGGGGGGTGGCGGAGAGAAGGCGCAGGGCGGGGGGGTGGAGAGAGGGCGCTGGGGCGGGGGGGAGTCTCTCCTTTCAAAAGGGCCGAGAACAAAACAGGAAACCATCCCCTTGTTTTGGCTCGTGGGTCGTACAAGAGTTTGGAATTTTGAGGAGGTGAATTCACATGTTATTTTCATGTCTGTGCTCAGGTCAGAGCATGCATACACACACACACACACACACATACACACACACACACACACACACACACACACACACACACACAGACACAAACACATTCTCACACACAGATACACACGGCCGTGCACACATGCATTCATCCACATTCACATTCACACACAAAGATTACACACGCCTGCACACACACATGCATTCATACACACACACACACACACACACACACACACACACACACACTCGGTGGAGAGAATGTCTGGCATGCCTCGATAAGCAGAGACACGAAGACTGCGAACCTCCGGGGATGTTATGAGGAGCGATCGCTGAATAGACTAAATACGAGGACCTGAGATGGTCGGGCGACCTTGGTCCAATCTGGACTCATGATCCATGTGGGGCAAAGTGATGTTGATGCTTTAAGATGGTTCAAAAAGCATCATGACCTCTATACACAACGTAAACTTTATGTGAGGCTTGATTTTATTTTATTGTCGTTTGTTTGTCTGTGGTGTTTTTTTTTTTATTTACTTATCTCCGCTTCTTGTTTTGGACCCGCACATAAGCAAAAGAGCGTGGCTTCTTGGAAAATGTCTTATCACCACCAACAGACACAGTACACAATAAGACAGATATACCTGTTGGAAGGAGTCCTACTATTGTTTTGGAAAGGGGTTTGGGAGTGTGTGTGCTCCTGTTATTGTTATTGTTGTTTCTAGTTTGATGAGGCTGCGCTGCTTTCCTCACTGTTCAGGCATCAACCCATATATCAGGAAGGTTCGGCGGCATCCTCTGACCCTGACAGCAGACCTACTGAACAAAAGTCCAAAAGTCAGAGTGACACCTATTCTGAGTGAGGGGGGAAAAGACCCCCGGGCGTCTTCCTGCAGCTCTCACTTCTCGCTGCTAGACTCACATGAAGCACAATGTTAAGAGAGATGCCTGCCCTGATATTAAAAGCCTTTAATGCTTCCTTTTATTGTGCACAGCGATTCTGTTTCAGCGAGCTATTGAAGCTCTTTGGAGGTCACCGCCACCACGAGACGGGCGGTTTGGCCTCCAGCTGACACATCGGTTGTTTCATTTCAAGCCAAGTCAAAACCATCAATCAACCTGTTGCTTTTCTATAAGCTTTGAAACACTTTTCACTTTAAGGATTTTTGTTGGGGAACGTAGAATAATTTGATCAGATTCAGCCCCTTTGGAGGATAAATTCACATTGTCCTTATCATTTCCTGTAATTGTTGAATGAAATGTAGTTTTTGGAGAATTAATAACACGCTGCCATTGCATTTTTATTTATTTTAAAAAAGAAAAAGAAAGAAAACAAAAACTGAAAGACTATCCAGCGAGGGGAGACGAAATGCTCTTTTGTTGCCGTGAACCTAACATCTCTCTTGTTACACCGATGTGTGTCTTTGTTTGTGTATAGATGTTGTCACTCAGGTTCAATAGCATTGACCTTTGACCCCAGGAGAAGTACTTCCAGGTGGGGCCTCTCTGGTGTCGCCCCCTGTCTCTGCACAGAGACCTCCTGCAGCTACACACACACACATTCCTGCCCCAAATAAAGGATGATCTGATCACTCAAGAATGTGGCATGATCTCCGTGAACATGCAAGCTCAGTCATGAATGATGCTGCCATTTTGAATGATCAGTCTCTATTGATCGTACTAAATTTTCTAGGTTCAACTTCAGATATTGATGTTGTTGTTTTGTATTATAAAGGAACTAATCAAAGAAAATTCTGCTTGGTTATTTGGTTGACTCCATCCCTCTCCATCACAAACTGCTCCCACTGGCTGAAAACCCATCAGTCTCCCACAGCTGCAGGACTCGCTTGTGGCCTCAAACATCATCAGCTCAAGATCAGCTGTCAAGCCATCGTTACCCAAATCTGCTCCATGTGTCGGAGGAATGCGTGGCGGGACAAAGGCTTCGGTTTGTTACATTAGTGGAGCTGGAAAGAAATGATCATTCCCTCCTCCAGTACGTCTGGAATGCTAGTGTGCGAACCGAGGGGTCACCGCAGAGCGCAGAGGACATGAATGCAAGGAATTTCTTTTTCTAAAATCCTTAGCAGGTGCCTTTGAGCGTACATGCTGTACGTGTAATCTTCCCTGAGGGGGCTGCGGCGCCCCTGATATCATGCGAGTCTCCATGCGAGTCTCCATGCGACTCTTAGTCATGCTATTCTTCCCTCTGCTTCACCTGCATTCTCTCTGTCTCCCGGCATCATAGCGTGCAAAACGTTAAGCCGGAGTTAGCGAGTAGAAAGTCTTATACAACATCCTTCATGCTCGGCTCTAAGGGCGTGCCGCATGCCACCTTTGAAGTACGGAAAACAATTCAGCCGAACAGCTGGAACGTCAAGTTGAAAACACTCTGAAAGAACAGTAGGAACAATTGAAAGACGACGTTCAAAATGTTGACGCATTTTTCAGCACCTGAACACAACAGCTCGCGGGACGTTTGCAGCAGTCAGAGAGAGAGAGAGAGAGGGTCAGGGGAGGTCCTGGTCTAGTGAACAAACAGCGTTGAGGTGATGCTGAGGCAGGCAGCAGGCTGAGGAAGGGGATGCTGTTCACTGTGTGGTGGTGAATGATGCCAGGTGCCATCTGTACTGAGCGGACCCCACAAGCTGCACCGGGGCTAGCTGAGAGGTTTGCCCCCCCCCCCCGCCTTCGTTTGGTTTCTGTCCTCACATTCAATCTGTTTGTCTGACTGACTTCCAGTCTGGCATTACCAAGGTTCCTGTTGTTCATCTCCTTCTCTTCTCCCTCCTCCTCCTCCTGTTTCTCTTCCTCCTGTTCTTTCAACCTTTTTCTCAGCTCAGAACCGGACATCGGTTTAATCAAGGTAGATTGTATTCCTGCCTCAGTCAAAGTCTCTCTCTCTCTCTCTCTCTCTCTCTCTCTCTCTCTCTCTTTCTCTCTCCCTCTCTAGGATTCTTACTGTAACAAAAAAAAAAAAAATCACCCCGATGTTAGTTAGTGTCAGACTTGATTTTGAAAGATGTTACTGATCACATTTAAGCCCTATCACAGACCTTTTAACCCCCTATGAGCCGGATCAGGCCGGTTCCTATTGGCTGTTCAGAAATTTAGGTTTAAATTCATTCAAATTCATTTTTATTGGCTTTTATTATTTTGATTTTTTATTAGTTTGTTTTTTAAATATTTTTTTCTGTTGATTTTAGGTGATTATCTCTTTGTAACTCTGTTGTGAAAAGTGCTATATAAATTAAGATTATTACCACATTATTATTATTATTATCATTATTATCATTATTATCATTATTATTATTATTATTATTATCATTATTAGTATCGTTATTATTATTATTATTATCATTATTATTATTATTATTATTATTATTATTATTATCATTATTATTATTATTATTATTATTAAGTAAGTAAGTTGTGTACAAAGGCAGCAGATGTTAGAAGCTGAGTGCCGTCAGTCATCTCTACTCCCTCTGGGCATCACTGGTGCCTCCAACTTCTTTCGCCCTCAACCTCCCCCCCCCCCCCCCCCCCCCCTCCTCGACTCCTTTACCTCCTCATCTCGCTGAACCCATCGTCAGCAGCAGGATTACCCCGGTAAGAAGCTGTCTGTCGACGCCTGTGGCCTGTGGCAGCGAGGTAATGGAGCAGTTAAGAGTGTTTGAGGTGTGTATCTGTCAGGCAGCGCTGGGTGCTGCAGGCTCGCGGCTTCGGGATTAGCGTGACAGAAGGGCGAAGGGGGCTGTGTCCTCATATCTGAGTTGGGTGACCACGTTGTCGGTGGAGACGTACTTGGTCTTCCTCGCCAGCAGAAGTGATATTTCAAACCAGGGCTAGGCAGCAACACACACTATAAAGTTTATTACATGTGTGTGTATAGCAATTGCTCCCCGCCGTGCCTTTGATGGCTCTAATCAGCCCACCAGGGGCCTGACCTCTGCGACCTTAAGGCCCAGCTTTGATCCCTGGTTGTTGCCGGGGGTCTCCCCCAAGACCACTCGGGAATTAGGCTCAGTTAGGCTCGTTCCACAGACGGAGGGTTTCGCTTTGCCAAGATATTTCACGCTTGGCCAGGCTTTACCAGAGCTCATTAGCCACGTAACTCAAGGGAGGAGGGAGAGCATCACGCCGAGATGAAGAATGTGGATAACGATGTTTTTAAGGATGTGCCTGCATAGAGAGTAAAAATAACAAATGTCCAAATTGCGCTCGAGCTTCAGCAGGTGTCAACAGGGATTAGGGTGCACTTCGCTATCATCATCATCTTAGTGGCAAGCTTATACAATTGATATCAACTCTACTGTGGGCTTTGTGTTGTCTATTGAGTAAAAAAGTTCCTGGTATCTAATAAACAGAAGACGTCAACAGTGAGGCTAGCAACAGAAATTATTTCTCACCACTGGCAGGTGAACTTAAATGAACGAGCCCCGCATCAACCGTCTATTCACCAGGTCAGATGAGTCACTTTACAGAACCAACAACACATATGCAGGGTCATTGTATAACAGAAAGTATGTGCAACCTCCTCCCCCGTATTCAGCGGAGGTGTTGCATGACGTTTGAATCGCTGCGATAAACAATTTGACTATTGGTTTAGTCAGAAATGGAGTTTTGTTTAAAAGCTCTGGTTGCATGCACACGGTTCTCTGGAACAGAGTTCACAGCACGATCAAGATCATCTTCAGGATAAACTGTCTATCTGCATCTGCAACATCCTCAGCTGTCCTGCAAGTTACCAGTGAATCCCAGGTATCTTCTCAAGATCAGGATAAGACCTGACCTTGGGTGTTCCCACTGAGCATTAGACATCTTTTCAACGTTGTGCTCTCATATTGATCTTTTTGCTGTTGTATCGCCCAGTTTTAGAGCAGTAAATATATTAGAACATATTTGAACAATGCACAAACAGCTGTAAATATCAAAAACATGCACCAGCGAAGCCCATATGTACCCATAAGGTATTGCTTTACTTTTCATAGATGTCTATTAAACTTCAATATCTAACCCTATGTGGCCTAACTTAAGCTTAGACACTATAAACCATTTAGTCGTTTAAACGGCTAATCAGGGTAAAATTGCTCAGTGGGTTGTCAACGAGAATTCATGTTGACATCAGCTCAAATAATAACAGGATGCTGATGTGCTCTCGCCATAGCCATGGAGAAAACAGTCCAGGCAATTAGACAATCAAGTCTTGCTTTGTAAATATCCCAATCACTAGGCGCATCATGATATGAAGCCAAGGCCTGCTCCTGGTTTCACATGATAATCTGTGAATCCGGTTCACTTGGTTTTCACTTGGTTATCACCCCACGTTGGCACTTAACACCATAACCTTCCCTCTCCGTTCTCCTCCTCCGTTCAGCCTTTTGTCCCTGACTTGCTTTTTTTCAGCTAAACGTTTCATTTCAGGTTCAGAGGATAACAAGCAGAGGGGTTTAAATGGTGTGATTCTGAGAAACACGGCTCACTTTGGTTCCTATGGAGAGAATTTCAGTCCTACGCCCTTTTATTAAAGATATTTTTTTACATAATTGTGGGAACAATATGTTTATTAAAACCCACTTAATATGATAAGTGAGGATGATGCTGACAAATAGACAACTAGCTACCAGACCATCCATCCTCTGATGTCTGAAAAGAGAGCAAAACTTGATTTTTTTTCCAAACAGTTCCTCTTCAGGATGCAGCTGAAGAGGATGCAGTCAAATGTGGGATTTCTACCGTCGCTACATCTATAGCCGTTAGTGGTGTCGAGAGGTGGAGGGGCTCAAGCTCCTCCACTTAGCCACCAGTCTTCCACTGCAAACCGTCACATCATCAGTTGTCTTTCATTTCCCTCCACTCCTAAAACAACACAAATCACTCAGGTGAGGCGAGACGTTGGCTTGCTGCCGCATTCCTCGGGGGAGTCGCTTTTTGAAAAGTGACCGTTTTGATTCTGGTGACATTGCTCCCATCTACAAAAGGACATTAGACTTTTTTTTTCTGGTCACTAAATGCCTCGTTAAGAATAACAAACAAGCTGCCAAGATAAATCACGGCATGTTTTTCACCGCCAGGTCTATTTCATCATGCTGCTGTCATCCTTGCTATGTGGTGTCCGAGGCAGATAAATGGCCGGGAAAAGTCTGTCTGTCTGTCGGCCTCCTTCACAATACAGATAGCCACTTTGCGTCCTCCCGCCTGTACTCTTTGGCAAGTGAGCATGAAAGGGAAATTTACATTGATTTCTCCGGATGTCTGCATCGCGACGAGAAGAAAGTTGATACGAGGTGTTTGACTAGCGAGATAAAAGGCGCGGGGCCAGGCCGCAGACGGCAGCGGCCTCGAGAACATAACAGGACTGAATGGGAGCAGCGTGTTGAGACAGGATACACTCAGCTAAACAAATACAAGCGGCGCGTTGATAAATGTATCACAATGCCACAATCGCTTCCACTCACTCGGCGGGAAAATACAACCTCGACCCCTTTTTACAATCTTTAAATTCCAACTTACAACGATGTCACATTCTTGCACAGCAAAGTCATCGGTGTTCATTTAGGTCCACACCCAGTTAACACTCTTGATGGTTTTTGAGCAGCCACTCTTGAGCCATTTCAGCTCTGTGAGTGAACTAACAACCCTCCAATCGACACTGTCAACTCTAAGTCACTGTGACCGAAAAAGCAACACTTATTAACACTGGAAAACTTGCTGTGTAAGAGGAAAAACTTGTACACACTCGTCCATTGGACAGCTAGTGACCCACTGAGCGCCATGTTAATGGTTTATAGCAGCTTAGCTAAATTCAGCTTCATGGGGTTTAAAAGTGACGTCTACGAAGATAAAAGTATATTGTACATGTGGACATATATATGGCACATATTCTTTTTATTCTATTGTTATTATTATTATTTTCTTATTTCTTCTATGTTTTCATATATTTGAGTGTGAATTTCTCTATTTTATATTGTATTCTTGACCTTTGCCTTTACAGTACTTGCTTTTATTCTTGTTTGGTTTTTATTCTTCACTCGCTATGTTTATTGTTTATTGTTTATTGTTTATTGTTATGCACCAAACACCAAGACAAATTCCTTGTATTTGAAAACATATTTGGCAATAAACCTGTTTCTGATTCTGATTCTCTCATATTTACAGCATTTACAGGCCCTGCAGTGGGGAAGTTCAGTTCTCAAAATTGTGGTGAGTTTTGAATTGACTTCTTTGGACCTAAATAAAAATGAGGATATTGTGCATGCTGTGCCAACATACTGTATGATCTTCCAGATAGACGCAAAATAAATCAACTCCAGTCAGAACACAGTGAGGATGTTATCAATACATTTACAAGATTTGGATTTGGTCGATACGATCACGCTCGTCACAGTCGTCAAGCTACAGTAGAAATATTTGGCATGCCAATTTCCTGTTGTGAACAAAAGTATGCTTCCAGATCCATTTCCAGTCTGATTAGAGGTATGGTGACCACTGAGGGGAGGTCTTGGCTCATTCCTCTCCTCCTAGTTCATGGTGGTCTCCTCCTTGCCACCCAGTTTTCCATGTCTGTGCAGGGCGAGGGTGTGATGACCTGTGGGGTCTGAAAGCTGGATGTTGGGGGGGGGGGGGGTCAGCGGAAACCACGCAGGCCTCGGTCTGCTCTGGAGAGACAATGGCAATTATACAACCCTGGTAGGAGAGGATAGTGTGGATAGTGTCCAGCGGGGAAGCACAGAGGGAAAAGGAGAGAGGAATAGACTGAAAAGGGGGTTTAGTGGGTCACACAGAGATGACACTCCCTGGAGGAAAACAGTGGCTTATCCTACCGATGTTTTCCTGTGAGTTAGTTGTGAAGCCTTGGTCACTGAATGAGGTCTAGCAGCAACGCAGTTAAAATTCTAGGACAAAGTCGAGGACAAAGTCAGAGAAATTAGATCAGCATCCTAATACCAGCAGGGTAGACAGTCTGGTGTAATGTGGCACAGAGCCGTGTAATTCACAACCGGCTAGACGAGTTTGTTTGCTTTTTTTTCTTTATGAGAGGCGGAACGACGCCACGCCGTTGGGTGAGGCGAAACGATTTGATCACACATTGAACATTTTAAATGGCTGGGTTTGGGCCATGTTTGAAATAGGCAAAATAGGCTTCCAGTGACACGGTAAACACAAACTGGCAGATAGACATGGCTTAACACGACAAACCTTGACAGGGTTTTTAAATTGTTTTTTTTCGTGGACGTCTCATCGAGAGTCAAATACGATAAGGGTGCTGGTCATCGGCTGAGCTGCACCTCCAGTTGATTTGTTCCTGTCATACACCAAAGCACAGCGACTGAAAGGAAGACAAAGAGCAGTGCTGGGTGTTATCACTAAATAAACTGTCTGCTCTACGCTCAGTTACTCAAACTGGACAAACGCAATGAAATCTGTAACATTTCTTCTCCAGGATGTATATTTCTTCCTTTCTTATATATTTGATATTTTCTTTTTTTATGTTGTGTAATTTTACAGTACACTGCAGTATGTAATTGAAAACCTCATACGTGATATGAAGTACACTGTATCTGTGTGTACGGTGTTATGCTGCACGTACAGGAACAAGTTAAATATTATGGAACACGCTGCTCAGTGTTTACCAGAAACAATTTCATTTCCAAATGATCATCAAAGGGAGCGATGTTTTGGTACAATAAGTTATGTCAGACAATTATGGCAGTGCCCTTCCAGTGTTTTACTACAGCACCCAAACACGGGTAATATATCTCTATCTGTGTACATTCACTCCAGACCAAAACATAAACTTCCACAGCGATAGCCTTATCCACGCTCAGTGACATGTCAGAGAGGCACAGATGAGGCATCAGCTGGGGTCACAGGTGTGCAGGCCAGCTTGCCAGCTTGCCAGCTTGCAGGTGGTGCAGCAGCTAGCAGCTGTGGCACCACCAGTTGTCGTACGGTGAGGTTGCCAGCTGGTTCAGTAGAGACAAAGATCCTCTATCACAGAGTGTCGTAGTCCTATAAATATCCCCACAAAACTCGATACGTGGCCTCTAAGCCTCCTTTATTTATTTTTTTCAAAAGGCAACGGTGGCACAATTGCTGCCCTCATGTGTCCCAGTGCTTGCCCACCATATTTCTCTGGGGCTTGTGAAGGTTGGACGAATGGAGGCCATTAAAAGTGGGAGAGGATAAGGATGACCCTGTTGTTCCCAAGCCCCCCCTCCCCTCTGCTCTGAGGAGTGTCCGCACAGGGAAGGTCGTTACGGTCTGAATGGCGTCCCGAATAGCCCTCATAAAGGCATGATGGGTTCAGGGGCCCTGGGGATCAGGTAGTGTGTCAGGGGCCAACAGACTGCACATGAAAGCATGGCGGGAGAGGAGGGTGCTTTGTGTACGGCACCTTCCTCCTTCTGTTCCTCCAGTCAGACGCAGAAAGAAACAGGCGATTTTCTGGTCAATTTCACAGCCAAAACCTAAAGTGATCGTAGGGGGAAGATTTACAACCAGACACCCCCCCCGCCTTGGTTCATCTGGACTTTGTTTCTGAAAGAATGATTTGGTTGTATAAATAGAAAACACATTAAGAAATACTAATAGTCTAAACAGTGATGTATAGGTGATAAACCTCCAAAAATCAATGATACTTTCAGAAGAAATATGAATTCATGCTTTTTTACCCTATCCTATATATATAACTTACATCAGCTTGATGCTACTTACGATGATGTATACTGAGAAGTTTTGGCCCTAAGGATTCATACCAGGTCTAAAGGAGGGTAAACTGGGTTTAGGTGTGTTTACCCTCCACGACCTCTTTGGCTTTACCTGCCCACAACATTAGACATCAAAGTATAGTTGTATTAATTTGAGTCTTAATGTGTTACATCTGGTTTTGAGAAGGAACTTACTATCTGTAATGGTTTTATAATGGAGACCAGGTTAGGGCTGAGGGATCTGGCCTCCCACATGAAGCTGAAGTTTCTTATTTCCAAAAGTACAGGGCCAGCAGCAGCAGTAGTAATAGTAGTAGTGATAGTAATAGTAGTAGTGATAGTAATAGTAGTAGTAGTAGTAGTAGTAGTAGCAGTAGTAGTAGCAGTAGCAGTAGTAGTAGTAGTAGTAGCAGTAGTAGTAGCAGCAGCAGTAGTAGTAGTAGTAGTAGTAGTAGTAGTACTAGTAGTAGTAATAGTAGTAATAGTAGTAGTAATAGTAGTAGTAGTAGTAGTACTAGTAGCAGATCTACTGCACAGTCACAAGATTTTGTACGTCAGAAGTGATGTTGCTATTCTGGGTTGAGCTGATCCTCCACCATGTTTGGGTTAGGAGTGACAGTCAGGTGGTCACATGACTCCCTCAGTGCTGATGGAGCTGGAGTTTGTTTGGGGACGCCTCCCACAACACGCTGCAGGTGCACACTATCTTGTCTAGGTTCAGGGAGATAGCGCCGCAGCAGTGAAGGAGAGAGTACGATGTGGCAAAGTGACACAATCAGAGCCAAAGAAAGCTGAGTTGGACCTGATAGAGTGAACGTATAAACATCTCTCAGTTCGTGCTTGTCGGTCGACTTGTCTGTGTCCCGGTCCGTCTGTGTCCCGATCCGTCTGTGTCCCGGTCCGTCTGTGTCCCGGTCCGTCTGTGTCCTGATCCGTCTGTCTGTGAGGGTGAAATGCAGTTTGAAGGGGAAATTTGGAGGTCGAGGCTGAGGCTGACACCTGGCTTGGAAAATGAGATATAGTCTTGAAAAAATATGGCTGGAATGTGTTACATCTTATTTGTAAAAAATAAAAATAGATAGATAGAGAGGTGGTCAGGGGGTCGAGGGGTCGGGGGGTCGGGGGGTCGGGGGTCGGGGGTCGGGGGTCGGGGGTCGGGGTATAGAACCAACCAACTTTCATAACAAAAGGAAATTGCAGTAATCATCCATCACGGTAATCATCCATACTATCAGCAGTGAATCGACCCCTTGGTCTTGCAGGTACGTTTCAAGGATGTTGGCCAGACTACGGACATCATCAACAGTATGAATGGTTGTTCACTAAAGCTTAATGGGTTAAAGGTCGGGGCTCATATCTCGTATGTAGCTCAGGTTTGCTGTACGTCCCCTTGAGGATTACTTACGTTACACAATAACAAGGTGAAGTGACTCAAGGGGGAATCCTGGAGATGTTGTTTGAAAGTTAATTCCCAGAAATAAGTTGCGGCGTCATTGGGTGCTACCCAAAAGGTTAAAACTATGAAGTCATGAAGTCTCCATAGCATTAGTTTTCCTGTGTGTGTGTGTGTGTGTGTGTGTGTGTGTGTGTGTGCGTGCATGAGTTTGGATTAGCCATTCCTTACTGGATTAAAGAATCTGCTACTCACAAACATCCAGGTTCATCCAGAGGCTGGAAGTCTGATCCACGACTAGTGCTTAAAGGGGAATTTTGGTATTTTTAAACCTGGGCTCTATTTGTACAAATTCGTCATTTATACCGCAAAAAAAGTTTTGGAATTGCTCCGCCTCAGTCGGCAGTCACCAAACGGGCTGCTACGGCTGCAACGTAATCCGCAGGGGCAAGTGACGCCGATCAAAGTACGTCCACTAAAAGTGCTTGTTTTTGCCACTGAAGTGTCTGACAACATTACGGAAAGGATCCCTACAGAGATAGACCTTTTTTTAACCAGAAACCTTTGTTTAACCTCTTCATGCAACAACTCACCTCATCTTTTTCAAATTTCAGAGCGAGACTTCTGTTTCTGGTTAAACAAAGGTCTATCTCTGTAGCGATCCTTTCCGTAATGTTGTCAGACACTTCCAATAACAATCTGAGCCTGTCAGTGGCAAAAACAAGCACTTTTAGTGGACGTACTTTGATCGTCGCACTTGCCCCAACAAATTACGTTGCAGCCATAGCAGCCCGTTTCGCGACTGCCGACTGAGGCGATCTACCGGAGCAATTCCAAAACTTTTTGTACCTATTTTGCGGTATAAATGACAAATTTGTACAAATAGGGCCCAGGTTTAAAAATACCGGAATTCCCCTTTAACTACAGGACACTGCAGTACAGAAAGTGTGTGTGTGTGCCTTTATGTGTGTGTATGTGTACATATCCCTGTGAAATCATGTACTTGTATGCATGTGTGTGATCAGTGACACGCAGGGTCATCAGGCCTCCAGCGAGCAACTGTACGCTGCTTGTCTTTTTGTTGTAGCACTTAAAGAAAAGATGAATGTATTGTTAATAGTGAGATCTTTTATTGAACCCAACAGAGAAACTCTGCTTTTTGCTTACCCCCCCCCCATACCACAAAGATATCAGGGTGCAGGGTCGGCTACAGGTGAGCAGCCCTGGAGCTGGTAAGGGTTGTGCATGAGCCACGGCCTTGTCAATAAGGGTTCACCTAACGCCGCCCCGGCTCCTTCCTGTGAGCGAACATTGCAGAGACCTGTCGGCGTGCACAGCGCCTCACTTCAAAGCGGTCGGCTGTCCACATCAAGGTTTGCGTCCACGCTGTGCCAGTGCCTACATGTCAACAGTCTGCTCATTCCTGCGAGATCCCGTATTTTTAGAACCCATTCTAGAGTAGATCCCGTATTGTTGCAGTTCCCGTATTTCCCAGCCTCGGGAAGGGATTAAATGTTCGACCTTCCACTGAACTACTTCGATCCAAGTTAGTATGTCAGAGAAATGATGCTCTTTTAGCTTGTAACCAGGCTGAAGTCTGCACGCGCCAGTCCTCTTATTCTATTAGCTCTGCTCTAGCTACTAAACAAACCTGTGACAATATAACGCTTTGGCACAATAGCGTTCCCTGTTGCAACAAAGACTTGGAAAAATGCCTGAATTTATCAGGTATTTGTCACTGATAAATTATCAGTGACAAATACGTCTTTAACACCACATTAACTACAGGCATAAGCACATCAACATCCTGTGTAATCTGATTGTTTTACACTATCAGTCAAATATTCCTTGATGTATGATTTAAGGATATTCTCGATTACAATGGTTTATTTTGGCAACATCAACAAAAATGTGTAAAAAATACAAAAAAATAATTTAGAAAGCTATCGGTGTCCAGTGGAATCAAAGAGGGCAGCGGCGTTTGTTATCGTCTGTCTTGTGACTGATGTCGGATCCAACCAACAAATTGTTTCTCTGACAATGGAAGGGCATGTTGAATTCCAGACCCCGACGTGAACAATCATCTTGGCATGACCACAGACAATGAAAGGCTGTGCTGATGAGGATGATGATGGAGTATAAAAAGACCTGACACAATGAGTCTAACCCAGAAGTTTATCACTTGGCAGCCGTCCTGTCAAAACAATAACCCGGGAGTTCTTGGTATTGCTGTCCCGGCCCAGGTCGGCTGTCGCTGGCTGACATGATGGAGGAGGCTCTGTGTGCCCAATCCATGACCTATTAACAGATTGGGTCATGCATGTTGTTGGTCAGTGTGGAGGTGTAGTTCATACAAGGATGCTTCTGTGTTCTACCTTAAATTCATTTGTCAATATTTGACAAAGATGATTCAATCCACAAATCATTTTGAATGCAAAGGTCTTATGATGGCTCATAACGTTGATAGTAACCCATACTATGCTTTTCTCTCATACCAGATATTAAATTATAAATGTATTTTCTTTTATTATATTGGTTAAAACAAAGCATATAACATTTATCCCACCCAAACCAACTGTAGTCTAAAGATGGAGGTGCGGATTTCACATTTTTCTGCATTAAAAATGTGACGCAGTGGTGTAACAGAGTGGTGTAAATGACTGATGTGTTGTGACGCCGAGAGAGTCTGAGCAACACAAAAGGTTGAACCTATCAATATCAGAATGAATGATCATGTAATAACACAGGCAGAGAGAGAAACAGGAGAGACAGCGAAGGAGAGAGAGAGAGAGACTGAAAGACTAAGAGTTTAATCTCCACCTGCCTAGCAATGTAAGCAAACACGGTGACGAAGCAGCGCAGAGCAAACAGCAAACACAGGAAGCTCTCACCACCGAGTGTTGCCATGCCCGGTGAATGAGTGACACACACTTATTTTTTATTTAACTTTGGAGTTGCTTTTGGAAACCTGATGCAGCTCGATATCTATTTGCTTGAAATGTTGGTTTAGTGTAATAATGGCTTAGATAGTGAAATGTTTATTCTAGCGCCAATATCTCAACACTCATTACTGACAAATATTGTAATAAGGAAAATATATAGGTCAGGATCTTCAAGCAAGGAAAGTCCTGTCAGTAGTACAATGCTGTTGCAGTGGAAAACATTTATTACCCTCGTACCACTTTCACTAAAATTAGCTGTCCAGGGAAACATATTTCATCCCTGTTTTTGGCACCGGGTCTGACACTGGCTGTGTTTATGGTGTGATCTCCCAAGTCCAAGAATATGTCTACCTGCAGCTAATTCCTCTGTTTGGAGCATTTGCTGAGAAAAAAAAAAGGCCCCTGGGCTTTTCCCTGTCAGACGCCGATGAACCGGAGAGTGAGGTGAATTATTCCATCTGGAGCGCTCCAAGTCCAACACACGTTAACCGCTGAGACACAAATCCAAATAATTACTTTCAGTGTCAAGTAGTGCTGTTGCAATGCATTTGTTATCTGTGTGCATTGAATGTATATATACATGTATTTATCATGTTCCAACACATTTTGTCATAAATTCCTGGAAACATGGCGAGCAATTCCAAGCATTCTGAACATTCCCTTCAGATGTGGATATGAGCACCGGGTGACATGGTACTTACTCTGGTTGGTTTTAAGCTACAGTAAAAGTAAATAAAGTTATGTGGACACATGAGCGCAACCGCAGACGCGACTCACAGTCTCACATTCATGTCTGTCAGCAGAGAATTATTTTTTATTTATTTTTTATATTTTTTTTTATATTTAGGGGATATTCCCATAATGCTTTGGAGTATTTGTGGTGTTACTGACTGAGACGACTGCCGGCAGAGAGTCGCTGCGCTGGGTGGTGCTGCGAACAGGATTAGGCAGACAGAGTGCTGAGAGATTCCTGCACAGATTCCCATAATCAACTCTCTGAGAAGTGTGTCATCCCTCTGGCCCAGGTGCGAGGACAAATCAAATTCACCCAGAGAGAGACGAGTCGCTTCAGGCTGGAGTTGCTCCCATTCTGAAGAGCAGGGGGAGATGGAGGGGGTGGCCTACACCGAGATTAGATGACCAACATCACCCCACCCCTTTTCCACCCCCCAGTGAACCTCCCTAACCTTTGCATGCACGTCACTCTTGGTGCACACTTGTCCAGATGACTCCCCGGGTTACCTGTCCAGCCAAGTCCAGTAGAGTCAGTCAGGTTATGAATCCCCTCCAGCCGAGCCGCTGCAGCGTTTCGTGAGATGCGTTGGCACGGCTGCGACCGTGAGTTGGAAAACAGGGTGTGTGGAGGTAGCACAGGGCGTTGGTCAGACGTCAGAGGCCGAGGCCGAGGCCAGTCCGCCCCTCCCAGACGTTCCTCGCACAGAGTCCCATTGTTCGGCTCCCGAGCTCGAGAATTCCTGTCGAGTCGAGGAGATTCCTCGCTGTGTAATGGGCTATTATGTTAGCACTGGGCCTATTCAATAGACTAATGAGTTACGCCAAAAGCTAATGTCTCAGGGGAGTTCCTTGCATAGAGCCGCATAGCTCAGGAGGGTGAGTGCCATTGTGCTGGGGCTCCGGGCCCGTCTGCATGTTGTTAACCTCTTCAGGGTCCAGGTACAGGGAGGTTTCTCACTTCTGCAGGATTCAACACCTAATGTGGCTGTCACAGAGGGCAGTGTAGTGGTGTGGTGAGGGACAGCGATGGAGTAAAACATGCCTCGTCTCATGCATCATATCGACCATCTTTGCAGAAAAAGGCTTTAAGGGAGCCATAACAAATAAAACATCAACTGTTGCACCATCCATGTCTCACTTTCTTTCATTATGTAACGTGTTATGAACAAATACCTTGCTGTATCGAGCTTCACATCAGTTCCTTGTCGACTTGATAACACACTGTCCCGAGAGATATATAGCACTTATCAGCGGATCTCCTTCCATCCACAGTAAAGGGGCTTCCTGATGGCTTAACAGGCTGCATGTACCTGTACTTGTGGCATTGGTTCAAATCCACCTCACCACCTTTGTCATCTCCACTGTCTCTCCCAGGTTCTTTAGACTGTATGCTATCTACTAGAGACAGTCTTTAAAAAAAACCCTCCCCCCCCAAAAAAAAAAAAAGTCTGTCTGGAAAATATTACACCAGTATTGTTATTGGACTCTATTCATAAGAGGGCACGAGAGTATTCCTTGGAATAAGCCAGAGGCACACAATTTGCCATGGATTTGTTTGCTAAATGGGCTGGTTAGATAAGACTTTTCAACCAATTTGGATTGGATTGTTCTCTGCTGCCAGCTCAAGCAGGACTCTGATGAGTGACAGGAGCAAGGTTGAAACACACCAACGCTTCAACTGAGAACAAACACGTCTTGTATAACATGCATCAAGTGCAAATCTGAGATTTATAGGTGCCAAATCTGACAGTTTGAAGCAAAGCATCCACAGCGCCTTAATCTCTGCTTTGCAAGAGATGCAAAAAAGTGCCTGAGGTGGTAAAACTTACTTTTAAGGATTATCTACTTTGAAGTTAGAGCTGCAACAAACCTGACCCTCTCTCTCCTGGTTTCAAAAACAATGTTTTCTGCAGTAATGCAACGAGGAGCCATCTTCTGCTGTGTACTGCATCAATAGGTTTAATACCTGATAATCATAGATAGTTTAACAATGTCACATTTAAAATGCACTCAACTGATAAGCAGTTCAGATGAAATAAAAAATGGTTCATGCACAGGGGACGAACAAGATCCCCATGCCTGAAGGAATGTACAGCTTTACTGTCTGAAGGTTTAGTATGAATGTCTAAACTGTTATCACGCTCCTCTGGCACCGTCTTAACAAACAATATATGTATAAATAATAATAAAGGAGCCTTGGGAGGAAGGGCAGCACATTGGGAGGGTAATTGTGGCCAAATGAAAGATACTTGCATTAGTGCCATGAGGCTGTGGTGCATTGTGGAAGAAAAACACGGCCCCACAAGGCCCTTGAGGTACGATAACGGGTGATTAAGGGACACCAGCTGGAAGTAATGCCCTTTATGCCAAAAGATCCTCACAGTAGAGCGGAGGTGTGTCTCTAAAGGCCACGCCAGGCGGCTAAGACAATAGTCTAAGGGTGACTCAGGCTTCAGTGGAACCGGCAGGCATGGGAATTATGTCACCTGTCAACAAAAGCTGGAGAGGTTCAGGTTGGAGAGGACCCACTGGCAGACTGTCAACATCCAAAACTCTTAAAAAAGAAAGGAAACATTGTGTGGGACGGTCCTTTGAAATCTAAAACACCTGAGAGGCCGAGAGAAACTTTAAATGCACTTTCAGCTGCTGGAGAAATCGTAGTGTATACATTGGTTTGGCTCAGAGATGAAAGGATGGGGTTAGTGGGTTTTTATTGCTCTTCACCTTGTTGGGTTCCACATCAACACTTTCTAGTCATCCCTCTCTCTCTCTCTCTCTCTCTCTCACTCTCTCTCTCTTTCTCATTCGGTCTACTTCAAACTCTCTCTCTCTCTGTGAACTTAAAAGGCGTTTTTACGTTTGTGATTTATGAAAGTCATTATTCTCAGATGACTTGTCTGTGATGTTCCAATGTGCTGACAGTGGGAGTGAAGATTGGGGCTTTTTAATGTTGATTATTCCTGGTGCTGTGGTTTCCCTATTACTCTGTTCCAAGATAATTAATTTGGTAAATCATTTCATTTCTAACGTGAGTGCCCTATTTCAATCTTATCCATTGAATGTGTATAAAATATTGCATATGAGACAATAAGAAGGGGTTCATTAAGACCGTTTTAAATAGGTGTGTGACAATTTATTTCTCAAACATTTGCCAGAATTTGGCATTTTAGTGACAACACATTTCATAGAAATGACAAAGCAAAATATGACATGATGGACCAATATGGCCAGTAGAGTACAATGTGTAACATGAATAAATAAAACAAAGCACTTGTACTACAATGTACATCAAATATTTAGCGAAAAGTTAAATTATGATACAACATGAAGATGAATCTGTCATAACAGATGTAACCAACATCAGCAAGAAATATTCCCAAGACCTACTGCATGGTTACAGTGAACTGTGTCCTGACATGGAGTAGCCTGTTGTAAATGCAGTGACTGGTTTCAGTCAGTGACAAAACAGCTCATGTACAGCAACACAATCACTGTACTGGCATACGGATCTCCTAATGTAACCCGTGAGAGAATGATGGTATTTTGAACTGCCTCATCCATGTATGGCAGTGATTCATGTTCTGAAATAGAGGATTGCATATTATTACTCAGTTCTCCCAGTGAAGTCCATCTGATGGCCCCTGAGTTCAAAGGAGTGACTCAGTATAGTGGTTGACCAGAGAGCCATTGACACCTGAGATGATCACTGAATGTCCTTGGTTTAGTAAGTCAGGGTCGAGTCCTCTATTCAGCTTATCTCTCCTCAACTCCCTGTTTTGCCTCTGACCTTGTTCATCTCTTTGACGGAGTGCAACCAAGTCCAGTCGTAAATGCACTATGCACTACTGCAGACACTTCATAACACCACAGACACTCGGCCGACATGGAGTAAGTTTGTGTGGGCTTATGTGGGCTATCCAATGCCTCTCTGAGGGACCGCATGGCTCCCTAATGGCAGATGGTTGGAGAGAAGATTCCCTGGTTGTGAAATCCCCTTCCTCTATGTCTGACAAGACTTGGAGGTTATCTGTCTTGTCTAGGAGGCTGTGCTCTCACCCTCCCAGGCTCTTGCCCTGTGGTGCTGTCTCATCCTCCACTTCTCTAGCAGCAGGCGTGTTTTCAGCGCAGCCCTGAGTGCAAGAGGCGACACCACTTTCTTGTAGCTGTTCTTCATCCTGTAGGCAAAGACAGAAGTGAGACCAGTCAGCATTTAAACATCCAAATCATCAGTCTCTCGGGTTATGTAAAAGGTAAGCTTAGCTGGGTGGATTTGAGCTGTCAATCACTCACACTCCAAACCACATGCTAAGTGCTAAGTGTCATGCACAACACAGTTTTTAGTGGCTACAGCAGATTGCAGTTTGTGTTTCCATTTATGAATGTGTCAAAAAAAAGGTCAGATGCATGGCGCCGCAAATTGTGCCTGCATTTCATTTTGGAACATGATGGTACATGAGTGGAGTTGTACCACAGACGGGCTCTATTACCCACATCAATTTGGCAGTTTAGTGAGGTAAAGTGATACAATTAACTTTGGGGAAATTCCATAAAAAGACAGGTTTACCCTGTCTCAGAAAAAGAATAATACCTTTTCATCATAATACATTGGAATTCGTTGCTTGAGGGGAGGTAATCTCGAATGATTTGCCTCTGAGATACCAAATCAACACGTGCCATCTGAATTTATCCCGTAAACACACCGGCTTTTCGCACAGAGAAATTATGCGCCCTGAGTTATTTTGTCCCACAAAAGACCTCTGTGTTGTGTGAGGTTATAATTATCGTGTCCATTTATTTTGCAAATAGACTTGTGGTATTCGCCCTCGTCAGTCTGAGCGGGTTGTCTTACCTTTTAATCCTGCCCGCCTTGGCTGCCAGCTTGTGTTTGCGCTGCGTCTCAGCACAACCATCGCCCTCGGCAGAGAGGATCACCTTGTCTGGCGATGTCTTCTGTCTGCGAGAAAAAGTGCACAAGACACGATGAGAACGGAGTCAAATGTCGATTTTTTTTTTTGTCCTGTGGTTTCGAAACAGTTAGGGACATTTAAGAAACAAAACTTGTTTCCACATGTGATGGAAACAGAGTCAAAAGAGAGCACGATGAGATGGATTCGGCGATATCTAATATCACCGACTATTTGTATACAATAGATGCTAGGTTATACGAGGCTCGTTGCTATTGCCTGGTGGAATAGGCGTTTCTCTGGGTGTAAATAAGATCACCTATGTGTTCGTTGGACGAGTTGGAACTGTGACAAAATGCAATATTACATAAGTTGTACCTGAGGCGGTTTTCCAGCTGGCAGAAGTCTGTGCATGTTTTGTCATTTTCACGGAGGCACTTGCAGCGAGGTCCTGCGTTGGTTGCCATGGAGTCCGCGACCGCGCGCCTTGTCCTCGGAGCGTTCCCGAGTCCGTAGGAGACCACGCGCCTGGAGGAGACAGTTACAGTTTGAGTCAGAAACTATCAACAACAACGTTTTGATACAATAAGAGTCGTCAATCAAAAAGTGACTTATAACTTTTTTTTAAATAACAAAATTGGTAACTGATAACCAAACAGCGTTATGTCCAATTTCCTGGTAATCTTTTCGCTTGATAAAAGCAAAGTAGATACTTCCATCCGGAGAAAGTAAACATATCATGAAAGCTTGTTTATTTTATTCTGATGAAAACTAACCGGGGGATAACGTTTTTGGACAATTCAACCTCCTTCTAATATTTAGAGCGGGCAATAACAAAAGCAAAGGCTTTCAGATTGTTAACTGTAATTCTGTCACTGAAAATGAAATAGTAATTCGGTACATTATTCAACTTTACTGTAACTAGTCCTTACTCGGGAAAGCAGCAGCACTGGTTATAAGCAGTAAAGGAGACTTACTCCGGGGTGTTGACCCAGATGATATCCAGGTGACAGAAGTACACACACTCCTTGTCCAGGAAAGTGGCGCAGGAGCATCGCTTGATCCTCACATGGTGCCCTGGGGTGGCAGTGGAGGCAGTGGGTGTCTCGCCAGCTGGAGCTGTTAGGACTGTAATTTAAAAACATTGTCAAAATATAGCCTAGCTTTTAAAAATATATATTGCATTAAAGTAGGTATGAATTGATGTGGCGATCGTCTAAAGGTATGAGGAAGAGTGCGTCCTATAATTAGCAGCATAGCTAAGAGTGATATTTTAAGTTATTACGAAAGTTGGTTAATGCTTAGATCAAATAACTCCAAACAGCTGAAAAGTCAGGTTGTGTGAAACACCTTGCCAGAACTTACCTGTGTGCAAAATCCCAGAGTACATCACTGATAACATGGAAAACAAAATGCGTAAATCCATCTTTTTTAGATTTAAAATTTCCTGGCTCCTCTAAAACGAAATCTTGTTCATGAAAAAAGGAATAATCCAGTGGGAAAACTCTCAGAAACGATGCTTGAGCGTCCTTAGAGGTGCAAGCAGGAGCGCAGAGGCATCACTCGGGAGTCTCTCTGACAGTGTGGCCCCACATAGGCAACCCTTTGACTTTATACAAGTGCTTCCCACCTCCCCTCCTCCTCTGCGGTCCCGTGTTGAACAGTTTTGTCCCTTGGCTTATCCCCAGACAATGCTGTTTGTTAATACTCGCTGATAAGCAACGTGCAGGCCAAGATAAGGACTTTGAAATTCCTTGGTTCCGAGTGAGGGATGGAGGAGACGCCGGGTGACGGTGACCTGTGCCAAACTCTTATTGGACTCTCTGGACAAGGAGTTGCACTTGTCAAACAGCAGATGGCAGTCAAGCGACAACTTTACCAATTTATTCTCCAGTTTCTTGGTGGATAGTTCATAAAAAATACTGCTGGGGCATTTTGAACTGGCGGAATTCATTTGATGAAGTTACATTTATGGTACGGTAGTTATGAACACAGTAAAATTGTCAGTGGTAATGTAATTCTGAGAGTGTAAAATTACCATTACTATTAAAAATACCACTGTAAGTCTACAACCCAGAGTTAATTTAACACTTGATAATTTTCAACACCCTTCCCAGAGCCATATCAGCTCTATGAATGAGCAAAAACTCTCCAATCAACACTGTCAACTCCAAATAATTATAGCTTTTAAAAAAACAAAAACAACTTATTCATATTAAATTTGCTGCGTGTTCAATCAGATTTTGAAAATCATTGATGATGCCAAATTGTGTCTGCAATCAGCCTGAAAGTCATGCTTTGCAGTGCAAAGCAAATTGTCCACTGTTCATTAAGTGTTGATTCTTCAGTGACTATTATTTTGAGTGTGTTGATTGGAGTATAGTATGTCCACTCATAGAGCTGATATTACTTTGGGACGGCTGTTCAAAACCATCAAAAGTGTTAAATTCTCTTCTTCTATACTTCATCAGAAAATATGGTGTTCCACAAGGGTCCATCCTAGTCTCTCTGTTATTCTCCATTTATTTGCTTCTGCTTGGAGACATCATCTGTAAATATAATAATAATTTTTATTGTTATGCAGATGACAGATATACTGTATGTACCCATAAAATCAGGAGCTATCTGCACAGTGTGGACTTTTTAACACTGATGATTTTGCTGTGAAGTCTCATATAGGCCTATTTGAGCTTAGACTTGAGAGACTGTACAGGTCAGTACAGGTCAGTACTTCAGATTGCCCAGTAGTGGGGATGTTGCAGTTTGCATGAAATTGTATGAATTTAATTAGGAAACTTCAGAGTGTAACGCACTCTCATCCTCTAACTATATCCTCTGAACCCTATAGGGTTATAGGGTTCAAACCTAAATTGAACACTACACCCAGTATTACATAACAAGTACAAACATCTTTATCTCTAAGCATGGTCACTCTTTCTTGCTGTGTTTAAAACATTTAAATGCCTACAGTTAATTGACGAGCATTTGAGCAAGTGTCTTATTTATAGATCAATCAACTCTGCCTGAATGATCAATGTATATTTCAGTAGTGATATGTATAGTCTACTGTCTATTGTCTTGACTGTCTATTTTCTGGCATTGTCCCCTTGTGTGCCAGTACTACTGTGTTGCTGCGATAGCTGTCGTTATGCCTCTCAACACAATTTCACCAAGACAAATTCACGTACAGTATTGTATACAGTATTGTATTGAATAAAGTGATTCTGATGACTTGAAGTCCAAACAGGTTCCCGTTAATCTAATTATTTCCTTAATAAAGGCCTCTTCCTTCACCACCAGTTGTAATAGGTTGTGGAAAGCTAAATGGACATCATGTATTCAGAGACGCTGTGCTGTAATCAATGGTGGAAAATTCACTTGTGTGTGTGTGTGTTTGTGTGTGCGCACGCATATGTATGCACGTTTGAAGTGGAAAAATCTTAGGTAAAGCATCCCGGCACAGTTCTGAGGTCGCTAATCAGAGGCTGGTGTTAAGACTTTCCACTGGCCAGGGGAACAGCTTGTGCTACTGGCAGGAGGAGCTTATTTTGCCTCTCTTCAATCAGCACACCAATAGTGCAGCATTAGAACCAGTTTCTTCTTCATGAAGGAGTTTTGATTTGACACCTGAGATGAGGGCTGGCTGCATTAAGAGACCATACAGCTGTTGTGGTGTTGTGTTGAGCATGGTCTCACGCAAGAAAATATTTGGTAGAAAGGCTGTTTTTGCTCTGAACTCACCATGTGTCTCAGTGTTGTTGATTTAGTGGGTTCTTCATTTCATCAACCTGCCCTGTCTACTCACTGCCTGTACAGAAAATATCCCCTGAGCCTCAGCAGTGGCAGTTAGTGACCTCTAGGTGTCTCTGTTAGTTCACCATAGCCTCCTCTACAGGTTTTCAGCCCTGATGGGGGAAGATGCCACTGTACTGTAGATGGATGAGTCACCCTCTGAATGGTTGGATTGAGGAGGTTTTCACTGTAAGCCTCTTGAGATGAGAGCGAAGTTCCCTCATTTAGATGAGAGCTACGTTTCCCTTATTGAAGGCAGATTGATATGTTTGGTCCTGGTCCTCGAAGAGCTCTCTATCGTGACTCTTCCATTAATTGTAAACTAAAGCAATGGACAAATAAAATTTGGTCAAGTGCCACTACTGGTGTGATTGACAAATTGTGATTTTAATGAAGTGTATTATTGTGATGCTGAGAGGATCATACCCTTCCCCTGAGGATTTGCGTGAATAAAAAGGGTCTTTGCTGTACAGTCAGTGTCTATGTGGGAAGCTGAGCAAGATGTTTTGTTTTTTTAAATTTGCATTCTGATGTAAAGACAAATATGAGGTAAATGCACAGACTATCAGCTATTCAGATTCAGACTATATTTGTTACCTATTAAATCATACCAGTGATACTACAATCGGTGCTCCCCCTAAATAATATTCACATTGAAGTCCATAGGAAATAGCCCTAGGCATAGTGGTGGGAGATGAGCTGGTTTTGACTGGCATACCATCTCAGGCTCTAGTGTTTGAGACAATCAAACCAGTCAGCCATTTAGTAGGCTAACATATTTCAAGAAAGAGTCTATCCCACAGCTGAAATCCCGATGAGATTCGCTGTTATGCAAGAAGCTTCATTTTGGGATTGGCAGAGCATCTCGGAGGGGAATGTCAAGAATCCAGTGGTGTAGATGGGTCAGACCTCATGCAGTTACTGTATATAAATAGGTGGTCCAACATTAACTTTAAATACCTCCGATGTACTTGAGGGTCATTTGAAGAGTTCTATTCCAAAATGGTACATGTTAATTTGGGGGGGAAAACGTCTGTTAGAAGTTACTTTGTCGGCCTAGAGTTTAGGTTGGGTTAGGTTGAGTTTAGAAGGTGTCATAATTGTATTGCTATCAATCACATTGTCAGAGAGTGTCATACATTTCAAATCTCATTTGAGAATGAAAATCTTAATTTGTCTAAATTCTAACTCAGATGGAATTGGTGGGAGTGGCTTCAGCAATTCTTATATGTTTTGATATGGAAAAATATGTCAAATGGTAACTTCAATGTCAAATATCATCAATAGCTGACAGACTGTACTTATATTAAATGAGTTGATCAGGAAACGTGAATTTCATGAGGACACAAACAATTAATTTCACATGACTGCTTGACTTTTGCCACTGACTGCACTTACAGTAGATGAATTTATTAGGTTCAGTGTGATATATTACTGTTACAATTGATAATATATATATATATTATTATTCTTTTGTATTTTTTTTGTCTGGACCTGAGCCCAAGGTCCACCTTAAAATATATGGTGAAAATGTGTTTTTGGTGTTTGAAAAACAAAATACATTGACACCACTTGAATGTTTGTAAACAAATTTTTACTGATACAGTTAATAATATTGATACCGCAATGTAAAGCTACCATAATGCACATACCTATGGACTTATGAATCGTAATGGGCACTAGATGGAATATAATAAATAGTTGAACACCACATCTGTACACAGAAACATTGCCCCAAAATCCATAGAAATGTACATATACCAGTACAACATTTATTTTTCCATAAATTTACGAATGACAAATTCTCCAAAATAAAACTGATATTTTCCATTGTCATTTCTTCCTCTACTTAAATTTTTTGAAATAAACGCAAGCAACTACTGAATTTATAAGGAATTATGTACAGGTTCCTAAACAAGAAACTCCAAAAAGGCACAATTGTCTATACAACATGTACAAAAAAGAAACTGTCTGGAGCTGACAAAAAAAGTAAAAATAAAATGATTGGTCATTATAATCATAGTCATCATATGATTGCACATACAATATGAATGTCAGTATCTGTGCTTTGAAAGGCGATTTGCAAAGAAACAAACCCCTGAAGAAGTGTTTTCAGTCTTACAAAGTGACAAGCATTACAAAAAGAGAACAAAGAAGAGCTTTTCCAATTGGGGCTTTCAGGTGGCAATGACCAGTCTGTCTTCGTCATCGCTTGATGCCTCATTGTAGTCATCAGATGCCTTCTGCCAGGAGGACACTGGCGGCAGCCTTGGAGGGGGAGGATCCCTGGCTCCCCCAACTGGTGACTGCTTAGCATTGTCTGCTCCACTCTCAGGAACTGGTGATGGATGCTGCTGTGGGGATTTACCCCTCTCCTCCTTCTCTACAGTCTGTGTGAGCTCTGCTCTGCTTCCACTCCCCGGGCTAGGCCTGCTTCCTGAGGCCACTTCTGGACGACTACTGACCATCAAAGGTGTAGGCGATGAAATAGACAGGCAGCTCCTTGAAGGACCAAGTCCATGTTCAGTTTGAGATGGCTGGGCTCCCAGAGCTTCTGGGCTGCCCTGCCTCTCGGAGGGCCCAGGGAGAGGACTGAGGGTGGAGAGAGGGCTGAGGGAGGGAATGAGGGCAGGCAGGGCAATGTTGACTATCTGTAGACCAGGGATATGTGTTTGGGGGCCAGTGCTGCTTTGGGAGGCGGGGCTAGCAGCTAAAACCTGCAGACCCAGGGTGGCATTGAGGGTGAGCCCTTGCTGGGGCAGCAGCTGGGTGGGGGCCAGGCCTGTGTTGGTCAACCCCATGAGATTAAGTGTCTCCAGACCCATAGGCTGTAGAGTCTGGGCCTGTAGGCCGGCAACCTGCCCTAGGGGGAAGCAGGGCATGATGCTACTGATGGGTTCCTGGACCACAAGGGGCTGAGTGTGAGAGCCCTCCGGTTGGGGTGAAGTGTTGGGAGCTGGCAATGGGCTGGTGTTCCTGTGGATGACGCTCACAGCTGGGATGGTGAGCTGGACAGGGCCAGCTTGGATTGGTACAAAGGTGGAGTAAGCTGCCAGGCCAGCAGGCACCAGCTGGATACCCCCGATCGGGACCATGCTGTAGGGGGAGCGAGAAGGCTGCTGGGAGTGCAGGGGCAGATGGCTGAACAGGTGGGTCTGGGTCCCTATTCCTGGTGCTTGGTAGAGGCCCTGTATGGGAAAGTGCATGGAACCTTGGGAAGCATAGAAGGAGGTCTGAGTGCTGCGGTCCACTGGGACACCTGACTCACTTGTCGGCACAGTGGGAGGTGCAGAGGAGCTCTCCTGTGAAAACAAGAGAGAGAGAAAAATGGGAATTTTAAATCAGATTTCTTGATTTGTGAGAAGATTTGAGATGAGAAGTGCAAAGCTATTTGAACTGAGCCTCCAGACCAGCCAAGGTAAGAAAAATGGCCAATCAGCATTCAGAAAACTATTCACCTTTTAAGTAGGGATGTGCATGACTGACCAAAATCATTTTCGAATAGTCTACTGTTCTTAAGACCGAATTTCGAATATTCGACCCCCCCCCCCACCCCCCCCAAAAAAAACAAACAAAAAAAAACGAAATTCAGTTATTCTTTTCAATAGAATGGATCATTAAAATCAAAGGGTAGTGCACATAAATAGGCACTTCAAGCGATCGTTTCGGCGTCTGGTCTAATTTTTCTCGATTCGTGAGTGATCGTGCCAAGCTGGGCAGGAAGTCAGACACAGGAACGGCATAGAGCATCCGATCAATTTTCAAAATATAACAAATTTCAAAATAAAACACCGTGATTGATGATGGCGTTGGATATCCAGTCAATATATATACATATTTCTCAGTTGTGTCTAAACTTTTACCGTCTATGTGTCCAAACAGAGAGCGAGAGAGACACAGACAAGCAGACACAGAGAGATTGTATGTACATTTTTTGTTTTTATTTCACCCGGGCGTAAGGATAAGTCCTGCCGCCGAAGTAGTATTAGTACAGTAGTATTAGCCTATATTTAGGTTGTAACTAAACCATTCATTAAAAATAAATAAATAATACTAATAATATTTTTTTTTTCGACTCTGACATGAAAATCGAATGTGGAGACTGGCACGACTATTCGAAAATTCGAAAATTCGAACTCATCCCTACTTTTAAGAGCATTCACAGGAGCTTTGTGGAAGTGCCTTGCATGTGGGATTCAAGGTAAGGGTATGGATAGGAAAGGAAGTGAAGAGAGACAGGCAGGGAGGGGGAGAGAGACACAACTGGAATACATGGATCTCACCTGGCCGAGCTTGGTGCCCTTGCCTGGCACTGGGGGACTAGGGGGCACATCAAAGTCAGGGTAGTCGATGGACATCTGTCTGCATGGTGACACAGGGCTCATCATGTGCACCGACTCTGTGTCTGAGGTGTAGGAATCACAGGTAGGTGCAACAGGCGGAGGAGAGTTAGGGAGGGGGCCTGAGCTGGAGCAGGACCCAGAGATGGACATCTGCTTGCACAGGGACACAGGGCTCATCATGGGGACAGATTCTGAGTCTGAGGTGTGGGAGTCAGACGTTGGAGGCTGAGACAGAGGGATGGGAACTGAGCTGATGCACATCTGAGCTAGGAGGGCACTAGGAGGGACCTCAGCCTGGTTGGAAGGGATGTGCTGGGGGCTGGCAGAGACAGAAGGGTTGGTGGAAAGGCCTGACTCTGCCTGGCTGTCCTCCTCCTCCTCCTCGTTGTCATCATTCTCCTCATCGTCAGGGCCCTCGGAGTCATCACCATCTGAATCTGGACGGTCAGCACTGCCCACCTGACTGCGGTCTCCTGCAGTTGAGAGAAAAAGTCAGAAGGAAGGCCATCTCGGTATCCTACATAGCATATTAGTCATCAGAGCTAATGCATAAAATATAAGCTATTAGGCAGATTTTAAACTGCTTTCATTCATTAAAAATCCAATATTCCTGTCTATGATTCTCTCACACAATGAGAAAATCTACCACTGAAGAATGCCATTAGATGATGTGTTATACTGCTGCAGCAGTGGTGTTTCACACCCAGGACCACCATAAGCCCCTAAGCTCCATCACAGGCAGAGGAGGAAAAACAAATACGCTCTTAGAGACTGGGACCATAGAATGCTTTCAGGCAGCTTCCCTCTTTTTTTTCTAAAATTAGACGCAGCAATTTCCTCTTTCTAAACACTGTGCATGCCGCCCACATGCGCTCTGAGTTAACAGGGGAAGAAGCTGCATTTAGAATTTCTAATTAGACCATGGCACAGCTATTGATCGGCATAGCTACAGAGCGCAGGCAGGGACAATCCGTATTTCATAGCTCTAGTCATTATCAGGAGAACTATTTAAAGGGCAATCCTGTTGTTTGAAACCATAGGAAAAATAAATAAACACGACCTTGCTGTATTCACCCAATAATACATATGTAACAATGTACTGGCAATAAATACCCAATACCCTTAAACTAATATAAAAAAGTGTTTCTTAGTTTAATGCTTAATTTCCCAAGCATATTTTCTCTATACTGGCAAGCTATGGCTTCACATGTGTAAGTAAAGGCTGAGCAGTGAAACACTGTACCCGAGTCCTCTGCATCCTGATCCTCAATGAGACCCTCAGGCACCCCCATCTCCATGCATTTCTTACTGTGGGCCTTGGATTTCATGTGCTTGGTCAGATTTCCTGTAACAAGAGAGGCAATAAGGTCTTATGGGTGGGTGAAGCTTCAGCAGCACAGAAGGAGTTTATATAAGAGAATGCTGTCTTTGGGCAGGCTGTATGTAAAGGGTGAGTAACTGATAAAGACATTTTTAAAGGAATGTGGGTTGCTCTGACACCAAGTACTGTTCTGCAGTGTCGCGTGGGTAGGCAGGTTCGATAAAGAATGGTGAATCATACTGTCATGGTTTAAGAGATGGTGAAACAACATTGATTAATTCCATTGCTCCTAACAGTAAAAAACTGAACTAAGGCAATTTAAACCTTCAAATTAAAAATGTCCTCAAGAAGGGATTTTAAGCAATTGTTCTGAAAAAGTTCCATCCAAGTTCCAAGAAAAATTCCATCCATTTTAAGCACACATATTATATATATAAATATATTTATATACTGTATATGCAAATCTCCTCTGAGGTCAGTAGGAAAATAGTCACAAAAAAAGATCTCTATCTCAAACCAATGTTGTACTGAGGTCTAACCTTTCGTCTTGAAGGAGAAGTTGCAGTGGACGCAGTGGTATGGCCGGACATCAGAGTGGGTGCGGATGTGTTTGCGCAGCATGCTGGGTTTCTTACAGCGGATACCACACTCCTCACAGATGTATTTACCACGCCCACGGCCACGCACATAAACATACTCTTCATTAGATTTGTATCTGTAGGGTTAGTGATAGTGAACCATTAGGGACACATAAATTGGGATGCCAAGCACATAAAAGCAACTAATTGTATTTTCAATAAATAAGTAATTGAGTAAGTAAAAAGATTTGTTTTGCTTAGATCCATACCCTCCATCAAATATTTTGACCCGCCTTGGTTCTGTTTTGGACGACAAGTCCTTGTCTGACTCACTGCTGGGCTGAGTCTCTGGTTGCACTTTGCTTTTGTTTTCAACTGTTATAGACTTCTGGGTCATTAGCACCTGCAGAGAGAAGAAGGGATCTACTGTAATATATTCACAAATTTGTATCATCAATATATTTGATTCAAGAATCAAGACATCAAGACAAGACAAAGACAAATATGCATTACATTATACCACCTTACAAATGACAGTTGTGTCCTTACCCTGGGCATGATGTCTTTCAGCTTGCCTGAGTAAGACAAGATGTCAGATTTTCCACTCGTCCTTATTGCCGAAGTGTAGTGTATTTTCTTGGAGCTCTGCTTGGAGTCAAACAGAGACATGACCACCTTGGTGGGCAACCCAAGTGGGTTAGGGTTGTTGGGGCTGACTGTCCAGGCAGCGTATGCTGAAATCTTCAGGTCAGTCTGTGGAACATGGATAGGCTTCCTCTTCATCAGGAAACACCATGTGAAGGTGGTGGCAGTCTTCAGGCTGGGGAAAGACAGACGATGGCTGTCTTTTGTGTTGACCACAGAAACAGACGAGGTCAGTTTCACCTGACCACCATGGAAACTGGAAGGCCTTAAAGGAGATTTGGCAGGAGTCCATTTCTGTTCCTCAGCTTTTTCTTCAGTCTTCAGAGTGTTATTAGGTGGGATAGAGGTGCTGTGGCTACCTGGTGTGGTGCTCAATGCAGTGCCTGGCTCCCGAGGAACTACAGTAGTTGTGTGTTTTTCCAGCCCAGCACTGTCAGGTGACATAGGCTTGCAGTCATCAGTAGCCTCTGAGTCCTTCTCTTTATCTAGTTTACCCTGGGGCAATGGTGGGGCCTCAGTTTCAATGGGACTGTCCACTGGTTCACTGGTGCAAACCTGCCTGACAAGTGTTAGCTTCCGCTGTCGAGTCACCTCTGCCATCTTGGAGTTAAGATAGTTGACTGACCTGCCATCAGTGAGACAGGCAACACCATGCTCATCCTTAGCTCGCTTTTGGTGCTTTTCCATATAGATGTCCAAGCTATTGGCAGGGGACAGCATTCGTTTGCTGGAGGCAGTGGGCTCATGCTGTGGGCATAGGGTCACCGATGCCAGTTTTTGTGTGCAATGTAAAGACCCGAGAGAAAGTGCTCTTTCTCCAGTATGGTTATAAGTGCTGACTGGGTGGGTTTGAGTTCTATCCTTATTTACATTTGGTGCAGTTTGGATCTCACTATCTACACTGTGAATGGAGGACAGTCTGTTTTTATTGGGAACACAAGGAGCAGGGTTCATCTGCTCATGGGTTATCAGGATTTGTGGCAATGGGGCAGCACCAACTTGGGTGTGATTGAATGGGTCCCTTTGTTGTCTGCCTGGCAAAACAACAGTCTGTGTCTTAATCTCAGAAGCCTGATGACCCTGTTGAGCAACGTAGATATTTTGGAGTACATCTGAAGACTTTGAAACACTCAAAATCTGATTGGCAATAGGTATTGTTAAAACTGGCAAGGCTATCTGAGTTCCCTGTGTGCTAGAGAATGAAAATGTTTGGCTTGCTCTCAGAGCAGGACACTGCAGTTGGTATTTGGGCACAAAACCTTTCTTTTCTTCAGAGTCAGCTGATTTATTTTGAGTATTTTCACGGCGGACCAAGATCTGGCTCAGAGGTTGGTGTATCTTTTGGCATATTTGAACCCTTGATGTTTGATGCCAAGGGTGTGGAAGGCCATGGACTTGAGGCTGCTGAGTTGGGCAACCCAAATTAATGCTTTGCACCATTTGCTCATTCTTCTGCAAGACTGGTTCTCCAGAATGCAGGACAAAAGACTGAGCCATGGTGGGCTTATTGGCAATGTGAATCTGATGGGATCTATTCTGAGTTAAAGAGCTCGCACTTGTGATGGAAAGTTTCTCCAGAGGTATGATATTTTTCCTGACAGGTGGCTGGCTCTCTGGACCTATCTTTAAAGACATCTGGCGAACTAATGGCCCCCGTCGCCTTTCAATGAGTGGCACCTGGGCAATTTGGGAGGTTTGTGCACTTTTTGGCTGACCAACTGGGGACATGGATCTGCTGGGAGATACATTGCCACAGTCAAAGGACTTGCTACGGTAGTCACATGAAATCTCTACAGAGGGTTGAGTACAAGTGATCTGTTCAGACGCAGCACGCCTCATCATACCAGGCACACCAAGTGTGTTGAAGGTTGTTGGCAACCCTTGGGGCTCTGGAATTTTATTGACACACTCCCCCCTAGAAGGGCTCTCTGATCTGGATGGCTCATCTCTGTCAAAAGAGGCTGAAACACTGGAGCACCGAGAAAGACTGCTGTCCCTGCTTAGGCTTCGTGAGAGGCTGGACTCAAAACTGGATTCACCTGAGGAGTGGTCAATTTGAGCAAGACGAATTCTCTTCTTTTTAGGTGGAAGTTTCTCTGCTGGCAACTTGGACAAACTCTCACTCCTCTGAGGCCAGTTGAATGCATCGGCAGGCTTATCTGCTGGCTCAGTACTCTGTGTTTCATGTTCTCGGTCAGGCTCCTCTGTGACCAGAATTTCAGGAACCTGGATGTTGTTTTGACGAACGAGGCGAGACTGGTGGACAGGGGTAGAGCTTTCACAGACTGCTGCTACTGTGCCATCAGTGCAATGTTCCATCCCTTGTTTTCCATAGTCAACACCCTTGGGTATAGACATTTTTTCATGGCAGCTGTCAATTGAAAAATGTATTGTAGCATCTGTTTTGGCCTTGTTCTGTGCATCCTTTTCCATATTATCAACAGGAGAGGCCCTGTCAAAAGATTCTGATGTCTCAAATGAATTGGGTCTGCTGAGAGAGTTGGTGTGTCTAATAACTGAAGTACCACTGCCTTGCCTCTGCAGGTCTGCTTTAGTAGAGGTGCTGATCTGGGCTTCTCGTATCGGTGACAGTCTGGAATCTGAAGTATCTATACCTCTTGCTACAAGCTGGATCTGAGGTAGTTGTGTCTGGTTGTTTTTAGGCTGTATGTCTACCATGACAGCATGCTGAGAAAATGTCCGACCTGCCAGAGCTGTTGGTAGCTGACATGAATCAAAACTGACAGAGCAAGGGGGAATGGTGTCGGTTGGAGATTGGTCATCGTCATCTCCAACACTTTTCATTTTCCTTCTCTTTCTAATTGATGTCTGTTGATCCAGTATTCCTGAGATGCCTGTTGATCTGGGGACTAAAGGCTGCTGTATGTTAGCCTGAAAAACATCTTGCTCTGCTTCCTTAACAGCGATTGGCTTGTTTTTTGGACCATGAAGCTCAGAGCAATAGAATTT
The DNA here is from genome assembly GCA_034670405.1 of Hoplostethus atlanticus. Taxonomy (NCBI): domain Eukaryota; kingdom Metazoa; phylum Chordata; class Actinopteri; order Trachichthyiformes; family Trachichthyidae; genus Hoplostethus; species Hoplostethus atlanticus. The sequence continues at coordinate 9,438,984 of JAXDDX010000006.1, read as the reverse complement.
CTTGTGATTTTCAAAATTTTCTAACTTTCTGTACCGGTTACGACAGGTCTCACACTCATACATTGTGCCTTTACTCTGCTGAGGCTTTCTGTTTCTGTCCTGACTGTGCTCAAAAGATCTGCTTCTTTGCATCATGTCTATGGAATTACCATGATAGCCCTCATCCATGGAGCGGACAGAAGGGAGGCCATGCCCCTCACTTGTCGAAAAGTCCTCCACTGCTACCTGCCTAACTAAGGTACGAGAATGTATTGCTGGATTCGGGGTAGATGGGGCTGATGAAAATACATCATCATTCAAAGAACTAATTTTATCATCAAATGACTGACAAATTCGTAAAGGGTGGGGCTGGGGTGCAACATTAAGGGGGAGAGCAGAGTGTCCTGGTGTAGTAGGCATAGAGTTACTCCTTGTAATTGGCAAACAATCCATTGGCGGGTATTGAGGTGGTACAGAAAGAAGGAATACTGGCTTTGATTTATCTGTAGGGGTGAATGGGGACTTGGGGATGTCTGAACTGGAACTTGACCTTCTTCCCATTGGTTTAAGGTCAAACTGAAAGGAGTCTTTGAATATGTATGATTTAGGGGAGTCAATGCTACCTCTCCTTGAGAGAGATGTCCTTCTTGGTTTAACACTGTCCAGCTGCTTGTTGTCAACCACTGCTTCGTTGTCAGATATCAACTTGGAAATTCGCTCTTCCAGAGAGAGTGCTTTCAATGGTGGACGCATCTGCCCCTGTGTGGCTCGTGGCTTTTCCTCAGCTGCTACATGCATTACTGTGGCAACCACAGGAGGGACATTGGGAAGAGTGTTCTTGGAAACATCTACGTCTGCTGGTGGAATTATCTTTACAAATGGACTAGGGGGGCTCATGGCCTGGTCAGCACTTTCAGAGCGTGAAAAGTAGCCTGAGTCTGTACTTCCTAAACTGCGGGGACTAAGTAGACACTTGGCCTGTTGCTGCTGAGAAAAGTCTGTTGCTTGTTGTCTCTGCAGCTGAGCATGTCCACCTAAGAGTGGAGACTTGCACTGTTGGTCCTCGTCTTCACTCACAGTATCTAGTGAGGGATTTGTACAGTCCACCTCTTTCAGAGATGACAGGACAGTGATGCTGGATCTGAGATTGGCTGTCTGGAACTCTCGTTGCCGTTGTGCAGCAGCTTGCTCGGGTGCTGCATCTGTAACCCTTGGGCTATCTGCCCTCAGTGGGGAGACATTGACTGGGTAAACAACCACTTTTGGAAGTGCAGCTGTCACTTTGGGCTCATAACCCCTCTGACCAGAGGCTGGTTTGATTGACTCAAAGACAGCTGATGAGTCTGCATCCCCATGGCCTGCTTGGGCTGTACCTGCACTCTGCAAACTACTTTCAGACAAAGCTGTTACACTGCTCTGTGATGAATCAGGGTCCAAATCTGCAGTGCTACCTTCCTCGTCACTGTCCCCACTCTCCTCTGCCTCTGAATGTGTTCCGAGGGCTTTGTCAGATTCTTGAGAGAGCGATGTACCTCCGGATTCAGAGCGTGCGACGAGGCCCAGTTTTATAGTATGAGCATGTGATTTCTTATGCTTGTATAAGTTGCTCTTTGTTTTGAATGAGAAGCCACATGTAACACAAGGGTATGGTCTTTCTCCTGTGTGAGACCTGATGTGCTTGAGCAGCACACTGGGTTTTGCACATGCCCGATTGCAGTATTCACACACATACTTCCCCTGCTTCTTGGGCTTCTGGTCCTTAGCCACCTGCTCAGCACCAAAGTTCATAACTGTCGCCATCTGGACTTGGTTGCAGCCAGGTGTAACTGGGACCTGAATGGTGCTGGGAACACTGGCTGAGAGGGACTGGCATGTGTGCACAACTGGTGGCTGGCTTTGTGGCAAGGCATTGGAGCCTGAGGGAACAGGGGCATGAGTTATGGTGGACGGTCCAGTACTAAAGCTCATGTGCAAGTTACGCTTTTCCTGATTCGAAGCAACAGGTATAAAATGTGGTGTAGCATGCTGAGAAGACTGCAAGGGAGTAACCTGGGCAGACGACTGCATATTACCCTGTAGTGGTGCTGCAATGTGAATGAAGTTACCATGTTTGTCAACATAATAAGTCTGCATATGGGAAGGTTGAGTTTGGAGACCAAAATTGACAGCCGGCATTGCATTTACTTCACTACTGGACTGAGCAGTGAAGGTGGAAGCTGGTTTTCCAATGGCTGTAACTTGCAAGGAGTTTTTCCTCTCAGCCAATGTACTAAAGTCAGGCTCCATGGCCTTTAGTAGAACGTCAAGGGGAGCACTGGTGTGGTATGTGGAATCTCCCTTAAAGCTGGGGTTGCTGCTCTTTCTGTCCTTGGGATGAGACACTTCAGCTGCAGTTGAAGACCCCTCTTCACCACAGATGGGATCAAGAGACGGTGGCCTTGAAGAGGAAGTTTCCCTCTGCTTCAGCGTTTCATGGTCAGTGGAAGATGCCCCTTCCTCAGGGGATGCTGCAACTGGTTGGGCATATTCTGGGTCTCTGTTCCCACTGGGTGGCCTTGAGGGATTGTGGGAAGGACTGTTGGAGTAGGAGGAGCAGGAAGGTGTAGTTTCCTGGGATGATGTTCTGTGGAGAGCAGTTTCTGATGTTTTCGACTGCAGGGGCTTCTTCACTGGAGATTTAGGAATTTTCTTTAGCTGATTCTCTGCAACAACCTTTTTCCTCTTCAGGCCTTTTATATTATCCGCATTTCTTCGACTGCTCTCGGATATCCCTGTGGACGCAGAGACAAGAATATTAGTCCATAACCTGTTATGCCATGTCAAACGAAAACTCACATTTTGGTTCTATGCAATGAAAACAGAGACAAAATTCCTCACGTTATAATCTAAATGAAGGACAGCAGAATTGGCACAATAAGTCTTTTTCCAAACCTCCTTTCCAACCACACCACCATATAAGCAAAAAAAGTCCCCATTGAGAAAATACATTCTATTTCCTATGCTGCATTCTTGGAACTTCTGTATTGGGTCATGAAACTAAAAGCACTTAAACTGAAGATTGGATTTCATTTTCAATTTTAGAATGTGTTTGCATTGTATTTGTTTCCACATTTTAATATGTTGAAAAAACATTGGTACATTTCAAAACATTCTAGCAGTCCAGACATTTCATTCCTACAACCATTCTCCATCCTCAAGAGTTGTGGATATAGAATCTGCGATAGAGGTGGGTAAACCCACCTTAACTCAGTTTACCCACCTTTTTAATTTGCAGGAACCATTTACCTACTTTTTTAGCCTAACATAAAGCTTTATAAAGGTAAATTCATAGTATTCATAGTATACATCAGTATACTATGAATTCGGTATCAGTATCAAAGTGATTTTAGTTACATGAGGATAGGATCTTTCAAGGGGAAAAGCTTAAAAAACTGAAAATGTTTTCTGAAAATGTATTAAAATGTATTTTTTGTTTGTATAGGTGGTTGTGATGACATACAATGATCACCGACTGGAGGTAATAGTTTACCCACCTATTTATTTACCACAACATTACCGTATAAAAGATTTTACTGTACTCATTGTTTATTTATCAGAAGAAAATGTTGCATGTCATTCAGTTTGCATTTGATGAAGCAATCAAGCTGCAAGCTTCTGTACAATGTATCAGTGTTTTTATCAACTGGACGTGAAGTTTGTTATATAACACTCCTGACTGCAGACTCTTTTTTTTCTGACATTCCTATCAAAACAGTTGCATGCATCCGTGTTTCTAATGTTTCTACATTATGTTTCTGAATGGATGAAGACGTGATGAATTATATTTATGTTATTCAGAATTTATTTTACATGGAGTATTATTGACAATTTTTGAAGAACAAACTCAAACACCTCCCTTTAGTCTGACAGCTTGCTCACAGACAAGGCTTCTAGTTGTGGTCACTGGTAGTTCTCCTCTTCTGCTGTGTGTCTGAAGCCACTGAGGCCTATGCTTTATTACAGCAAAAAACGCCCTTAGCTCCTTTCTTTTATTTTCTAATAATAATCGACCTGTGGAGGCTTGGCCAAACAAAAAAGAAAAACGTCTGCAGGTGATAGCACTGGCTATCCGCTACCGTACCACACGGTACAGGCAAACCTCGTCTGCATGCCATCAACACTGCACTCCAATAATAAAGCAGCACTGTTTTCAAATAGGCGCACCCAAACCAGAGTGTCCATTTGTCATAATGGCCCTACAATGTTGATTTAGGCATGTGGTTTTAAGGACATGTTGCATAAGTTTGGCACTGCCCTGTCACAGTTTCCTGGCTTGTGTAGGTATTTCCCAAGATGAGGTCAGGATTCCTTCGAGTCTCTGGCATAATTAGATTGAGGAACGCCTAGCCTTTACATAAGTTAATCCATTCTCCGCACACACATGCAACCAAAGAGCTTTTAAAACAGCATGCAACCAGCATGTTCTCTAGGAAAACCTATGTTATTCCTGAAATAAACAATTTTAAATGATGCATGACAAAGAAAGATCAGTATCAGTGTATCAACGGAGAAGAAAATCAATCACTGAAAGGCATGAAAAAGGGGTCAGTTTGAGGGTTTCTTCCATGTCTTCTCCATGACTTTTCCATCATACTAAGTACAATCTAAACAAAAAGTATTTGTAAATGTAAGTTTTATGTAAAAAAAAATTAGCTTTGGCTAGATACAACTACCGATTGAGACCTATCCAATCAGGAAATTTGCTATTTGGATTATTATTCTTTCAAAAAGGTACCCATATCACTCAGCAGCTAAACCTGACATTCACTTTTTTCCCCACATGTTGTTCCATGGAAATAGCACGGTGGGTCATTTTCCTTAACTTCTCCGGTCCTGGAAAACATACTTTTGAAATTCCATTTCTCCGGGACTGTAGGAACCATATAATTTGTAAGAGAAAAGGGTCATGTTATGGTGGTCCAGTATGGAAGAGCTATTGATAGAATGAACTCCTTTTAAAAGTGGCTTGTCAAAGGGATTACAGCCGGGGACACCAGTAACTGATGTATTTTAGGAAGGGGCTTGAGATATTCTTAATAGGTTTGAATCCTGTGGGTGACTCAGTGAAAGCTTGCATGTCCTGCAAATAAACTGGGTGGGTTTTTTAAGGACAGATATAAGGATGAGGTAAGCTGGTAAGTTGAGGTAAATTTAGACAGGCACCATAAACCTGCCTTGGGTCAACCTAACATGCAATTCTATTTTAATGCGGTTACATCACAAGCCACTGAGCAAAATCTTCTTTCTATGTAATACCAATGCCATTACTATATTGTTAATGTAATGTACAGTATTCACTATATACTATATGAGTATATTAATCTAATTCAAAGTGAGCGATATATAATTTTCTGGAAAATCTTTATATTTTGTTGAGCAAACATGGATACAAAACTTTCTTTATTGCACTTATAATAAAGGCCACACTGACTCTAAAACATTCAGCTGACATACTACCACATGTAATCGTGCAACTGACATCAATTTGTGATTTCAATGTATCACAACATGAAAATAAAATGATCACCATTCAGCCCTCCTCATCTGAAACCTTGTTATTGTAAAACATCGACTGCGGAATTCAGAAAGCAAATAGAAACTATTGTGTTACAAATAGTTGTAGTGAGTCGTGTTTGAAACAGAAAGCACTGCAGAAATATTTGAGTGCAAGGGCTCTATACACACACACACACACACACACACACACAAATATAAACATAAATACATACTTACAGAGATAAATATAAACAAACCAATAATGCATGCTGAACAAATCATGGCTAAATAAAAACAAAAATATGAACTATTCTCACGTCCTAGTGCAAGGATAAACACACCAACACAAAACACAAGCTGATTTCTGTCTGTGAATCCCAGTCCAGAGCAGTGAATTACACTTCCTGTGTGCTTTTAAAACAGAAAGCAGGCTTGCATCACACAGTATATCCCCTTTAAACTACCACAGGTGGAGAAGCGGAAGAGAGAAACTCCCTAACAAACTATTGAAAGTGAACGCATTTCTCATTTCCTCTTTCGAAAAATGTTACCCGGTGACTCTTACCGCAAGGTCTCGATTAAAAAGGTCTCTTACCTTTCTGGGAGCTTTTGGGGTCTTTGAGTTCCTTCTGTGCCTCTTCGATCTTATCTGCAAGACAACAACCGATAGCATTTTCAGCACAGATGCAAAGAGACGGACGCTCCACACCAAAGGCAAATGCAGAATGTAACTAATGATACTGGGATGCTTCCCACACGGCTGCAGCAGGATGAAGGTCTTTCTAATGAAAAACAGATATTCTTCCATGGCAGAGGGAGTACACCAGAGCATTATGGAAACTACCATAATTATGACCAGGGCATTTCACAGTGTGTGCATGTGCTATACACAACATCCAGACACACGCACACACACACACACACACACACACACACACACACACACACCTATAGAAATACCCCAGTGCTCAAACAAGTCACACGGTGGGTTTGTTCTCGTTACCGTTGAGCGTTGAGGGTTCAGTCGTACCCACACATCAGTTCAGTCATTCAAACGCCGCTCGCGCCCCTCGGCAGACGCGTTTAATTCCATTCGGGCGCTTTACACGTCACCGCCATCACCCACAATCCGGCAGGTGAGCAACCTGTTTCAATACGTAACCATATGGGCGAGTGGGAGGCGACACACGAGCGAGCTGGCTGTGTGTTACTGTAATCAATTTTAATTATATAAGCAGGTTTAATGTGGCCTGCACAGGGGAGAGGGAGAGGGGGAGAGGGGTGAGTAAACCCTCTGTTTTCCCACTCCCGCAGCGCCGCTTCCACAGGCTGGCCGTGGGAGGAGGCAAGAGGGCACAGGCACACCTCATGAGTGCATACACAGATGTGTGCACGCTCACACACACACACACACAGAACAGCACATAGAAACATGGGTGGTTACCAGAGAAGCGCTGCAGACTGTAACATGCCTCCTCTGACCATGGAAACTCGACGGAAAAACAAACCATTTCAGTGCCCTGCACATGAGACGAGGCCTCGAGGACCCATGGTAACAATTTTGTCCTAGATTGCACAAATGTAAATTGAGGGTGAAAGAGGATGTTCTTCTGCGGTTTCCAAATCGCAGTGTGATGCCGGGAATACTCTGAGGAGGGTGGAGGGGGAGGGGTGGGGGGCGAGGGGGAGGACACGAACGGGCCATGGACGAGGTCAGTGGATTATGTCATCGTGAGTGTGTGTTACTACAGTCACACCCTGCTCCATCTCTCCCTCTATATCCCAGGCACACGCCACAGATTACATAATGCGTCCCCACCCCTGCGCTGCCGCGGAGCAAAACAAAGGCACCCTGCCAGCAGAAACACAGCAACCGAGACACATGGGGAGAGGGCAGAGAGTGTGTGTGTGTGTGTGTGTGTGTGTCTGAAAGAGAGAGGAGAGAAAGAGTCCTGCCTGAATGCATCGTTTGCTAGCATATCACCATAAGCATGTTCGTGTGTGTGGTGTATGTTTGCTGAGCTCACCCTCCGACAGAGGACCGGGGGCAGGCGGCGCTTTCCTGCCGACTTACTGTGTGTCCAAACGGAGAGGACCGGTAACGTCAGCTCCACTGCATCTGAGCCCGCAGCCTCAGCTCTCCACTGCTGCTCAGCAGAGAGTATATATCCACCACGACTTCCTCGAGTGCAGGATCATGTTATTTCAACCCAATTTGAGATAATAAATGCTTATTTTAGTGGTTAGGAGATTTGGGGGTAGATTTTCGCTTGTATATGCTTCATTGTTTGCACAGTTTGATACATGTGTCTTGTATTAGACCGCACTGGCAAACCTAGGCGTAAGTGATTACTACCCAACAACAATCTTATTAGTGGTTGTGTATGGTAGGAGAGCGGAGTATAAGCTACAGATCAGATTGCACCTATTACATAATAAACCACAAACAAGACCCCCTCGTGCTGAAAGACAACCAACCGACCGAGTCAGGAACGCTACGCCCAGAGCTGAGTGCACACAGCGAGCTCTGAGCCGTGGAGAAGAGACAGGAAACACCCTCGGACGCTGGAAAAGGGGAAGACGGGGCAGCGCTCCCTTCATCCCCTCGCCTCAGAGAGGTCTGAAAATATTCTGTCCGAGCGCCGGAGTTATTAAGACAGCAGGGAACGATTACAGGGCTGTTCGTATTTCCCTGGTTAAGGCTGCTGTTGTTATTACTGTACCGCCGTTATGAAAGGATCCAGGCCAAACTTTTTAGAAGGGGTTTTTTTTACGATGTCTGAGATGGTCGGGATGATGGCGACGCACTTCACTGGGAGGCATTCATCACGCCATCTCAAATGCATTGTAATTGTCCTTGCACCCGGGGGGGAAAACAATAAAAGGAATGTAAATAAATGTTGCGTGTTGCCCGTGATGAAAACCAGAGCACGTTGTGGAATACGCTCAGCGACCGTGGAATTCAAGGGCAGGGAGAGAAAACCCCATTTGAGGGTACTGAACTCGTGCTCGCCCTGCTCAAAACCGCTGCCAATACCTCAAGTGTTTACAAGTGCGGTCTTAAACAAAACAGAGAAAAGCCTTAGTTCACGAGATGCTTCATATTGCAGACAAGTCCTTTGAAAAGCCACGCTGTAATTCTCTTTGTCAGTTAAAGCTATTTCCAACCGATAAATGACACAAAAATGACCGAGGCTCTTAAAAGGCACATTGAACCCCTTTGCCTCAGGCTCGGTATGCTTAAGTAGGCGGTATTGTGCGTGAAAAAAGCAAATGAAGTATCTTGACTGGCTCTCGGAAATAACTCAACAATGTAATAGACTATGAATCGATGCGCTCTGACAATGCAACCTAAAAATGTCAGTTATTCTTCGACGCACCTGTACAAACAGCGATAGGAGTAGACGTGCATCTGACAACCATGACATGCAGGGTCTACCATAAACTACCGGTTAAAAGAGAGGGGTGCTGTTAGTAGTAAAAGCCTGTATCTCTCCTGACTTGCAGGCTGGTGTGTCCCAGGTCTGTCCCATCTGAAGAGTGAGTGGGCTTAGACGCCTCAGGGAAGACAGATCAGCTGCAGAGCGGTGAGTGATGGCTCTATTTCCTTCCTAATCTTTCCCTCCTTTCTCTACCTGACTCCATGACCCCCCCCCCGACCGCCACACAACTTTCCCTCCGCTAATACTGCACTGCTCGACAACAGCACTGCAAATGCGGGGCTTTGAGCAGACGAAGCCAAAGGGAGGGCAGTGAAGTGCAAACCGAGGTTGATGTAAGCCCTCGGTCTCGAGGTGGCGGACTCATGTCATCTTTGATCCGTGCAACGTGATAGTTAAGGATGTGCGGGGGGGGAGATCGGGTTGGGAGGGGCCGGAGTGGGTGGGGTGCATGTCAATCAGGCAGGGAGTCAGCCTCCTCGTTGCCGCTGTCATGACAACCAGGAATTCTTAATGTGCCCCCCCTGCAGCCTCCGACCCCCCCTCCCCTCGCTGCGCTTTCTTGGATGAGTGGGAAATGTTATCCCTAGTCCCCGAGGGGCAAGTGGCGTCATCACATGGGGGACGTGCACGCCCACCTGATGTGACTAGGGGTCGCTCAGTAGGTGGGGAAGGAAACCCATCCGAACCTCACGAAGGCATCTGACAGATAATAATCACGGTAGAAATGTTTCTAATACCCGCAGATCATGACACATCCTAACGAGGGGAGTGCCGACACCTCGCATCTGGAAAGTGGACCTAATCTAGCCAATTTCCTGTGTGAAACTCAGCCCCTGCCTGTATAATGAATAACAACATTACATTACGAAGTGAGAACATCAACCCACATGGAGCAGCACATCTGCATAGCGCCGGCACTGGGCTCTCCCTGAGAGAGGCATTGCCCCCCTCTGCCTGTCAGATAACCGCCATGCTCCACACACACACCCACCCTCCCTGCCAGCCTGCAACACATTCATATTTTGCTCAACAGCCTGCCCTGCTGGGCCTCACCATGCCAAATGGCACCCATCAACAGCATAGTGGCAGCTTTTCATGGCAGTGCACATAGTCCATATGCACGGCGCTCATGTGTTTCAGATGGCCCTGATGACTTGGCTTCAGCATGGTGCTGCTTTTCCCTCTAGCATCAGAGATATGTGTTAGGGAAAAGGACTAGTTGTTTTGCAAACACAGCAGGTTGTGGTACGATCACTGTGCACGAGACTACGTCAGTCCGCCGACAACAAGCCAGAACAATGCCAGTGGGCCGCAGTCGGTGGGCAGATGGGCGTCTACGACTCATGGTAAGTCAAGCACTGCAGTAAATCACATTACAGGTTGACAGTGAGCGGAGCGCCCTGTTAGCGGCCGTAGTCACTTCATCACACCATGTTTAATGTACCCACAGACTTATTATGACAAATAGCATTGTAGGTGGTGAAAGGTTGAAGTCATTTGCCTGATCGTGTGTAGTAAGATGGTACAGACTGAACGATGATGGATCTTGTTGAGCTAATACAAAGAGACACACACACACACACACACACACACACACACACGCACACACACAGAGACACACACACACACACACACACACACACACACACACAGAGACACACAGCAGTAGGTGGACTGGGCCTGGTAGCAGGTTGATCTCTTGGGACAGAAGGATGGTTGCACTGCCAGATGGATGATGGCTGCACCGTGTAGCACAGCAAACCATAGCTGTGTTTCATCAACACTCCTCAGCAGAGGAGAAGAGAGGAGAGGAGAGGAGAGGAGAGGAGAGGAGAGGAGAGAGGAGAGGAGAGGAGAGAGGAGAGAGGAGAGGAGCCTCAGCAGGCTGCAGATGAGATGAGAGTCGGCAGCTGCCCCCCTCTTCCCTGTCACTGTGCAGGAGGGAGATGGAGATTATGTAACTTGAGCACCTCCACCAGCCTGCTGTACTCACCCGCCTGTGTACACACACACACACACACACGCACACACACACACACACACACACACACACACACACACATATCCACACACAGAAGAGACACTCATAGGCCGACGAAAACAGAACAGCCACACACAAGAACATTATCCAACCCAACAGAAACAGATACCCACTATGGCCAAATACTGTAATGCTGTTTCTGAAAACTCTCCGTGGGTTTTGCTATCGATGTTTTTACTTTTCTTGCTCTGATTAGCTCTTAGCTTGCCAGGCGCCCATTCAGTCGCACCCTCGCACAAGGAGCGGTTGGTTTGTGGAGGTTGCAGGAAAGATAACAGGTTATATCCAAACACTACCAGCTGTACCAGACTGCTACATCTGTGGCTCCTTTTAAGATTGAAAACCAACTTGATGTGATCTGCTTCATGTTTGTTTGATTTTGTTGCAAACTCTCATTTTATAAGCTTGTATTCTTTTCTTGTTAGGTTTTGATGTAAAGCACTTTGCAACCTTGTTCTGAAAAGTGCCGAACAAATAAATCTCACATATTGACAGTTTTATTACCAATGATGGAAAAAGCAACCGTGCTCAACCACTTAGCATCACTCACTGAACAAAATACGACCCAAGCTACACATTTGGATACTGCTACTAAGTTGTGGCACGAGGTCAGCCTCCTGCTACAACAGTAGTAATGGCTGGAAAAATACGTGAGCGTCGCACAATTCCTGTCGACTTGAGGAAAACTGAATGATCTTATCTGCGCTTTCTTTCCTGTGGTCAGTGAATGAGTCGGAGCGTTGTTTTTTTGCAGCTCTCAGCAGCTGACCCATGCAATAAGTGGCCCTAAGGGCTACTGTCTGCATCTGACACGTAGTTTATCTTTACGGACACACCCGTACAAAGAGACTCCCGGTGGCCTTGCGGGAGAGGAGCCAATCAGAGTGGAGAAACACACACACACACACACACACACACACACACACACACACACAAGGGCAAGTGTTAGAGGAAGTACAGTGTGCTGTGCCTGGCTGGTTATGGTCAGAGGATGACGCAGGCGGTCAGAGCCTATCCACGGCGGCGGAGGAATCCCCAGCCACAGCTCGAGTGTCCCATTACCCGGCAGTCTATCATCATCAGCGGGGCTTAGAGGGGAGCGCAAAGTGACTTCCCTCCCTCTTCTTCCGCACATTAGTCAGCCTGGGCCCTGGAGTGGCTCGCTCTTTATCAAATCTAACGTACACCGAGGGAGACAGAGATAGAGGGAGAGACCAACAGATAAAAGAGGGAAGAGAGAGAGAGAGAGAGAGAGAGAGAGAGAGAGAGAGACTAAGACGGAGACGAAGGAGAGGCCCGACGTCTCGTGGACCTGGAGCAGGAAAGGGTTTGGGGTTCCCGGACGCTCACGTAAAACAAAGCACTCAAGCAAGTCCTGCTCGCTCTGCAGCCCTGAGATCAGCTTCTGACTACTAAGCATCCCGCTAGTGGGGGAGACAAGGTAGAAGGAGGGAGGGGAGGCAGTCTAGTTGTTGTTGGGAGATTGCAAGAGACTGGGGGAGGTTGTTTATGTGGGGCATGAAGCAGCGTGGTGAACGGTGACGGCGCTGCCAGGTCAGGTACAAGCAAAGACATGCAGCATTAACACACACACACACACACACACACACACACACACACACTGCGTTGTTAGACATGTGACGTAACTGTCCAAGCTACCCTTCCCGTTGCCTCCACTACAGACATATCACGAGGTAGTTTATTGCTCCACGCTCCAAATCGTGAATCGTGACCTGCAAACACCCAGTCAACAAATATATATATTAAATATTGATCGACCTCGCTCTCTCTCTCTCTCTCTCTCTCTCTCTCTCTCTCTCTCTCACACACACACACACACACACACACACAGACAAAGACAGTGGTTTGGTGCAGTATCGGTACGGTGCTGCTGCCCCCGCAGGAAACTGTAGGTGGAAGAAGCAGCAGACTGGAGGCCACTGATTGTTGGGACTGCGTGGGCACCCTTGTGAAAAATTGATATAACAAGAAATCCAATGGGTGGGTAAAAGTGTGTGTGTGTGTGTGCAAGGGGCTTAATGGTGCAGGTGAAGATTAATGTGAATATTACCACATCCATCGCGTGCATACTTAACCTACCAAATATCTGCACCACAACAGACCTGCAACACAACACAGACTCTGACGCTGCCAAGAAACTGAAGAACCATTTGTTTTTCTCTCAGTCACAAATCACAGAAGGCGTGAAGCCGGTAACACTCGTTTTAGCCTTCAGCAAAATTAGTTCATTAGTTTGTCAGCATTAAAATGTAAAATGCAGGAATTCACTATTTCCTATTAAAACCAAAATCTTGCAATGCATTGAAATACGTTGCTGGCGGCACACCCAGAAAAACACAGCATGGAGGTGAAACGACTTTCAAATATTTCTGAATGAGCAACTGTGAAAGAAAAAAAAAATCTTTTCGGTTTGATTTGTCGTGCTTTGTTGTTTCAGAGAAGACGTGAAGCAATCACTGACATGCAGCAGCGAGCCTCGTACACAAAAACAACCACAGCTTCCTTTGCAGAGGGTGAAAAAAACTGGAACTAAAACAAGCTAGCACGTCAGACGTCCATGCAGTCAGCCGCCTCGAGTTCCCCCCGGGTCCTGGAGGCCGTGACACTAACCATGACACTAACGGGCAAGCCGGCGGGTTCCACTTTACCGAGCCCAGCGAGCGGCGGCGGGCGCGTCGTTGACAAACGGCGGCCCGGGCCTCGCGGGGGCAGGAAGCACGTTTCATTAGTTTCACAATGAAAACAAACTTTGCACACACCAGCTCCGTGCATCAAGCAAGAGGAAGAGGAGAAGAGGGGAAGAGGGTTGTCACACACAGCTTGGACAGAAATAACAACCTTAACGTTTGGTAGTTATAAATACTTTGCCTGAGGTTGCACAGAAAAACCGAGCACTTTATGGATACAGTCATTAGTACATAGACGTCTGCTCACACTGCTGGTCTGCAAGACAGGAGGACATGGGGGGCCTGAGTATTTATTGAATATAACAGAAGTAGAAATCAAACTTTATGACAACTTAAACCCAGGAGTTAGGTGTCAGGCGTGTGCAGCAGCAGGTCTGGTTCCCCCGCAGGGCTTTTCAAATCAGAACTGAAAGCAGGGCGTTGAAGGAACCCCACTCAACCACCACCGCAACAAGAAACAACACGCTCATAACACGGCGGCTCCCTCGGCCCCTCGCTGTCCTACTGTCCACTTTGTTGTCTGCTTGGTTACCGTGGCAGCCTGGGGGTTGAGTGACAGCACGCTGACTGCTTCCTGTCTGTTCAGCTCTCGTCAAACACGTTCCCGTGGACTGTGGCACTTAGCAGCAGTCAACCACCCTCCCCTCCCCCGCTCTCCCCCCGCTCTCCCCCCGTCTCCCCAAGCCTGTACAGCCCAGGGAGACACTTGACAGCACAGAGGGCCCCTAAACTACAGGGGCATGCCCTGGACACACATCTCTGACCTCCACCTGACCTTAGACACCCCACTGTCCCCTCAAACACTGGGCTGAACAACAGGCAGTACATTATGTGTGCATACTGCATGGCTGTGTGTGTGTGTGTGTGTGTGTGTGTGTGTGTGTGTCTCACAAGAGTCTGTAGAACAAAATGTTCGCGTCTTACCCCCGGACTCTGCTGATCTGTCATGGAACAAACACTCAGCGACTTCTTTTGTTCGGGGACAAAAGGCAGCAGAAAGCCAACTGCATACTCCTCTGTCAACACAAGAGTCACAAGTCCCTGTTTCCGCCCTATCAGCTGTGGCTCTGCAGCGGTCGGGGCGTTGCCAGCGGTTTCCTCAGAATAATGTGACGAGGAGGGGAATTCCTGTAAGGCCCAGGGAGGGGAGGGAGGGAGGGAGGGGAGGGGAGGGGAGGCCTGCCCAAACAGAGCAGGGTGGGTGACGTCATTGCAACCAGCTTTGGCACCCTCCAGGGCATATGTCTCTCTCTCTCTCTCTCTCTCTCTCTCTCTCTCTCTCTCTCTCTCTCTCTCTCTCTCTCTCTCTCTCTCTCTCTCTCTCTCTCTCTCTCTCTCTCTCTCTCTCTCTCTCTCTCTCTCTCTCTCTCTCTCTCTCTCTCTCTCTCTCTCTCTCTCTCTCTCTCTCTCTCTCTCTCTCTCTCTCTCTCTCTCTCTCTCTCTCTCTCTCTCTCTCTCTCTCTCTCTCTCTCTCTCTCTCTCTCTCTATGTCTCTCTCTCTATGTCTCTCTCTCTGTCTCGCTCTCTATGTCTCTCTATGTCTCTCTATCTCTCTCTCTCTCTCTCTCTCTCTCACATAGGCTTAGAGGTGTCCACCAAAGATTGTCTATGTTTAATTCAGCTCTAACTCTCTTCGTCTTGACTGAGGTGGGGCGGTCCGTGAAAAAAATGACTTTTCTTTTTTTTTTTTAGTCCAGAAACAGAAAGAGAATAATATCTAGGTTGGTTGTGGGTTACAACACAGAGAGGCTAAAAGTGGCCGTGCAATTGCAGGATCTTGTAAGACTTATTTTTATTTATTTTTTTAACATGAATGGTGTTAGTCAGTTAGTCCTGCAGCAGGCTAGCCAGCTGACAGACTGACAGACAGAGAGCTGTTGACATGGTGTGATAACGCTGCAGGGCCTCAGTCAGACAGACTCGTACCGGGGGGGGGGAGAGCTGTGAGGGGGGTCGATATTTAAAAGGCAGGGCAGGCGAGGTGACAACAAGCCTGTTACGTAAACACAGTCAGCCTTTACATGACGGGATCATCTCCCCGACTGCTTTCAGTCTGACTGCACCAGCTCAGAAAGGGAAGCTCCTTCTGCTTTATTTTTTGAATCCGTCATTATGGGGGAATTCTGAGGTTTTAACAGTTCGGCCACAAAACGGGTTCATCAAATCAGACAAATATTTACCGAGTTCCAGGGACAATAAACAGTGTGACCGAGCACTTTCTGCAGTGTCACTGCCAGGGTAGATTAGATAAATACTTCACAGGCAAAACGTCCAGGATCAACATCACAGGCTGTAATTAGGTGGGCCAAACCAGCAGCGCAGAGTTGGAGTTGGAGAGTTGAGAGAGTTGAGAGAAAAACAAGCACTGACTCACTTTGACTCACTTTGATGGGTCTGGACAGAATCTCTACTGTTGTTAAAAACATAAGGGCCAAGGGAAGGATCACTCTGGAAGCAATGTGTGTGTGTGTGTGTGTGTGTGTGTGTTAGCAGAGTGAAGTGAGCAGTGGAGGACACCGTCTCATCCCTGTGGGAACATCTGAGTTAATGACAGCTGAGCCGGTGATAATGCAGCAGCCTGAATGAACTAATCCAGCTAGTAACCTCTAATACCCTGGCCTCCGTGTGCCGGGTGTCCATTAGGTTAAAGATGTCTACAAACACGCACATAATCAGGGTTACACACACAGAGCTAGTGCACGTAAACACACACAATCCCCCCACAATCCTTCAGCCTCAAAATGGCAGAGGATTTATTTCTTTATTGTCTTTACTGCCAGAGTTTCAGAGCATCCCATCCTCTCATGCTCGCAACCCACTCTGACCCCTTCATCTTCATTGGAGGAATCTCTCTGAATACCGATCTGAACCCGATCCAAAGCCGCCGATGAGTAACAAAGCTCATTCGGGGAGTTAGGCGCTCTTTTTATCTCCGTCTCCATTCAGAGAGAGAGGACCCATCACAACCTCCTTTTCTCTCAAGACTCCCAAGCATACGGTCACGATCAGAGCTGCATTCAGCTGCACACAAAGGCCACATTCAAACGTTCTTTTCTGCGTCTGAAACGAGGCTTTTTATCACAACTGAATCGGTGAACTTGAGTCTACAAGCAGCCGACGGCCGACCGCCGTTAACCCATCTTTGGTGAAATTCTCAGAAATTCTCAGGAAATTCTCAATGATCTGATAGAGGAGGGCGTGTGTTACCGCTTAACCCTCAGGACCACACACACACACACACACACACACACATATATATATATACACACACTCAGAGAGAGTCAGCTGAGTCCAGCACAGTTCAATCCGGTTGACAGATGTTGCTCTTGTGTTTCTGACTCTAATCACAGCGGGACTCTGTGACGTCCTCGCTACAGGAGGAGGGACTACGACGATGCCAAGGCTTCTAGGAAGGAGACAACTCTTAATTAGCTGTGGGGCGTACGAGGCTGGATCCAGCGAGAGGCGCTGAGGGGAGTGAAAGCAGTGAGCCTATACGGAGAGGAAGGATGGAAAGGGACAGCACGGATTGATCACGTTACAAAACACTGGTTGGATCCTGCTGAGTCACACCTACTGTATCTTGGCTCCCTCTCAATATTCTCTTCTTAATTCTCTCTGTTCGCCTCCCCCCTTCTCCCCCCCTTCTCCCCTCCCTTTCTTCTGTTGAGATTGCAAAACAAGGCTTTCAGTCAACCATCCACCGCTTCCCACTGCTCAACCCTCAGGGGAGGAGCTAAGATATTATCGAGTGCTGTGTTGTGTTCGGTGTGAGCAGGCGTGACGAGTGTTGTGACAATGTGAGATATCCGTTTGAGGCATGTGAGACGTCGGGTCTCACTTAATGACGGATAGTACAAAAATAAAACTAACACTTTTTAAAAAGGAGATTTGTTTGTGTTCACAAGATAGCTCAAATAATAATCTGCATCCACTTTGCCACTCTGATGAAACTCTAGTGATTAAACCTGCAGCCAGTTTGTGAAACAGCTCTTTCCTGGGAAAAACTCCTACGCCACACAGGAAGTGATGCGTTTTTCCTTCCCGGCAGCAGCAGCACCAGCGGTTTTGTTTGTTTGGAATAAACAGAGGAAGAAGTGGGTAGTCGGCCACCATGGCTGCACTGACAGAGAAAAAGAGCGCCACCTACAGAAACCGCATCGACATAAAAGTCCAAGGAGAAAGACGCCGCCGACAGCACCGGACACACCGCTTGATTGACAGGTGGGAAGAGCAGTCCTGTCACTGTGTCGCCTCTGTACCGGCGTGTTGTCACAGTGCTGGTGGCCGGCTCAGTAGCCTCCCTCTGGGCTTTCCTGCAGCTGCTCTCTCCCTCTCTCTCTCTGTCTCCCTCCCTCTCTCTCTCTCTCTCTCTGTCTCCCTCCCTCTCTCTCCAGATGCCGCCAGACAGCCATCTGCTTTCTTACCTCATTTAGCGCGTACACGCATTCGCACATACATGGCTGGTCCTCGATGTAAACACGGTGTGCGATCCTGTGCAGCGCGGCGTTAAGACCTGCCAGGGTTCGATCTCACCGGGGGCTGCCCACTCAAATGTTAGGTACTCCTGGTAGTGCAAGGTGCTTTTTCCACCAAATGGTTAGAGAAAACACCCTCTTATGACTTCCCTGATCCTAGCTGATGTCGAGGGGTTTTAAAAATGTTTTTCTGGCATTGCTGCCTTTATTTGGCCAGACTGGAACGCCTTGGCCACCCGAGCCACCAGGACGCCCCCTGATCCTGATGGTTTTTATTTGGCTTTCATTTGGCGCAGTTTGATGTGAGGAAATTCAAAGTTGTTTACAGGTAAAACCAGAGTCAAACGCCCTTTGACCCTTGATTGTGATGGATACACAGGATTAATGAGGTTGGGCTGATGATGCTGGCACCCTCCTCCTCCTCCTCCCTCCATGCCAGTCACTCCTGTCACCCTGTGCTTTCCCGGCTCTGCCATCACCAGCAGGCAGGAGGTAACGTTACATAACCAACCGGAGCGCCACACCGCTGAGAGAGTGGAAGTGGAGAGACACAGCATTCCCTCGCTCTCTCTCTTTTTTTTTTTCCATCTTACTTCCTCCCCCCTCCTCTCATTTTCTCCGTCCCCACTTTTCCCCACCTCGTCTTCCCATTCCCCCACCCTCTGCTTCTCATCGTCATCACTCTTTACCCATCCACCCCACACCCCCACATCCTATTTTCTCCCTCCCCTCCTTCTCCCTTCTGCCTCCAGCCCTCCACTGCCCACTCCCCCCTCTCCTCCGTTTCCATCACATCAGAGTAAAAACAGAACAAAGAGATGCGGTCACGAACATCGTGTCCGAGTCTCACAAAACCACCGAACTGCTCCGCGGCGGCTCATCCAGTAATAGCAGCATTACGCTGCTCACCCATCCGTCGCAAAACACTAAATCCCAGTGCCAAATACCAAATACCCACTTCTCAGAGACAGGGAGTGGATGCGGTAAACAGCTCTGTGTCTCCGGGAAAATCCAGCAGAACAGGGGATTAACTGGTGCTGAGGTGGATGCTTCCAGGGGGGAGCTAATAAGATCATTACGTAATTAAAAGACCATAATGAAATTACAGCAAGAAAGACAAAAGGCGGAGCAATTAGCAAAGGATATCACAAATAAAGAGTACACGCTCAGCATCCCCCCCTCTATAACGGGGGCATCTATTCTTACATGGAGCCACCCGGCGGGGGGAGCTAAGTGAGCCTGGTGATCTCATGGTGTGGCGAAGAAGTCAGCTCTGCTCTATCTCGATCTCTGTTGCGTAACACCTACAGGCTGCAGCACACAGGCTATGTCCTCCTCGTCACGCAGGAGCGTCAGGAGGAGGAACATGCCACGGACATGTGTTGGGGTTAGCGAGCCGCCGGAGCTGCTGTCAACCCCCCCCCCACTGACCGGCATTGACATCGCTCAACAGACGCCGATAAGACAGACGGACAGCGGCAACAAACTGTTAGGTAGCGCGGCATTTAAAACACAGCAGATGATAATTACGGTCGTGTTTTGACAAGGAAACACTCGTGAACTTCACGTGATCAGGCAAGTCACCCCGTGTTGAACTGTGCTCACACGAGAAAAAATGAAAATGAAAACATGACAATGACAATGAAGTGAAACCCTTTAGGAAATTTAGGAAAGAATCCCATTCGGTCACGCAAAGAGAAGAAAACCAGAAAAGTTAAAAGCAAAAAAAAAAAAAAAAGCATAAAAGCAAAATGAAGAAATGCTATGTATGTGTAGCGGCACAGAGGAAGAGAGGAAGAGCCAGTCAGGCAAAGAGAAAAAACAGACGAGGAGCCTGAACTACTCTCAGTCAGTCTCAAACAAAAAGCTACAGCGAGAAAACAACAACAACTGATCAACAGATGAAGACACAATACCTGTTAGGAGAAGTGAAGCAAGGAACTCTGCTGTGGTTTCAAGTCGACACTCTCTCAGAGTGGCTGGCTTTCCCCGGAGTCAGGCGTGCTTACGGGTGGTGGGGGGGGGTGGGTGGTGGTGCTGGTGGTGCTGGTGGGGTGGGGGGGGGGGTTCACCTGACATTCCCGACTCAGACAGATACTTTCCCAACCAATAACCCGCTGACATTCCTGGCCCCCCCGAAACTCTGAAAATGCCACAGCGGAGCGGAAAGCTGAGCGTCTGGCCACCGTCTGCCTCCGAGCTCACTCAGAAGCTTGCAACACTCGTAGAAACACACACACACACACTCACACACACACACACACACACACACACACACACACACACTGTCTACTCTGTGCTGAGAGCAGAGCTTTCACTTCTCACTTCTTCTGCCTCTCCTCTGTCGGTGCAGCAGCCACGCTTATCCTGCCTGCCTGCCTTCGTGTGTCCCCCCCTCCTCCTCCTCCCTTCCTCCCCTCATCTCCCTCCTCGTCCTCCTTATTTTTTTAATCCCTACTCTAAATTAGGGAAAGCCCTGCCTGGCAGTGTGCTGACTTCCCCCTCGGAGCTCTCTCTCTCTCTCTCTCTCTCTCGCTCCCTCTGAATAAAAAAAAAGCAAAACAAAGCAGGATGGAGGGTCTAAAAACAGCACAGCCCCTAATTCCTCTATATGTGAAAGGAGTCACGCACACACACACACACACACACACACACACACACACACACACACGCTCATCAGCACTGTCAACATCAGATTAGCCGCTAACCTACTTGTGGTGCGCAACCTCCCACGCCCCCGCAGAGGCTATAAATACCCTCCATCCGTTCGGTGCATTGATCCTATCTGTGCAGGACGGAGCTTTCTAGCGACGGGGGGCAGACGGCGACACGATAACGAAGGCGCTAACAGGCACGGCCACTGAAACGCACACTACACCCGTACAGTCAGACATAAACAGAGTCATGTGACACGCAGAGGTAACCTGGACCCACGTGCAGCTCCGCCACCCCCCACCCCCCACACACACACACACAAACAAGCAAACAAACAAACAAACAAACAAACAAACACACACCCACGATGGAAGGAAGAGCTGAAGATGTGAACACGGTGTACTCTGGTTGTTCACTTGGCGTGGTTTCTGCCTACCTGCAGGGCACGGACATGTTGCACACACACACACACACACACACACACACACCAGCACTGACCTGCACCGACACCAGCAAATACTGCCGTGAGTTAGTCATGCCATGCACACACACACACACGGAAAAATTCACATCGCTACACACAATGCCTGTGCTTTATTTCACAGGGCACACCTGAAGGAGGGTTGAGTCACACATAAACCCCAGCAGTTCCCACACACCATTTTATTTTCCAATCTCCGTCTCTCTCCCTCTCTCTCACCACACAGTCACATGGCAACAGTCTCCTTCCCTTTTTTTTTTTTCGGTTGACCAACCGCCTCGGCGCTCGGACTTAAAAACACCCGGCGTACGAGGGAGAGTCTAAAAATGAAACGGGAGGATTTCAAACCACCGCTTTCCTCCAGCCCGTCCTTAGTGAGCACTGTGCTATTACAGGAGAGGGAAGTCGGGGATAGTCGCAGCTTAGAAATCCCCAGAGAGTCTCTCCCCTGTGAGGCGTAGCGAGCTCTCCCCCCCCCTCCTCCCCCCCATCTCTCCCCATGGCAACAACGGCTAAAGGAAGAGACGGCCCACGTTATGCAAGAGGATGAAGCTCTGCCAGCAGGCAAGCAGGCACCCCGCTCCTCCTCCTCCTCCTCCTCCTCCCTCCATCCCCTCTCATCCCCACTCTCTCCCCCACCTTCTCCCCCTTACACATACGCCTGTTTTCACAGCTTCCCCATTAACCCTCTTTACATTTGTCCTCACCGCTCTCTTAACCCGACACCATTCTCCCGCTCCTTCACGCTCTCTTTCACACCCTCAGTCCTGGACCGCCGCCATCCATTTTCCCCTCGCTCTCCTCCGTCCCCCATCCTATATAGACTGTTGCTCCCCCTCCCACCCCTCCACCCTTTTCATTTTCACTCCTTTTCACTCTCTCATCATCAAGTTGAGCGTCTTGTTTATCTGTGGCCATGCCGGCTGAATCTCTGCGCTGCACGGCTGACCGGCTTTCCATTTGAAAAAAAGAAAAAAAAGAAGCCATTTCTACGGTCAACAGAGCCGGTAGTTTGCTTGACGCGACCACTTGACCTGCCGAGGGGAGCGGAGCGTGAGGCTTTCCATCATGAAACCGTCACCACACAATGCATCAAGTCCTCACACCTGACTGCCACCTGCCACTACCGACTTGGACGGTGGCTGAGAGGCCAGGAACCCCCTGACCCTGTGTGTGTATATATATGTGTGTGTGTGTGTGTGTGTGTGTGTGTGTGTCCTATTTACATGCTTATGTATGTGCTTGATAGTGTGCCGGTGTGTGTGTGTGTGTTTGAAATATTGACCTGACCTCGCTGACCCCCCACACACCGTCCCTGATGACTCACATGCTGCTGGGAGCTTTCAATCTTCTGCCATCGACCCGTTGGAATCCATCGGGTCTGGACGGCCAAGGACGCCTCCCCTTCCTACCCGACGCTGACAGACACTTCAGGGCATACGCACTCATTTCCTCCTCCCTCTCCACGCTCAGTCAATATCCTATACACACACACACACACACACACACACACACACACACACACACACACACACAAAACATCCACGAGAAACAGATTTCCTAGTGACAAGTCGTCTTCGCAGGACTCAAAGGACCAAAACAAAGCGTTTGTGAATGGACAGGCCTCGGGTTGAGAGGCGGGGCCCCTCCTTTTTAAAGAGGCTGCACAGAGGGGACTAGTTTGCTGACCTGAGGACAGTCGGCTGTCTCCAGTAAAAACGCCCACAGTCTGTAACGGCATGCCGGAGTTACAGCCGTCACTTCTTTAACTCAGCATCCCACTTTCCACCGCTACCAGAGCTGCTGGCCCTGCTGCAGGGACTGGGGGAGCCGGTGTGTGTGTGTGTGTGTGTGTATACATACCCCTAGACTTTAAGAACTATATGAATGACTAGGTACTCATTTAAAAGTAATAATATTACTTAGTAGTCCCTTGGAGCAGTGATTCACTACACTACTCGTCTCGCCTTCAAAATCAGGCGAACTCTCTTGTGCGCTCCTGTGTGACGATCACATCAACAACAGCGCAGCAGAAAGGCAGGCGAGCGGCGAACGGTGTTTTTTTTTTTTTTTCCTGCAGGCTATTAATCAAAAGAAGCACGGCAACCACAAGGCTCGGCTAAATGAAAAATGAATGAATGACGCAATCTCCTTATCGGCATCGTTGTTTAAAAAAACGCAGCAGCCTGACAGCTCACCTCGTCATCACCCGTGACCCTGAAACCAGAACCGCTCACGAGCAGCCGACACACATCGAGAGCGCGCTGACGTTGTTTGTCCTTTTAAAAAATGCCAGTAAAGCTATGACAAGTCATGTAATGTACTATAACACGTTGCCGCCCAACAGCGATGCATGTACACAACACCGCATGGCAAGGCAGCGGAGGAAAGCAACATCTTTTAAGTAAAAAGCAGGACGGGATGTTTTAGTCGAAACCACCGGAGGCAACTATTGTCTGAACGGCGCCGTGTATCAACAAACACGCCGGAGAAGATCCTCGCTGCACAACAAGCTCGGTGCAATTTTCCCCAATCATGTCAAATTGCTTGTTGTGCTGCTAATTGCAGAGGCTTCTTAAAAGTTGGAGCTTAAAAAAAGATTGCCCTCTGAGCATCCTCCCTCTCAGCAGATCACTAAGTGTTTAGAGGGGGGATCATCTCTAA